>RWGZ01001048.1:1579386-1816428 GCA_009725065.1 Utricularia reniformis | reverse complement strand
TCCGCTATAGCTGGCCACGTCAGCTTTCCGCGAACGGCGTCCGCTATTCGCCCTAAAACAATATTGGATTTTTCGAAACGCATTATTTAACCAAAATAGCCGGATATAACATGATATAATCAATATCAATCAGTTATGGGCCAAGACCACATTTTCATTTTTTGTATGGGTGATATTTGTCCACGGCTCCCCAACTTACAACTTGTGTAAAGGATATACCTTCAAAATTACGAAATTGTAAATATATTATATTTTTTGAGCAAAAATATGCATTTTTAGCCCCACAATTTTAATTAAATACAAGTAAGACACATCAAGTTTACAATACCGTTTATCATTGGTACTTTGAATAACTCGTAAATTTTTAATATTTTATGCACAATTCTCGAACATCAGGGTAAACTTTGTATAATTTTTCAAACTGATTTTATTAGCGTACTTTGTTAGGGGTTTTCAAACGATTTTAAACTTACGGAAAAACATATGTTAGAATGTTAGGGGTAAAAAACAAACTGTATTGATAATTTTAAGTATCATTCTTTCAATTTCGTAAGTTGAAGACATACTCTTTACACAACTCGTAAATTGAGGACTATTTATGTAATTTTTTCCTTGGGATCTAATTCCTAATGGAATGATACAATAATTGACCCATTAGTCCCTTACTTATGCTTGTATATCCCAATGGTCCTCACAAATTTCAAAATCACAATAAGGCCCATTTTCCATAAACAGTAAAAAAAATAAACAACCAGAGCCTTAAAGCAGCTATGCTACCAAGTGAAATGTTTTGCTCAAACGCCTATACGAATCTCTCGAAATAACATTTTTCTCGTACAAACGATTCGCAAGCTCCGTCGCCTTTTCCGACCAACCCGAAAACCCAATACCTTCAATCAATAAAACATAACTTCTTTCATTAGGTTGACATCCTTCATTCACCATATAAACAAGCATTTCAATAGCTTCTTCCATTCTATGCACTTTACATAGTCCAAGTAAAACTATATTATACGTCAATATCGTTCGTTCAAAACCCGAGTTTTTCATATCGGTCAATAACTCCATTGCACTATTCACCATCCCATCTCTACATAAACACGATATAAGTGAATTGTAAGTGATTTCATCCGGATCAAGACCCTTTCGAATCATCTCTTTAGCTAAACTTATTGCTCGTGTTTCATCTTTAATGTTCCATAATGCGCTTATCATCGTGTTGTAAGTACTCACATCGGGTGAACATCCACTTTCCCAAAGCTTCCCTAAAACCTCTATAGCTTCATCTGAATTACCATTCTTACACAAAGCTGATAAAACAGTGTTGTAATTTATGATATCGGGTAAGCATCCATTCGAGATCATGTAATCTAGAAGAATAATAGCTAACCCGATTTTCCCGTCTTTACAAAGACCTGAAATTAATGGATCATAAGTATAAGCATCAGGTGTAAGCCCTTCATTAATCATAAGCTTTAACAAAGTGATCGCTTCATCGAGTCGTCTATATCGACATAACACACTAATAATGATACTAAAAGTAACCACATTTGGTTCACAATTCGCATCGAACATTTCAAACATGAGTTTCTCTCCATATTCCCAATTTCCCTTATTCAAAAATGCTCTTAATAAGATATTATACGATACAACATCAGGCTCAACACGTAAATCTTTCAACGTTTTAAGTAACCTTAAAGCTTCGTTGATCAAACCTTCGGTACACATTCCTCTGAGTATCGTATTGTAAGTAAATATATCAGGCTTCAAACCTCTAGAAGACATTTCATTTAGAAGTTTAACAGCTTCACTAATACCCCCTTGTCGAATCGTAGCTTCGATTAAGATCGTATACGTTATAACCGAAGGTGAAAAATGACCATCTTTCAACTGATCCAACATTTTCATGGCTAAATTAAGCTTCCCCCTGTTACAAAGACTGCCAATCATTATATTATACGTCACAACATCAGGTGAAAATCCTCTAACTCTCATGCTATTCAAAATTTCCATTGCACCATCAATTCTATTGAGTTTACATAAACCACTAATCAATGCATTATAAGCAAACATATCAGGCTCACCATGTTTCTCCAAAATATGTAAAACTTTAGATGCTTTATCAACACATTTTGAACTAGAAAAACCTTTAATAAGCTTTGTACTTAGAATTAAATCTGGTTTATGACCCATATTCACCATTGTCTCGAGAAAATAAAGACCTTCATCATAATTCCCTGCTTTGCACGATCTATGTAGAAGTTTCAGAAAATGGGCTTCTTTAAAATCGCTGTACGAGGGGAGATAAGTTGATGAAGTAGCTTCGTTACGAACCTGGAGAACCCTTTGTTTGAATTTCTGATAAAGATGAGTAGTTCTTCTGTAACTCAAAGCATAAACGTGATGAGATTTTTTGAAAAGGATCTTTGGGTGCGTAAAAATTGGAACTTGGAAAAAACATTCAGGATAAGAAGGAGTAGTCATTTGTTTAAAACGCAGTGTTTTCTCATGAAAAAAATGGGGTGAGGATTAGGAAGAAAGGAGCACTTCTTTGAGCTCGACGCTTGATGAGTGGATTAGAGAACTCCGGTTGGATGTCTGCAAGTGCAAAGAATGAAAGAATTATTTTGCTGTTTATTTTCAATAAAATATAAAAAAGGAGCAAATCAGCAAATGGAGGTAAAATTTAGCACAAAACTCGTGGAGTTATTGGCAGCAAAGGCTTTTAGTGTAAATTAAAAGCTTTTCTTCAAGACTAAAGTTAAAAGTTAAAATAATCAATCAAATGATTAAAGACAAGGATCAGACATAGAGTAACTTTAGGAAGCCATAAATTAGGGTGGACATCGGCCATCCCAACCCATTGGGATGGTCCAACCAATACAAACAGGTCAATATGTGGGTTCGTCCGTTAAATATCATTATATGGATTGAGCTGTGATTTTTAATTCGTCAACCCGTATGGTCGATCCATACGGGTTGAAGTTCTACAAGAATTCTTCTTCTAAATCTTCTACAAGAACCGTAGGAAGAAAGTTCTCCAACAAAGTAATTATATCAAATGATTTTTAATCTTATAGTCTTAGATTTTTACGGGTTTCGGTCCCTTGCAAACATTTGTTTGGGTTTACATTTGTGGAAGCCTTTGTTTGGATTAATTTTTGAAGAGTGATGTTAAAATCGTATTTGAATGCTTTCTATATTCAATTGTAATTTACAATTATGTTTTTCTATCGATTTGCTTTTGCTTAATTGTGGAGAGAATTTTTTAGTTGTGCTCTTATTGAAACAGAGAAATATAATTTATTTGGATTTAAACATCATTTATACTTAGAATAAAATTATCATTTCTTATTTTTAATAACAAGAAAAGATTGTTATAATATACAATACTATTTCATTTTAAATTCTCTTTATCAAATAAATAAGTATACATAACAATTTACTCATTCTTTTTTTCAAATTCATTTTCTTTCTCATTTTTAAAAAATAGATATCTAATATTTGTACAGAAACAATTTTGTCATAAAGTTGACAACCAAATAGACATGAAACAATTATGCTATTAACCGTTATTTGATCCATTTAACACACCTTTGCATTTCTCCCAGTTATATTATCTCCATACCATATATTTAAATATATAATTCATATAAAACACAAATTAATTATTCTAGAAACATAATTTTTAATATATTTAACGAACCAAATAAAAAAATATAAATATCAAATAAAAAAAATATTAAAATTAATATTTTTATATCAAACAAAATTCCAAATTATTTAAAATATTTATATATTGAAAAAATAAGAAATTAACAATATCAAACTTATAATATACAAATTTAGAAAATAACATGCATATAAGAATTGCTCAATATTCAAAGATTCTGCACCTAAAATGTAAAACGGGAGAAAACGTAAAACAAAACAATTTTTCTATCTAAATAATTTTAAAAATATATATAATTAAATATAAACGAGTAAATAGATTACGCTATTCCCGAATTCAAAGCATAAGAGAAGTTATCAAATGAGCACAAACAAGCCCCATAATCAGCGTAGCCTAAAACATGTTCAAAAGGGATTACACAACATAAACAAGTCTAAAGTCAAAAGCCAACTGTAGCTTCAAGCTTAAACTAACACAATGCATAATTCAAACTTTTCTCGACTTCAAAACATCCAAAACCAACTGCGCCTGTGCAATTTGTATATTCAAATCTTTCACATACATCTCCACTTCCTCAACCGTAAGATTAATAGAATCTTTGTTACCTTTGTTGATCATCAGATCCACNAGAATATAATTATCATTTCTTATTTTTAATAACAAGAAAAGATTGTTATAATATACAATACTATTTCATTTTAAATTCTCTTTATCAAATAAATAACTATACATAACAATTTACTCATTCTTTTTTTCAAATTCATTTTCTTTCTCATTTTTAAAAAATAGATATCTAATATTTGTACAGAAACAATTTTGTCATAAAGTTGACAACCAAATAGACATGAAACAATTATGCTATTAACCGTTATTTGATCCATTTAACACACCTTTTCATTTCTCCCAGTTATATTATCTCCATACCATATATTTAAATATATAACTCATATAAAACACAAATTAATTATTTTAGAAACATAATTTTTAATATATTTAACTAACCAAATAAAAAAATATAAATATCAAATAAAAAAGTATTAAAATTAATATTTTTATATCAAACAAAATTCCAAATTATTTAAAATATTTATATATTGAAAAAATAAGAAATTAACAATATCAAACTTATAATATACAAATTTAGAAAATAACATACATATAAAAATTGCTCAATATTCAAAGATATATAAAACAAAATAATTTTTCTATCTAAATAATTTTACAAATATATATAATTAAATATAAACGAATAATTAATTTTTTATCACAATAACCAAATAGATAAGAATATACCTAAAACCACTCACTATCCCATTTAACACGGATATATAATTTTACAACTTATCACATATTTAACTATCCAAATCTACCCCGGAACATTATCCAACTGATAACTGAAATTATCATCCATGAAGAGTAAATAGATTATGCTATTCCCGAATTCAAAGCACAAGAGAAGTTTTCAAATGAGCACAAACAAGCCCCATAATCAGCGTAGCCTAAAACATGTTCAAAAGGGATTACACAACATAAACAAGTCTAAAGTCAAAAACCAAAAGTAGCTTCAAGCTTAAACTAACACAATGCATAATTCAAACTTTTCTCGACTTCAAAACATCCAAAACCAACTGAGCCTGTGCAATTTGTATATTCAAATCTTTCACATACATCTCCACTTCCTCAACCGTAAGATTAATAGAATCTTTGTTACCTTTGTTGATCATCAGATCCACATTCGCAGCAGACTCTACGCCAGTAATAACACCATTAGGAACATTTTCGACAACTGGGGTTTTTTCGACAAGATCAGATACACTGTTTTTCTTCTTCTTCTTTGCTTTTTTCAACACATTCGAAATTGTACCACTAACTGGAGTTTCCAAATTCTTTGGCTTTCCCCATATCTCTTTAGACAACTGATAAACAATATGCTCATGTTGCTTAGAAAAGACACGATCTTCACCATCCACTTCTTTACTCTTATTGTTCACAAATTTTTTCTTCAAAGTTCTAATCTTATTCTGAAGCTGATCCTTAGTCATGTTCATATCTAGCTTATCACTGATAAACTCATAAAAAGATGACATTTCAAAAGAAGCGTCTACCTTGTGTTCTTTCATGTAATCAACCATTCCTCTTAGAACCACCAACTCATTATCCTCGCTCCAAATTCTTTGAAACAGTGGCTTTTTTGAACCAGTTCCTTCCCCAGAATCTAATGCATCTGTATTCTTTTTGGCCTTCTTAGTATCTGTAGCACTCAAACCGTTAGTTTCAGATTTTCGCTTACTAGCAGTGACTTTTGAAGCGGGAGATTTAGGCTGAGATGAGTTCGCTTGAGAAGCAGTATCCTTCTTGGAAGTGGATTTCTGCACAACGACAGCGGGAGCGGGCTTCGGTGGCGAAGGTGGAATTGCAGGACCAGATTCTTCAGACTCAGAATCAGATCCTGATTCGCTGTCTTCCGATGATGAATGCAACTGCTGTGTGATTTTAGAGGATTCAGGTGTGTCTTTGGGAGGCAAAGAAGGCACAATTTGGTACGGGATTTGGCTTCCTTCAGACTTGGATTCAGAATCAGACTCAGTTTCAGACTCAGATTCCGACTGCTCATCCTCTTCTTCTTCAGAAGTCGATTCAAGCGCCGGCTGAGGATCGCGATTCTTTGACATGAAGCTGGAATTCGATTTCAAGCGAATCTGCTTGCACTAGGGTTCTATTTCCGAATCCGCGGCGCCCAGCCAAATAGAAACTGTAAATGTTTAATAACTAAGATTAATGGGGCCCGGCCATATATTGGCCCAAATTCAAAATTTGGTACAATTTATTTTATTTATTTTCTTTTTGAGAAATAAATATATAATTATTTATTACAAGTCTTCTACAATGATAATTATTTTAATGGATAATATAATTATTAGTATATTAATTATTAAATTATAATTAAAATTGAGATTTGAAACAAATTAAATTTAAAAACGATTAAAATTTAAAGTAATCATATTTCTATACAAAAACTCTTTAAGAATTTACTTATAGTAATATAAAATACTTTGTGTTTTCTGATTTAAAAAATATATTTGTTTTAACTTAAACATTTATGGCGGAGGATTTCCGTCTTATCAAATGGTAATTGGCACCAGCAGCATGAGAATTCTAGTCCCTTCGCCGGTGTCCACCGCCGTCTGCGTTCGTATTCCGACGATAACCACACGAAAATACAACGCCAAGCCTACGAAGATATGGCAACTCAGAGATACGCCGAGTGCTCTATTATTCAATGGGAAAACATTGAGGCAGCCCTACGAACTCGCAAAACCAGAATTCGCTTCTTCTCCTGCTTCTTTGGAATCCACGTCTGGAGTCCAAATTACTGCTTCAGATAATGGGCATTGGATGGTGCTCGTGAAGGATCCTTCGTTAGAGCTGCGCACAAAATCACAAATTATTAACTTTTACGTTAGTAGACTTGAATGCATTTTGGGGAGGTGGGATTCAGGGACTTCTGAATTTCACTTTCATTTACGTTTTCTAATCACTGGCGGGTTTTGATTCGTATACAATTGCACGATATGTAAATATCGGTATTTGAATGATTTATCCTTGTTTTTGCAGTGCTCAGAACGCTCAGAGATGTATCTATCATGCTTCCTGTGATACACACTATGGTTTCTGTTGCGCGATTGATGAAGAAACAGCACTAAAACTAGCCAGTACGTGAAACTTTTCCCTTTGTGCTGAGTTACTAACTTTTTGGATCCTTTTTGCAAGATTAGCAAAACTTGAACTCTTCCTCTGTAAAATACTCCCCAAAAAGAGACTTTTGCATAGCAGATTGATCAAAATTTGTGTCTTCCTTGTTTAATTATGTGGAAGTTTTTGTTTTAGATGTTGGAATTATATAGTATGGCCAAAATTACGACGGGGAGCGTGAACGAACGGGATTAAGGATTGGACTTGATCACACATTTAAAAGACTTGATCAAACCATTATGTGATGACATTCTCACCTTTGTAAATATAATCAATCACTCTCTTCAATAACCAATGTGGTATAAATTCAATACCCCAATCCAATCATGAAGATTGGACTTGCGAAATTGAAATGAATCGAACTAGCTTTGATACCATGTTGGAATTATAGAGTCTAGTCGAAATTACGATAGGAGAGTGTGAACGAACGGGATTAAGGGGAGGAAGCTACACATTTAAAAGACTTGATCAAGTCGTTTACTATGGTCAATATTCCCTCTGACAAATTGGACTTGACAATTCAAATCGGTAGATTACCAACCGATTAATTTTATTAAACCAGACTAACCCTCGGTAAGGTCACTCAGGATTTTTCCCAACCCATGGTGTAGATTGGTTTATAAGAGGGAATTTGAACCATAGTAAATAACTTGTTCAACTATTTTATGATATCCCGTTATATGCTATATCCGTCCACACTCCCCACATAAAATTGACCTGACTTACGTAACATAGAACAAGTCAAGTTTTAGCAGTTTGGTGCATGTGAATGATTTTTCTAGTGCAGGTGTAGCAGGGGTCGTATCCGTTAAGCCTGATCCTGATGTGGAATCTGCACAGAAAGACTACAGCTCTCTGATACCTGAGAGGAATATCGATACGACTCCCTTAAATGGGAGCACATTATTGTTTCCCAAAGAAGCTGCTAAAAAATGGATTGTGAGAATGGAAAGACCAGCGATTGGAGCAATTCGAAAGGCACAGATTGTCGACTACTATGTCCAAGTCTTGATGAGAGTTTTGAGGAAGTGAGTTTTAAGATCAAATCTTTTATCTGCATTTAAATCATTCCAAACTTACATTTTCCTTGTTTATTGAGTTTGTCTTTCTTAACAGTGAAAAAGATGCCCAAATGTGTATTTATCATGTTTCCTGTGAATCCAACTATGGCTTCTGCTGTGTACTGGATCAAGAGTGTGCTCAACTGTTGACTGGTCTGATTTTCATATTATTCTTCACATCATAATCGGTTTTTATTAAAATTGCCACTTGCTCATAAGTTACTCTTTTATGCAGCTATGCCTGGCATTTTGTCGGTCGAGCCAGACGACAACTTCAACTCGTATGCTAAAGATTATGGAGGTATTTCATGTATCTTTTCGTTTCGAAGATTTTAGCATATTTACTAGAGTAAAATGGTGTTTCATTTGTTACATAAATACTCTGTATCTAAACAGTGGCAAATGATTCATCTTCTCAAGGATCGAATTTAACCGGCAATATTAGAACAAAGAAGGTCTTTGTTACTGGTATTGCTTTTTCCCCTTTGTCTTAATGAATAAAATGTACATAACATCTCTTCCTTATACCATATTTGTTGTTATAAAATGAAATCTGGGCATGGTAAATTTCTGCAGGTCTCTCCTTTTACACATCGGAGAAAACCTTACGAGCAGCGTTTGAAGGTTTTGGTGATATTGTCGATGGTAAGATCAAGATTGGTGACGGAATTTTATCTCTAGAGAAGAGCTTTTGTTCTTAAAAATGTTAAGTATTTGTTACAGTTAAAATCATAATAGACAAAATCTCCAAGAGGTCAAAAGGATATGGATTTTTGGAATACACCACAGAAGAAGCTGCAATGACAGCTCTGAAAGAAATGAATGGAAAGGTATCTTTGTCTAATCCATCTCCTGTTTTGGATTTAACTATATACTCCGGCATTATCGGTGGAACTCGAAATTAAACTTCCGGATTATACTTTGCATAGATTAATCCCGGTAGATATGATTATATATATTTTGTGCATCAGATCATCAATGGCTGGATGATAACAGTTGATGTTGCCAGGATGAACCCACCAAAATTCACCAGGACCCAACCAAGACCTTCTTTTTCAAGGTTCGAACCTTGATCTTTGCTCATCAAAGTACGAATATCGGCTTGAGCTATGTATGTATATCGGGTTTTTGCTTGATTCTTGGTTGGCAACCCCAGTTTTAATTTTCAACAGAGAAATAGAAATCAGATGGGTGAGAACTGAGAATAACCACTTGTAATATGCAATGTGTTAATGGTTGTAGTGCACATGGGCCAAAAGGTATACGCATTGATGTGGTTTGGTTTTATTGTAATAATTTAGATTCTGTAATGTTTGGGGTTTTAGGATAACCCTAAACCCCAAATTGTACTGCAGCAAATGGGAAGAACTCTGCATTGATTTGGTTTCGTTGTGATAATCCAAATTCTTTAGTGTTTGGGGTTTTAGAATAACCCTAAACCCACTACACCAAATGGAGGAGAACTATGCAGTGATTTGGTTTGGTTGTCATAATTCAAATTATTTAGTGATTGGGGTTTTAGGATAACCCTAAAAACCCTAACCCCAAATTGTACTGCAACAAATGGGGGACAACTATGCATTGATTTGGTTTGGTGGTCATAATCCAAATTCTTTAGTGTTTGGGGTTTTAGGAAAACCCTGAACCCCAAATTGTACTGCACCAAATGGGAAGAACTCTGCATTGATTTGGTTGTGGTAATCCAAATTCTTTAGTGTTCGGGGTTATAGAATTACCTTAAATAACCCTAAACCCTAAATTGTAATGTGCATTGGGGATTTGGATGTCATAATCCAAATTCTTTAGTGTTGGGGTTTTAGGATAACCCTAAATTATACTGCAACAAATGGGGAAGAACTATGCATTGATTTGATTTGGTTGTCTCAATTCATTTCGTTAATGTTTGGGGTTTTACTATAATCCTAAAAACCCTAAACCCTAAATTATACCGCATCAAAAGAGGGAGAACTATGCATTGATTTGGTTTGCTAGTCATAATCCAAATTCTTTAGTATTTGGGGTTTTAGGATAACCCTAAAAAACCCTAAACCTTAAATACTTTATACGTATACAAAAAATAGGAATTGCTTAGATTCTTGTGTACCACACACAACAGTCTTTGTTACATTACAGCAGGGCAGACACTAAATAAAGTGAACATAAACAAGCGACACAAAAATAGAAGAATTTTGTGGTCATTGTTGTGTGATGAGAACTTTGCTGAGTTCTTCAAGCTTCCTTAGCCTCAACATTTCACTTTGATTCAACAACTGTACCAAAACCCATCATTTAGTACTCTAATCAACCAATCAATGAACTTATAATTCATTGTACCTCCACCAAAGCGCCTGTGAGTTGAGCTTTCTCTTTGCTTCTCTCCTGGAAAGCTTCCATTGCTTCCTTATATTCCCTCTCCTGTTCATCAAGTTCAAAAAAGCCTTCTAAATTCAAACTAATTCACTACTGACTGAACTTATCCACTATAACAACGTATAAAACGGGAATAGAGATACAATCATTGTAAAGAATATGAGCGACCCGCAAATTTAATTTTCATAGTTTTTTGAGTATGAATTTTGACACTTTGTGATTTGATTTGTCAAATTTGTTAAAATCTTACAATTTGAAATATATAGATCAAATTTATCAAAACTATGAAAGTTTGGGGACTGAAAATTTGCCCATACCTTCTTTTGACATGTATGAGCAAGAGACTTGAGATCTTTACTTGCAATCTCAAGTTTTTTTCTAACAAGAGTTATCTCCTTCCTCGTCGGATCCGTAAACTCTTCAAGCTCCTGATGTTGAAACAGAGCTATCCATTTCGTTACCGATGAATATATTCCGATTCCCGGATCTTCGATCTAGTGAAATACACATCTAAATAAGAAAAAAACTTACTTCCCAAACTAGAGTCAACCTCTTTGCTTCCTCTTCAGCTTTTGTTATTTGACTCTCAACTCTTCTTCTCATCTCCAATTTCTTCTTTTCAATCTCATCTTCCTTCAAATAATACGAAGTGATTGCTAACTTCGATGCCTCATCCTCCTCCTCCGGTTCCTCGTCACCGAATTGTCGACAACTTGTTGCGGATAAAGCGATCTTTTTCATTTTCTTACGATCATCCATTTCGTCTTGAAACAAATGAAATAGAAGTTTTTTATATCTCCAATATCTTGCCATTCAAACCAATTTTTGAACAAGAAGAGTGCCAAACTTTCCTTTTGCTTTTGCTTTAATACTTCTTTTTCCTTCATTCCCTTTCTTTCCAGCCAAAAAATGCATACATAAATAACTTGTGGGCACACACCTAACATGAAAACAACTTCTTCTTGCTTGCTTTAATTTTTTTTCTCCATTATGCTTAGCCCTTAATGGAATCTCAACATGTGGATCAAACCGCGTAAAAATCGACACATTTGCAAAAACAAAATGTTGATATTATGATTAATAATCTCCCTTTCATGGATATGTTCATAGATCAATTTGATGAACTTTAGTAGCATACATTCAAAAAAAATGAATTTACTCAAACTCGTAATATCGAAATTTATACTCACGGAGAACGAGCTAAATTTTCATGGAACAAAATCAATTATCAAATAATAAAGTAAGAGACCATTTGATTAACATGAACATCTTACTCGTTGAACGGTGAAGGGATCTGTAGAAAATAAATGTTTGTTGGATTGCACTAAGGTGTTAGGAATGGAGGTATAATCGAAGGGTTAATGTCGATTGACATGAAAGATCAATCGGGAGAAATCTAACATGAAACGGTAATGTTGATCGGCTTGATTGGTCCCATCAATCGATTAAGGATACCAATCGGATGATTCTAATGAATCGATTTGATAACGATCAGATTAGATTGAGATATAAATTCAAGATTATCAAAAATGAAATATATTTCTTTAATTGACCTACGAAATATATAGAATAAGATATTAAAATATATCTTATTAATTACATGTATACAAGAAGATATAGAAACATATATTATTAGCTAGATATATGAAAGATGTGATTAAATATATGAAAAAAAATGTTGTTAAATATTCGGTAGAATATTTCTTAGATCATATCCTAGATGAATTCTATAAATAATAAACCTCATGAACATAATTATATCAATCAATTCTTATTGTGATAGTGAATTCATGTGGTTTTCCCAATTTTGGATTTCCACGCTAAATATTGTATCTCCTACTCTTCATTTATGTTTTGTTCTTGCATTAATTCGATCCAATCCCGAATAACGTAAATTATTTTCTTCTCATGAGTGAATTTTCCAACACGAAGAAGGATCCATAGCAAGGGATATTACTTTCTACAAATAATGATGTTCAAAGAGGAATAGTACCAGTTTTCAAGTCATTCATAGAGCTTCCGGAAAGCGAAGCTCTGCCGGGCCAGGCCCTAAGATCCCTTTCTGCTCAGTTATCTTTGCCAATGCAGAGCTTGACAACTCCAATTGCAGATTTTTTTCATCCTCTCTTCGCCCAACTACTTGCCAATCCATCTACATCACCATTGAAGCTCAACTTAATCACCTCACAGTTAATGATATAACATCAGCATGGTTATGTTACTAAATAATACTTGCCTCTTCGTAATGGCACGGTTCATCTTCGATAATAGGGGTTACGAGAGGTGGGGTGAGGTCCGAATCGGGCTTTTGAAAGATGAATGTTGTGTATAAACCTGAAATAAACCGATTTATTCAATAGCATAAATGGAATATAGAAGCTAGAGAGGAGGGTAATCAAGAGATAAACATACTTAGAATATCGTATGGTCTTGGTAAAAGTCGTCCCTTTGGATCGAACAAGCTATGATTAGCATCGACAAGAAGTCCGGTTAACTGTGCTCTTGAGATACATGAAAAATAACATGGAATTTAGAAATATAACTATTCATGTAAATTTGTGAATAAAAATCAACTACACAGGCTTCAATCTGGAGAGTTTTATTAAAACAGCGGTGAGGCACAGTACAATATCAAGATCGTGATTTTTTTGGAGTACACAAAACACAAGCTTAAATTCAATTGGATAATCGTTAAAAAATCACAATCTCATCACAGTTGTTAAAACAAATTGTGACTTCATTGTAATTTTGGAAAAAACACATTTACCCAAACTTCTATTAATTATAATATAATTATATTTATTATTTTTTATATATAAGGGTATATTAGTACTTTTACATAAATCACGATTACAATACTGTAATTTTACCAAACATATTTAAAAATTCACGATCACCACCCCTCAGTTTTAAAAAATTGAACCAAACAAACTCATTACCTGTAATCATCATAAAAATCAGTCAAGTTTTGTATCTCTACATGCTCAAGGCCAGTGTCTCTAGCCAAGCTGCGAAATCACGGGACGAATTAATTCAATCAAATATGCAACAAACTACATAAACTTCAAAATAAAATTCTCTAAACTAGTACAGTATATTATTTGATGGAAAAAACCTGATCAAGCTTGGAAAATGAACAAGGAAATGTGTTTCGGCTGAGGTATCAGTGGCGAACTTCAGCTGGTACTTTTTACCGAAAAACGGGAACCTTAAAATGTATCAGTTGTATCTAGGAGTTAAAATTGAGAATTTGGGCATAAAACGCAAAAAAGAATTACTCTGTGCAGACATACTTCTCCTCCTCAACTTCAAAAGTGATCATGTAGCTCTCGGATCGAATACAGTTCGGAAAAACATTCGGTTTCATGCCACCGCCTTTATTGTGATATGCTTCGACATGTTTTTGGTACTTAGCCCTGCATGTTGACACACAAAAGATTTAGAAACTGGGAAAAAACCATGTGCTAATCACACTGGTTTAACTGGGAAAAACCATGTTTAACATAACGAAATATACGTAAAAATCAGCTTGGATTTAAAAACAAATGGTTTAAACTCCGAAAAAATACAGTTTCAAGGCCAAAAACTGGTCAAACTGACTCGGAAGCCGATCGAACCAATGAAAGGGTGAAACTCATGATTCACAAAGTTCTTTAAAACAGTTTGACAGGCCAGAACTGAAGAAAAAAATGTGCACAAATTCCATACACTCATTTCTCAAAACGAAAAAACAATGAGGAGAAAGGGCAAAATTCATGATTCACAAAGTTCTTTAAAAAAGTTTGACAGGCCGCAGAACTGAAGAAAAAAATGTGCCCAAATTCCATAACTCATTTCTCAAAAAGAACAAAACAATGAGGAGAAAGGGCGAAATTCATGATTCACAAAGTTCTTTAAAAAAGTTTGACAGGCCGCAGAAACTGAAGAAAAAAATGTGCACAAAATTCCGTAAACTCATTATTCAAAACGAACAAAACAATGAGGATACTTTTTCTAGCAACACAAATGAAACAGCGACTGAAAAATGAAAATGGATGCCGGCATAGAACTGCCAAATATAATATTTGGGAATCACTGATAAAATCTGCAAGTAACAATGTATTCGGCCTCAAACCGTAAAATGGATATCAGTTGCGTATTTTTTTGCATACCATATAGTAGATGAGTCGGGATTAATACCAAGAAAATAACCCCCTGGTTTCAGCAAATAAGAGACATTTTGCAGCAGTCTAGTAACTTTCTCCTCATTCTCAGCATATAGCTGCCAAAATACATGATTTTCATTAGTCCATACTTTCCCAAAAAAAAGGCTTCTAAATAAATAAACCTACAGGAAAATGCTGCATGCAGAAAACAACATCAGCCTTGTTTTCTTTGTTCTTCCAATGCAATTCAATATCATCCTGCTCAAAATATGCATCATTTCATCAGTTAAAATAACTAGAAAATAAGCTCATATTTCATACAAACAGGGACTCAGGGAGGCAGGAATCATATCACATATGAAGAAAAGTGTTGAAATTATAGAGTTTGACCGAAATTACAACGGGAGAGTGTGGACGAACGGGATTAAGGGGAGGAACCCACACATTTAAAAGACTTGAACAAGTCATTATGTGATGAAATTCATACCCTTATAAACCTAATCAATCCCACTTCTTTTAGCAATGTGGGACAAATTCAACACTCCCCCACAAATCCAACCATAAGTTTTTTACTTGAAATGAACCGAACCGGCTCCGATACCATGTTGAAATTATAGAGTCTGACCGAAATTACAACCAGAGAGTGTGAACGAATGGGATTAAGGGGAGGGACCCACACATTTAAAAGAAGTCTGGTTTAATGAAATTGATCGGTTGGTAATCCACCAATTTGAATTGTCAAGTCCAACTTGTCAGGCGGTTGGACTTAGAGGGTGTGTTGAAATAGTGGAATTTGTCCCACATCGGAAATGAAAAGTGGGATGGATTGGTTTATAAGAGGGGATGTGGACCATTGTAAATGACTTGTTCAAGTCTTTTACGGTATAGTCTCGTTCCTATTTACGTTATATCCAAACACACTCCCCACGTAGATTGACCCTACTCTATAAATTTAACAAAAAGAAACTGTAAATTCTTCCATTAGGGAAAAATCTAGAAATTTATAACAGCAACAACAATGTTAAAGTGGCTCACAATGAAGGGGTCAAACTCTAGAAACTCGGAAGTGTAAATCTTCCGTTTACTTTCCCATGCCTCCCTCACTTCACCCACTCCAGATGTGGCCAAATCTGCGAAATAAAATTCAACACTATATAATGACAGTTTTTGCCACCCAAAATTTTCGAATGTGCTCTTATTTTTTTCCAGAATCTACTCTAACTTTGTACTTGTATTATAATCTACGAGCTAATCAAGAGAATGGAAAAACTCAAGCTTGATCCTTTTCATTTAAAATAACACAAGGCAAACTGATAATACACAGCATGAATAAAACAAGAAAATCACCTTCTCTATAGACAATTTTGAACGGGCTCAAATAAAAAAAATCCAAAAACAAAGAAAACGAAAGACAAATAAGAATAGTACGTTTACCTATGCCAATGAAATGACCAATCTGAGCTTCATCCCACTTCTCAGCATCGGGTACTTGTCCACAGTATAAAACACAAACCTGGTAAAACAAAGAACTTTCACATAACGAATGTCCTCAAGCAATTATATCTTTAGAGACTAAGAAACTCAACAAGAACAGAGAGGCAACCGTAGCATAAGGAAATACAAAAATATTGATGAGCGCAGTTTTCACACACTCGATCAAACGGTGATGAATTGAATCTGTCTGGCGGTGAGATGGAAGCGAACTCTGCATCGGTTCTTCCAAGAGAGAATTTCAAGAAATCGACATTACCTAAAGACCGTTAACCCAATTTATAGAAAAAGTTTAGCTAATATAATATTTTTTAAACATTTAATATAATTGATAAAAAAAATTATCAATTATATTTTATGGTTTTACAAGCACTCGTATCCTTGCTATGAAAAATAAATCAAGCTTATTTAGTTTTCTCAAGGATGCAATAGCAATTGAAAACATAAATTTAGATAAGGTTAACATGTGCTAGGGTTTCATTTGGGGTTTAGGGCATCAATATTCATAGGGTTTAGGGTTTCATTTAAACCAATGAATATTTCTAATGCTCAGCTTTGAATGGCAAAAGTGTTAGGGAATATGGGTTTTGAACCCGACGTGAATCGAACACGCAACCTTCTGATCTGGAGTCAGACGCGCTACCATTGCGCCACGGATCCCATTGGTAAAGATTGAATCGTCGCTTATATTGATCATTTATAAGGATTGATGGAGTACAATTTACAGTTAGTTTTACTGATATCGTACGACGAGGTGATTGAGTCATTTGGGAATTGTGAGCTGTCTCGTGGTACATGGCATACGAGGGAATACCAAGTTTATCCAATCGCTTGGTAAATCACTTGTGTCGAGAAAAGCGTTTGAAAGAGGTTATCCTGTTAGTGGAGAACCAGGTGCATCACCTTTCTCCAATTTTGTATACAACAATTCTTCATCTTTGCATTGAAAAGAGAGCGCTGGATGAAGGAAAAAGACTTCTTGCACATATTAAAGGATCAGGCTTTTTGCCCGGTACTTTTGTTTCGAACAAAATTCTTCATTTATTTTGCAAATGTGAGAGTATTTTCGATGCAAGAGCCTTATTTGATGAAATGCGTTGCAGGGACTTATGTTCCTGGAACATTATGCTTCAAGGGTATACAAATGTCGGTCAGCTTTCTCATGCGAGAAATCTGTTCGATGAAATGCCCCTAAGAGATAACTTTTCATGGACAGCTATTATTTCTGGTTATGCAAAGCATAAGCAACCTGAGAATGCATTAGAATTATACAGATTAATGCATAAGAATGAGGGTTCATCAATTTTTGATAATAAATTCACCATTGCTAGTGTTCTTGCTGCTTCAGCTACTCTTCATTCATTACGTTTTGGTAAAGAGATTCATAGCCATATAATGAGAACTGAACTGAATTCTGATGCTGTTGTTTGGAGTGCTTTATTAGATGTTTATGGAAAATGTGGGAGTGTAAATGAAGCCAAATATATTTTTGACAATACAATGGAGAAAGATGTTGTTTCTTGGACTATAATGATAGATCGTTATTTCGGAGATGGGAAGTTCGAAGAGGGATTCTCTTTGTTTTCCCGTATGTTAAAATCAAGGTTTAACCCGAATGAATTCACATATTCAGGAGTTTTAAATGCTTGCTCTTTTTGTACAGCAGAAGAATTAGGAAGACAAGTTCATGGACACATGATTCGAACCGGATTCAATCCCGATTCATATGCTGCTAGTGCACTTATTCACATGTACACAAAATGTGGCAGTGTTGAATCTGCACATAAAGTATTTAACTTTCTCCCGAAACCCGATTTAGTTTCATGGACATCATTGATAAATGGATATGCACAAAACAGTCAACCTGAAGAAGCTCTTCATCTCTTTGATAGGCTACTAGCTTCTGGTTTACAGCCCGATCGAATTGCATTTATCGGAGTTCTATCTGCTTGTACACATGCAGGTTTAGTCGATAAAGGTATTGAATATTTCTATTCAATAACAGAGAAACATGGATTGAAACATACTCCTGATCATTATGCTTGTGTAATAGATCTTTTGAGCAGATCAGGCAGATTCAAAGAAGCTGAAAATCTCATTACTTCGATGCCTACGAAACCCGATAAATTTATTTGGGCTTCTTTGCTTGGTGGGTGCAGAATTCATGGAAACTATGAACTAGCAAAACAAGCAGCAGAAGCTCTATTTCAACTTGAACCAGAGAATGCAGCTACATATGTAACTCTAGCTAAAATCTATGCAAACGAAGGGAAATGGAGTGAAGTTGCAAAGATAAGAGAAAAAATGAATGAAAATGGTGTGATCAAGAAACCCGGGATGAGTTGGATTAACGTAAAGAACAAGACCCATATTTTCTTAGTTGGAGATTTATCAAATCCGAGATCGAAAGAGATACTCGAATTCTTGAAAGAAGTAACAAAGAGAATGAAGAAAGAAGGGTACATTCCTCAAACTAATAATGTATTGCATGATGTTGAGGATGAGCAAAAAGAAGAAAGCTTATGTTATCATAGCGAAAAGCTTGCAGTAGCATTCGGGATCATAAGTACGGGCGAAGGAATGCCGGTAAAAGTTTTTAAGAATTTGAGAACTTGTGTTGAGTGTCATATTGCTATGAAGTTTATATCTTGTATGACTAGAAGAAAGATAATTATTCGAGATTCTTGTAGGTTTCATTGCTTTGAATATGGGAGGTGTTCTTGTCACGATTATTGGTGATTTTTTAACATCGAAGGAACTGCAGTTTTGCCAAATATTTCATTGATGTATGTATATATATGCAATGTTTCAAAAACTGATATAGACTTGTATATTGGACAAATTTATGACATTTATATATTGGATATAAATAAAAATAATAAATAAATTATTAATCTAAAGAAAATACAAAATTTTTTAATCCTTCTCAATTTATATTATTTATAATTCAAAAAATAAGAATAAAAAAAATTTAAAACATCATAATTATTTTTTTCCTAAATCCAACAAGTTAGATCAAACTAGTTCAAAACCCGAGAACCGGTATACAATAATTTGGGTAATTTTAAATAGAGGTGGATATGAATTAGATCCAATGGGCTACGAATTAAACCACAAATTTGTTATGATTGATGTTCAATGGATTGAAAACTTGGTACATTCTATCAAAGGATTAATCAACCCTAAACCCTAATTTTATGTTAAATAATAATATATGGAATTGGGAAGAGTAAATAAAAAATAATACGTTAAATAATTTAAATTTACCTAACTTTAGTTTCTTTTAACCTAAACCCTAATTGTATGTTAAATAATAAATATTACCTATATATAGATTTGGAAAGAACAAGTAAAAAATTACGCCTGGTCACAAGCCTCGTTAATCTCCAGCCCTATTCCACCGCACCCCATTACCGTTAGTTCAAATAACACAGACACGTGGCAGGATCTTACAAAGGACTGGAACACTATAAATACCATGCCTCAATTGACATCTCCTTCATCCCAAAAACTTGTGTTCCTTTCTCCTGAACCTGAAGAAAGAAAAAGAATGGCAGAAAGCAATACTTCCCAGAACATAAGCTTACATGCCGGCGAGGCAAAAGGACAAGCTCAGGCAAGTTTATTTTTCTCTTTTGATGAAAATATTAGATTCCAATAATCAAGCATTAAAATGTATTGAAAATTTGCAGGAAAAGAGCAGTCATGTTATGGATAAAGCTCATGATATCGCACATTCTGCTAGTGAATCAGTTCACGAGGTCATTTCAATATACTAATAATTCAAATTGTGTTACCTTTGTAATATGTGTTTTGTTTGTTTCAGGCTGGTCAGCAAATGCAAGCCAAAGCAGAGAGCGCTAAGGAGTCTGTTAAAGAGGCAACTGGAATGAACAAATGAATCACAGAGAAGCCACCAGCTCTATCTCTCCCTGTGTTTTTTAACACAAAATAATGAATCAATAAATAAATAAATAGTCGCTTTGACTAACACATGTAATAATCAAATATTTTGAGTATTTGACCTTTCAATTATTGCATTCATAATAGCCAACACTATAATAAGCTTAATATGCATTGATCTACCAGAACTGTCTCATATCTAGCACACATAAATAAAAGCCAAATAATGAAGAAGATCAAACAAAATAAAGAATCAAAATCATGAGCAAAATTTGACAACCTTATGGGATCATTTTAGCCTAGAGAAGAGATGTTTTGATCAATCCACGCCTTTAGTTGTTGTATTCAACTAAGCAAAAATCAAAGAAAAGCAGAAATTAGCTGGTTTCAAAGAAGAAGCTCAAAATTGAGCCCAAACCCATAATTGCCATTGTCTGGATCATCTGTGGGAAACTCATATCTACAAACAGGGCATGTGTTTCTAATCCTCAACCAAGGAAGAATACATTCGCCATGGAACATATGATGACAAGGCAGTGAAGTTAACTTCACCTCAATTTCTACGCTTTCAAGACAAACTGCACAGATGAATTTATTGTTATTGCGCTCAAGAACATCCTTAGTTAACACAACTGAAGGGAGATTCTTAATCAGGGCTTTTGATGCTGGAGGGAAACCAGTAAAAGAGTCAGCATTTTCAACAATTTCACTGAATACGCTATCGTAATCCATAGCCCAAATATGATCATGAAGGTGAACGTTTGGGACTTCATTCTCATCGTCATAAACTTCCTCAAAAGTTTCCCCAACAGAGTATCTGTCAAAACTACTGGCTTCTAAGAGCACCTGCCAATCAAGGTTTCTCGGATATTCCTCCTGATCATCAAACAAGATTGAATTTTGCTGGTCGGATTCTGATGAAACGATGAATTCTTCTGTTCCGTCAATTGAGTAATGTGGAATCTCAGTCTCGTTAAAATGGATTCCTTCTCCCAGCTCCTCCCACTCAAATACTTCCCTATCATTTTCACTAACATGAAAGCTACGGTCAATTCTGAATTCATCATCAATATCCCCAATATTACAATTCGTTGTAAACCCTAAATTGATATCGAATTCCTCAGAATCAGAATCAGAACCTGAATCCAGACCAACAACCGGAAGGCTTATATTAGATTCCAGATCACAATCCAGAGGCCTGTCTGAATCAATCTTCCGAATCCGGTCCTCCGTCATATGAGTACTCACTGATTCAAGCAAATCCGTCAGAAAGTTTACATGTTCATCATTCTCTTCCCCAAAAAACATGTTATTTGGATCACCATCTTCTGATTCAATGTTTTGCGTTTCAACGCCCAAATCAAACCTGAAATCAAACGGAGTTACGTACTCATCAAAGAAATCATGCTCCTGACGGTCACTTGCAACGGAAAATTGATCCATAGTAGAGAAAAGATTGAAATTAAGATCATATTCATCATCGTATTCTTCAACAGTGGAATCCAAAGAAGGCCAAACCTCCTCCATTCGACGATTACCACGAGCCCGTTGCTATTTCAACCGTCAAAGCGAAACGGCAAATGAGATTCGCAATGCACTTCGGTTTAGTGCTTCATTGTTAATATGGGCTTTAGGCCCAATAACTGATCTGTAGGCCCATCAATTTAGTTTAGCACTCCAGGCCCAACCTCTGAATTGAAAATAGGCCTAAATAGTAGTATCCCAAGAAATGTCAGTTGAAAATGGAGGCCTTGATAGCGACAAGACTACGGCGAGGTCCAGAAGAACAGAGAAAGTGAAGTGGCCGAATGACCAGACCAGCGGCGCGTAGCTCAATGTGAACATCGCCGGTTACGCATAAACCACCAATTTACACACAGTGTTAGCTAGGGCACTGAAGTGACAGTTTAATCGTCCGTAAAGTTAGTTACTGCGGACATTCATGGTGAGAACTGGAAACCTTTTGGAAGATGAAGAGACTCACGACAGCTCGTCTCCGTCAGGTACTTTGTTTGTTTGTGTGTGAATATCTGTATGTGGGTGAATTCTGCAATTTTGTGAATATGTATTGGCATTTTGTAATTAAACAGATAGTAGAAGAGTTGACCGGAAGTTGAGTGTTTCACGCTCTAAGCATTCAGAAACTGAGCAAAGGAGAAGAAGCAAAATCAATGAGAGGCAAGATTTAAGCGTTGGTGTTGAAATCTGTAGTTTTTTGAGTAATTTATGATATGCATTCAATGATATTCACATGAAGAATAGCTTATGATATTGCAGATTTCAAATCTTGAGAGATATGATTCCTGAAAATGATCAGAAGAGGGATAAAGCTTCATTCTTGTTGGAGGTTTTTACTTTTTATTGCCTTTTAGCTTCTTGTCATCATTTATCGTGTTTTTTGATTGATTTTCTCTTTTTAAAGGTTATACAGCATATTCAGTTTCTTCAGGAGAAACTACAGATATATGAGGGCTCTTGCCAAGGTTGGAGTCCAGAGCCTTCAAAGCTTTTGCCATGGGTAAAATTTGGTGCTCTCTCTATCACTTTTGTCACCAAGCATTCGATTATAACGAATTTCCCTCGTAATTCACGAGCTTGTTATGCTTGTATTTGTATTGAATCAATTTATTCATTGTTGTTGGATTACTTATCCACATAATAGCATAGAATGCCGGGTTTTATCAGTGATTTCGGTTTTATTCCTATGCAAGGAAAGTCTCTCCCGTTGCACTACTTTTTTGATGATATTCAAATGAAAGTTTATACATTTTTTCTCTGGAGATAAGATTACTGATTTTTTTATTCTGGCAGAAAATCAGTTCGGGTGCAGTCGAAGGCTTTGGCAACCAGTCGTCTCATCTCGATAGGAATTCAGAGGAAAACATTGTTCTTAATTCAGCACTTCTTAGCAATTCTCACACTCCCGCTGACACAGATTTAACTGGAGCCGGAGCTTCTTCGTATAAATTCACAAATGATCGGATCATTTCTACAAGCAACACTCCTCCCCTTAGTATAAATATATTCGAAGGTCTTTCATGTGAAGACCATGAGGATTCGACTAGAAGAGAACCGCTGTCGTCTGGTTTGCAAGTCAGATCTTCCTACAAAGAAGATTGCTGCTCTGTTCCTATATATTCAGTAAACGGGGATGATTCGTTTAACGAAAATGGTGAAGCTAATGCCTCGAATAACTGTTCTCAGAGGTAACGAAAATTGTGAAGCTTTTTCATTCCTTTTTCTATATCTGATTCCTTCTCTATTGAACAAACAGACTACTGAATTCTTTAATGAAGGAGCTAGAGTCATCAGGTGTAGATCTATCACAAGCCAGCATATCAGTGCATCTCGATGTCCGAGAAGAAACAACTGGTCATGGTTCAGTGAGTTCCCGGTTTCTTTCGTTAAGGATAAGTGTTGAATTTGTCCCACATTGCTTAGAGAAATGGGATTGATTAGGTTTATAAGGATGAGGAATGTCATCACATAATGGTTTGATCAAGTCTTTTAAATGTGTGATCTGCTCCCTTTAATCCTGTCCGTTCGTGCTCTTTGCGTCGTAATTTCTATTAGACTCTATAATTTCAACTATACCATAAGTAAATAGCAACTTATATTGGTGATCATTATGAAACAGGGTATTGCTGCTTCGGGAGTCGACTACGTAACTCCAATGAATGTGGATGAAGAGTACGTACATTGTCGTAAAAAGTTCAGAGGTGATCAAACTTAGAAGTGTATTGGTATTCACATTTCTTCTTTGTTTTATTACTCTTGTTGTGCTTATTTCTTGACCACCCTATTGTTCTTAACATGTCTTTGTAAGGTTTGATGTTTTATTATTCGGGTTTTTTACTATGGAAATACTCTTCAATGGTAGTATGGCATTCAACCTTCATTCGTTTTTTATAAACCGATCATAAAACCTTACGAATTGGTATTTGGTCGATATACCGATTATGATCAATGTGGTATACTCATACAATTAATTTAAAATGGTGTAGCAAAATTAGTGGACATAAATCCAAGTTTCAACATCCTTATCCTAAATGTCACTGATTTAATTAGTGGATAATATTTTATTTGTATTAATTTTTTTTAAGAATAATATTAAACAAAAATAAAATAGATAAATAAATAAATTTTAAAATTTTTAGAGGGTTTCATACACTACAATTTTATAATCATAATTTTTTTCCAAATTATTTTGTAAGATGATTTACCTTATTTTGAAAATTAGTCAAATCAAGATACATATTTCGCTCAACTAATTGGAGAAAGAATATAATCTCAACAATCACTTTACAATGGTTACATTGCTATAAATATTGTATTTCTTTGTACTTATTTTTTAATCAATTCAATAAGGAAAAATCTTCATCAAAGCTATTATTTTTCTAACCACCTCCTAAAAAACATGCATATTCCGGTCCACCTGATTTCAGCTCATTTTTCTTTTGCTACGGATACTTCGTATGGAGTGGGTGCAAAAGAGGTATTAATATTACGATTGAATAGTGTTAACAAGTTTGGATACTTCAAAGAATAACTCAGATATTTAAAAAACTTGAATAAATCAATTTTTATGTATCTCTTATCTATATAAACATATTTATCATACTTTTTATAATTAATGTTGATGAGATCCCCGGAACCCGGTACATCGGACGTGATCAAGACCAAACTTGATCAGAGGAGCCCAAACAACGTAAGCCGAACTTGGAGGCCCAAATTCAGCCCACATGAATGAGTGGTCCATCCAGGCCAGGTGGCCCGATCGGCCATTCATAACGATCGGTCCCGATAGGTAGGGCCCAAATTCTCCCGTATGCCAAGACCGATCGGTCCACACCTTACAGGCCCTGCTTCGGGCCATCCATATTCCTCACATGCAACGACAACCTTCGACAGCTTTGTCAGAAGCGTGGTCCGGCGAAGTCGTATGAGCCTCCCTCAGCCAGGGAATAGCCGGCTAGTAGCGCCGAAAGGTCTAGCGTCATGCAGCTCTATGAAATCGTTCCCTGCGGCTGTTCCGCCTGATATTAGCCGACCTAGCTGCAAAGGACAGGCACAAAACGAAACCCTACTGTACGCATCACAGTGGGAGTATAAAAAGGATACTTGGGGTGTGAAAAAAAGATCTTCCGATTCTTCATTAAGCTTTCGTATAGAGAACCTTCTATCGATTTATTTTCGATACTTCTCTTCTCCTTTGTGTTTAAAAGAACAAACATGGTCTTTGTGATTATTACTTTGCTTATTGAACCGATTAAGGACATTTTCTCTAGTCCTTAGTCAAGTAGTTTTTTCCCTCATCTTTGAGGTTTTCCACTTTAAAACTGTCATGTCCCTTTACATTTGGTTTATAATCGTTCTCCACATATCAAATAAATTATAACCGAGTTCGTCTTGCTACGAACAGGTCGACTGTTGACACCCCCGATTTTCGAACTATAACAAATGTGATACAAATTCAACATGATTAGATGATTGTTAGCAACAATCGTGACTCAAAATTGAAGACATGTAAGACACCCATAATTTTAACGAAAGTACAAGAAAAAGAATATTGAATTCCATAATTTTAAAATGTAATACTTTTTTAGGAAGATTAAAATCATAATTTTCAGCACATCGCAATTCTTGGATTATTTAACAAAAAATATGTATTGTGACAATTATACTTAAATAAAAAATGAAATTACTATGAACATTTAAAAATATTTGGTGAAATTACGAATTTTTTTAAATATATTATTCTAATTATAAAAAATAAGAGTAAATTAATAATTCGTAAATTACAATTATATCAAGATCTCTTAAATTCATGATTTTTAACCATAAAATAACATGGTTTTAATTTGTTTTACTTATGTTTAAAAATACTTTTAACCAAGCCTTAATAGTAAGATTGTTAGCCCGGTGAATAGATTGAAATATGCCGATCAAAGTTCCATTCATTAGACAGACTCCCTTATCAACATAAGGGCAGATCCATTAACACTTCGAAGAACAAGCAACCTCGAATCTACATAAGTTCCACACACAATCTTTGTTGGATCGAAAAACTCAGGTGGGATTTGCATACGTACCTCACGAACAACATTCTGTGCAGTTACAACATCTGAAGCGAATGGCTCATCCAAATTAATGGAAATCTCAACATTGCTTGAAACAAGCTTCGAAACCGGCAAACTCGAAGGAAATTCTTTAATGAGAGCCGTCTTTTTCCACTTTTTGCTCGAGAGTTTTTCGAAGATCGAGTTTCTTACATCAGGTGTGGCTGAGTAGAGTTTGTTTGTTGTTTCTTCCTTGAAGTAAAGTCTTCTTCCTGCTCTTAACTTGGAAAAGCAATTAGCTTGCAGATTTCCATCAGTACCTGATTTGTCTTGTGACCAATTGGCGCCAAGCATTATTTTGAAGTAAATCTTTGATTCTATACTGAATGTTGTTTGTGGTGTGGAAATGTTGGCTATTTTGAGGTGCACGTCACCGATTAAGACTCGAGTTTTTGGCTGGCGAAGGGTGAGTCCGATATGGCGTCCGGTGCTGTAAAGAAGACGCCATTTTCCTGGAAGCATCGACAACCAATTCTGGGATTGGGTTGTTAGTGAGTTGTGATAAAGTATAATAAATGTGTGGGAGTAAAGAAAAGTGATTACTTTTGGTCTTGAATGAGGGTTAAGCATCTCCATTAGCTCAATGAAATGTGCAATTCTCGTACGCTGAAATATGAAAAATAAACCAAGTGGAAGAAGGATGCAAATATAATATGAAGATAGCTTTTGAAATGTAGTTGAAATGATGAAGAAAGAGTGGTTTTCGTCATTTGCCCCGAACTTTGAAATAGTGTAAAAACAATGCACCAATTATAAATTGCATACAAAACCTCCGAAGTTAATATAATGCTTGTTGTTGACCCCAACTTTCTAAAGTGGTAAACAATATGCCTTCAAAGTTTAAAAATTGTATGGTTGATCCTAAATCTCGTTAATATTTTAAATGCTACATAGTTTGTATTTGACACATTAAACATGAAAAGATGCAATGATCATCTCCAAACTTTAAAAAATATAAAAATAACACATAAATTATCAAAACCACTCATACGAAAAAAGATAAAAACCGCTAGTATTCACTCGAGGGTCATTTTTTAACGGTTTTAAAACTTTGGGGGCTTTGCATGCAATTTTAAAACTTTGGGAGCATCACATTTACACTATTTTAAACATCGGAGTGACCATCATAATTTTTCGATGAAGAAAGAGGTAAACTGAAAAATACCTGTTGATGAGCATAAATATACTCCTCAGCAATACGAACAGCAGTAGAACCAAGACTCCATCGAATGATGTCAATTGTTGGTTTTACACGCCATCTTGGTCCACACAGGAAAGGATGCCTCAAAGCATCTATGCAACTATATGAAAAAAAGGTAGAAAACTAGGATGACTTCATTCTGTAATCATACAATTTCGAGCCATACAGTACTTTAGCTACCTTGTCCTTCGTGAAGGTTTGATTGCAAGAAGTAATGAGAGCAAGTGCCAACCTGCACCCCAATTTCTATCAAGCATCTGCCAAGAAGGTTCAAATAAGCAATGGGAGGGGAAGAAAAAAAGGGCTAAAATGGAAGATCAATTTACTTGGAACCCGATATTTTCAATGGAAGAGTTTTGCTTTACCGTACGCATCAGAAAGTCACGCAGGCATGAAGGGTCATTTCCCTATAGGCACGAAGAAGTAAAAAAATGATACATCCTCAGCATTGCCTTAACATGAAAAATGGATGTACCTTGGAGAGGAATACTTTGAGTTTGGAAAAAACTTGCGGATTCATGAGGTCTCTTAACACTATTTTAGCCATGATAAATCCAACACATCTGAGATAAATTTGAATTGCATGGATCTTAAAATGAGTTTGTAATGTAATAATAGCAGAGGCATGTAATTCATACCTCATATCAAATGCAATCATCATTCTTCGTCTATCGGTATTACTTTTGACTCTACTATTAGCCAAACTGCAATCATGAAAATCAGTGGCATTCCCTAATATTCCAACCTAAAATGAAGTAAAAAAAGACTGGTTAAAATGTAAGTGACAGTAAAAAAGTAAAGTGCTTACTTTGATATGTTTGTCCACAGGGCTAATATGCAAGTTTTCGAGCCGCAATTCGGTATGGGCAAGTCCATGGCTATGCAAGTAGTTCACCTATCAGTAAGTGTAAACACAGAAAATAATCAATCTAAGTGATTCGAAAAGGAAGCCAAGTAATAATATTGGTGATATTTGAGAAAATATCATACTCCAATCAATAGATCTCTCATCAAGATCCGAACAAGGCGCAACTGACGTGAAACTTCTGGTCCTCCTACTTTATCATCCCCAACTCTTTTCACCGATTCTTCATCGAAAGCAAGTGTAGCCTCCAAAGTTGGCAGCCAATCTGATTGTTGAAGCCAATGCATCAAGGAAGAGCTACCATGGTACTACATATTAATAGAATGCAGATTCTCAATTATTAGAAAATACAGGTAAAAGAACATGAATCATTACATAAATTTCTTACATTAACAGCATGAAAAATACAGATCTATTACATAAAAGAATCTCTTTATTAGTCACTCATTTTTTGAATCTATTGACTTACTCCATGCACAAGAGCAAAAGAATCACCATCACCAACTGTCGATAAGCACACATAACCATGAACTTGCATTGAGTAAGAATGGTACAGTAATCTTCGACTGCCAAGCCTTTTCAGTACCTATAACAAAACCCAATCTGAAACATCAACATAAAACCAACATCACTATTTTGTAGGAATGAAAAAAGTAACAGGTAGTGCACCTCTATTGCTCGTCTTCCCCTTCGCCTAGCTTGATTAGTCAGCAATTGCCGAAACACAACTCTTGTATTAAAAAGTGGACTGCATTGCTAAGAGGAAAACAATATTACAATTTAACATGTTTTCATCTATATGATTGATGACCAGCATCAGGGAATCTCACAAATTGTTACCTACTAGCTTCCTTGACGGTAGCTTCATATATTAACTCATCAGCCTAGATTACGCCTCAAAAAAACCGTTTAATTACACAAAAATCAGTAGCAATAAATGTTCAAACTTGCAACAAATTGCACATACTCGATCTCCTAGTCCAATGCCGACACAATCATGCATTTTGAAGTCTGACATCTTGAACTTTATTACATGGCTCAGATCATCTTCTTCCCAGCTAGTTACGCCAGTATGATCCACAGATCCTAATCCATGCACGCCATTTTCTCTCAAAGCAAAGCAACAAGTACTACTCCTTTTCATTCTAACAATCTTCCTATTCATGACTGGGTGTAGCCCTTGTGGACTCTGAAATTTTCTAGAACTCCATAATTTACAGATAGGCGCTTCAGACCACTCAGCAGATAAATTCGTCCATACACCGACATACAACGCCATTGCAATCTGGCAGTAATAAAAAACACGATTCATTCAACCAAATAACCTTATAACAAAACGATCATAGACACAACAAAAAAGTACAAAGTTCTTATCGAGAAAATAAGTAAAACTGCGTAAAATTACCGTAAAATCCAGAACTCTACAAATCAACAGCCGATCTGGCACCTGAAATCACCAAAAGTAAATTACAGATTAATCGTAATCGCTTAGGCTTATCGGTTCAAGCAGTGCAGGCGGCGGAGCGAGGAGAAGTAGGAATTGAGAGAGGATAAATGGAGAAGAAGCATGTGGGAGTTGCGTGCAAGGAAAAGGTCGACGCATTCGTCACACATGCTCCGCGCACGTCCATTCCGCCGGTGTGAAGTAACTAGGCTGCTTGTCCCTTTACAACCACGCGTTATCAATTATCATACTTTATTTGTGTTATTTGAATATTGGTATTCTTTGTAACCCCCACGTCTCAAGTAGTCTATTCTAAATTAATCAAAGATCAATAATAATAAATATATTCATACGAATACAGAAAATAACGATAAGTTCACAGTTAGTTTAATCCAACGACTACTAGAAAACATATATGAAATATCAATTTTACATTTGGTAAATTAGAGTTTAGATGTTTTGTTTTTTATACTTTTGATCAATAACTTTTTTTATATTCTAGCAATTACATGTTGAAATCATAAATTTTGAAATCAGTCCGACCACCCAGTTGGACCGGTAACACCTCCGGTGCTATCCAATCCGGTTTAATGTTTAATTTCAAAATCATGCCACATCATATATGAACCGGTTTAATCCGATCGAACCAGTTAAAATATGGTAGACCGGAAATTTTTTGGCCCATTTAATATAAAAGAAATTAGAGCTTCTTATTACTTTTCTTATATTCAAAACTTTGTTGCACAATTCTTATTTTACTTTTTTTAGTATTGATTCAATAATCCTTTATATACAAAACAATTGGAATTTGGAAGCATCTCCTTGATAGTTAATATCATTTGTAAGTGTATGTATTTCTTAAAGTATATAAGACATTTTCAATTTCTTTCTTAGAGGTTGTTAGTTTGTTGTTTGTTTTAATTGTCTTTTGAATTTAAAGTTTTATTCTTTATATGAAATATGTTTGATTTATCTTTTGAATCTAAAATTTAAACTCTAATTTGGATAATGATTTAGAAACTTAGATATATTTCATTTATTTACATCTTAATTAATGTTTAAGGAATATTTTTTGTATTTTCTATTTTGAATTATATGCATTTATCTTAATATTTTAAATAAATAATTCTGAAAACCAGTTTAAACCGATCCGACCATCCGGTTCGACCAATAGAAGATATTTCCGGTTTACCGATCTAACCGATTTCAAAAAACTATGATTGAAACTATAAAAATATATATAATAATTTTAAAATATATTTTTTGAAATACTAAATTTATTATAAAATAATATGAAATATAATTTGTAAGTTATACATAATTAATTAAAAATAATGACAAAAAAAATCATTTTATGAAATCACGATCACTGCACCACTGTTTCAAAAATAGTTTTTTTAAATCATGATCACTTATATTACATTCACCTCATAACACGGTGCAGTCATCTCACCTCAGCACTATTTCTCAATCCATGTTCCAAAGATGTGAGTTTATTTGAATTATTATATAAGATAAAAAATAAATAAAGTTCAACTAGTCATCCAGAATTTTAAAATCTGCAAATATTATTGAATTTATCTTAAAGATAATTCAATGATAAATTAACATTTTCATACACAAGTTCCATATACTATAATTTAAACTCGATTAAGGACTTCAGAGGGATTTAGAAATTTGAGATTATGGCCAGAATAAGGATATGCACATCATAACTTTTACTAATATTTTCATAGAAGGCATTACCGTTCAATATACCGTCGATTAAAATATATCTCGATTCACCATCCCCATGGTGTACGAGACAAATGTATTACACTAGACAAGTACATAAGAACCATATCTTTGCAAAAACAAAAGGATATTTACCAGTAAAGTTTCATTTCTCAAGATACTGTAATTGCAGAGGTAAATCAGTCTTCAGCAGGATCAGAAGGAGTTTGAGCTGCACTTCGCCTGATTGCAATAACAGGACATTCTGCGTGTTTTACACAGAATTCACTAACAGTTCCAATGAAGACCCTGCAAAATCATATAACTATTTCTAAGCACAGCTTAGCAATGCTTTAAAAACCAGTACTAATTGGCATATGGAACGAGCTTAGTGTATCGGTATACCATAATAACAAAATACAAATTATTAACCCAAAAAAACTACGAAATTTGTTAACTCATTCTCAAATATGTATGCTCCTTCATTAGAAAAAATAAGAATAGAAAATCAACAAAAAAATAGATTTGATCCGACCCGCACCAGCTGGTATTTGATTTAAATACGGGTCTACGGGAAGTTTAAAAGAGTTGGGGTGAGCTTAAAATTATTTGAAAAGTATAAAAGGCAGGCATTACAAAGATGAATGTATAAAGGGCATAATTTTGGAAAGGACCAAGGCCTCTGCTACCAACGACGAGAAAATCTGGCTGTACCCGTTTCACTTCATAGCATATTACATCCTTAGGATCACCAATTCTAATCCATGCTTCACAAGAGACCTAAAAAAATATTCTCACTTGATCACTTCATCATACAAATAATTGCAACAATCTTGTGAGGAATATGCAAAAAAAATACTGCAAATTGAGAGAATACAGATTTTGTTTACCCCAATTTCATTACATTGCTTGATAAAGTAATCCAGAAGTTGATTCCCCCCTGTCCTTTCCCTATATTTTTCACTGTGGGAAGCCACTGCATTACCCGAGCCATCAAAGCCTGCAAAAGACTAGGTTTTAGCAAAACTGAATTCAGAGTAACTTTTCCTAATCAGAACAATAACAAGAGATGAAATAAGATCATCCTTCACTATAATACAGAAGCACAAGATCATGATTTTAGAATATGAACAGGAAGTCATTGATTCAGAATGGATACAGAGTATCGAATACCATAATATACTTGTCAAGAACATTAAGGAACAGATTCTTAGGTAAAAAAATAGAATTCCAACGCACATACCACCGACATCAGGAACTTCAACGTGAAGGAAAATGAGTTTAAATCCAGAAATGTTGTTGCGAATGATTTTCTTAATAGTCCAATCGAACGCTCCTCTGCTACTCATCGACGGGTGAGGATATCCCCGGACGTTTGACTGGTTCACTGCTACCATTATCCGAGTCGGATTCCCGCCGTCCACCGCCATATCCACCCCGGGTAAAATTCCTAGCCTATTGTCTACCCCGCGTTCTACTGTCTTCCCGCACGGACCCGCACTACCGCCCTAAAAATAAAATCACCCATTCACCTAATAAATACCTACACGATTAAATAAATATATATTTATCAGTTTTTTAATAAAAGATACTGAAAACTTTAAAAATTATTTTTATAATTTAATGATTGCAAATACTCAACTCTTCATTTATTTAATAACAAATATTAATGATGATCAATAAATTTCCAATTCAATGAATATTCGAGTTAAAAAGAAAGTTTTTGAATTGTGTATTCAAAACAAGTGTTAAATTAACGCATGTATTTATAGAATAAGTAATCAATTAAGAATAATAAATTTACTAGTCAATAGTATACAAAATACTATTGAATCTATTTATATCATTTTAGTATTAATAATATGTTTATCTACCATTTTCATATAATATATAATATTTATATATTTTGATATTTCTGATATATCCACTATAATTCGTAACAAAATTAATAAATTAAAATTACCTCAATTTTGTGTCTTAAGCCCAATATAAAAGGAGAAAAGAAGCTTTGTTTGAAATTAGATGCTTGCGTATTTCAGAAGAAAACCTTGCGACAGTTGAAAAATCCGATTAGGAAATGGAAGCTTCTAATTCGGCGTTTCCGGTGCGCCATACCACTGCGTGCCTGGAGATCGAGGCGAGTTCGGATTATTCTTATCATTAGAAATTAAGTACAAGATTAAGAAGCCATTGCTTTTTTGCTGCAAAATTTCGGTATTTGTGTGATTTTTGTTGAAGTTTACAGCCGATGATTCAATCTTCTCTGTTTATTTGCTTGTATCTGTGAGATTAGGGCCAGAATACGGATATTATCATAAGCAGTTACCAGGATTATTTTATGGTGAGTATAATGCATTTGATTTTGAATCTGATATTCGTAAATTGTAATCTAATGATGTCTTCCTACAGGTTATAGTGACTCAGATTGGATGCATGGGAACGGTGCTTCATGCGAGGTGCTTTTTTTTATATCCATTTGTATTAAGTTCAGTTTGTTCTTAGATCTAGTTATTTTGGTATGCTTCCTTAATTGATTCTGTAACTTTATTTATCAGAAGCTTTTGTGGTCTTTTCTAAATTATAGAAGTGTTGGGTTAATTTGGTAGACGAGTTATGGATTGCTTTTTGTAGTAAAGGGTTTTGAGAGTTTTTGATTGGGGAATGATGATCCTTTAGCTCACATCATAATGATTGCTTATGAAAATAAAAATGTTCTAGTTTATCAGGGGAATGATATCATGAATAATCGGTTTGGTTTGGTCTGATCTTTTCAATGTAATTCACTTATCTTATGGAATAGGCTATACGTACACTGTTTCGGCCCATTGAATCCTAAATTTCTACATGGTATTAGAGCCCCAGGGTGGGTTTCGGGTTGTTTCGTATTGGTTTACACAAAAATAACTCTGGTGGAAAATCGGATCGTGCTTAGACAATATAAATAGATTGATCTATGACTCGAGCACTACTGAGTCTATTGAAGGAAGTCTGAACGGGACCAAGGCCAGTTCGGCTTGAGGGGTAGTGTTATGAATATTGTTCCACATCGGTTGTGAAAATAGAAATATTTCAGTTTATAAGAGGGGTGATATCATAAATAATTAGCTTATTTCAATGTGATTCACTTATCTTGTGGATTAAGCTACGATAATCTCCTGACCTATTGAATCATGAATTCCTATATGGTATTAGAGTTTCGGGTGAGTTTTAGGCTAGTTGGTATAGGTTTAGGCAAAAAAAACTATGGTAGAAAAGTGTTTCGGGTTTAGGTGACACAAATAGATTGACGTATGACTCAAGTACTACCGAGTCTATTGAAGCAAGTCGGAACCGGACCATGATCAGTTCGACTTGAGGGGGTGTTAATAATATTGTTCTACATCGGTTGTTGAATAAAAATGTTATAGTTTGTAAGAGAAGTGATGTCATTAATAATCGGCTTGACATGCTCTTTTCAATGTGAGTCACTTATATTATGCACTAGGCTATACGAACACTCTCCATGTCCATTGAATCCTAAATCTCAACTCGATTGAATGCACATTATGAAACCTTGTATCTTAATTTCAATGTTCTATCTCCATTCCAGGAAAGAAGGTGTATCCTTTGATCCAACCTTCAACGTGGACGTTGTACTGGGCAAACGAGACGAGGTATCGTTCGTGTTCCCTTTTGGTATAAAATTACATTGAGATCTAAATTTATTAATACATTTTCACAGCCAATGCTAATTGCTTGTGCTCGACAGCTAATTGAACAGATAAGGTAAAGTGCTTGAATTACCAAGTTGACATGTATAACGATTTAGACCTGAAAAAGGGTATCATTCTACAGTAGCTCTGGATCATCACGGGCGTTAATCTTGTCTCTTGGTCTTCGAAACCATACAATGGTATCCTTTTGTTACCTCATATTGAGATTCGTTGAAATGAAGATTATTTGGATTTTTTATTCATTGATAGGGGACTCTCAAGAGGATAGAGGCGGTTGTAAAAGAGAAACTTTACGAGGTAATTTAATCGTGAGATTTTGCGATGGTAAAACCTCTTCTTGTATCACTCACTTAGTTTTTGAAATCGCTTGGATCGGTTAATCAGAAATGTATTTTATTGGTAGAATTAGATGGTCGGATTGCTATACTAGTGGTTGTAAAAGAGAAACTTCTTTAGGTAATTTAATTATGAGATTTTGCGATGGTAAAACCTCTTCTTGTATCACTTACGTAGTTTTTTAAATCGGTTGGATTGATTAATCGGAAGTGTTATATTGGTATACTCGGATGGTCAGATTGCTATAGTAGTGGTTGTTGAAGATAAACTTCTTTAGGTAATTTAATTATGGATTTTGCGATGGTAAAACCTCTTCTTTTATCACAAAGTTTTTAAAATCGATTGTATCGGTGAATTGAAAATATCTTCTATTAGTCAGATGGCTATAGTAGTGGTTGTAAAAGAGAAACTTCGTGAGGTAATTTAATTGTGGAATTTTGCGAGGGTAACACCTCTTCTTGTATCACATAGTTTTTGAAATCGATTGGATCGGTGAATCAGAAATCTATTATAGTATACGAATCGTATGGTCAGATGATTTAAATCGATTTGAAAAGATATATACATATACATTAATTCATTTGCAAATTTACCAAAATTTTGGTTTCTCCAATTTTATTGAACATGGACCAAAATTTAGGTTCATTAGGTCAAAATTTAAGTTCAATAGACCCAATTCTAATTGATTGATTCGATTTGGAATGTTTTTTAGTATTTAGATCAAATTGTAGGTTGAATTGTTTTTATGATATAAAATCTATAATACATAATATTTGGTTTTCTATATAACTATAGTTTCTAGAACTTTAAGTCTCATAATCTAAAGCAATTTTCATAATTTAATATCATTATCAGTTAAATTAAATAATCATATGACATTAAGCACGTTGTCATTAAATTTAAAATTGACAATGCATACAATTAAGTACAATAATCAATGATTAATGACAATGGGTTATTAATAAAGTACAATTCAACATAAATTACCACATCTCATTGTAACATATTTTTTTAAATATCCATCCAATATTTTTGAACTATTAGTATTTTTATGAAATCGAATATTCTGCATAACTGTTAGCATTTTAAACGACTTTATACTCTTTCCAAACCATTGCCATATTTACGGATTCAATGATTGATTTTGAAAATTGGAATTAAAAATAATTAAAATTGTCTGTGCGGTGCGCCTGAGTGCGACAAGTTACTGAAACGGGAGGAGTCATGGAGTTAGAAGTAAAACGAAGCAAAAAACATATGTACTCCAAAGTCCAAACACCTACCGTTCCGCTATCCGTCAATCAACAAAAAGGCAAGCCCACCATTGTCGCAGGGAGAAGAAATCACTAGACTTTGCTGGCTAGCTAAGTAAAGAATTTTCATGGGGAATTTTATAGGCCGCTTTTCGAAGTTGGTTTTCTCCTTTTTGATGCTGCTGTTTCTTCTTAATTTGATTGATCTGTTGCATTGAGGGATTCTTGAGCAGTTTTTGTTTACGAAGGTGTTTGTTTTTTTAATTAACTAGCCTGCCTTTTTGGGTGATTGATCCAGTGATCTTGTTTGCTGGGTGCTTTGGAACTGTAAAATTTTTATCTTTACAAAATGCCTAATCGTAGAAGAAAGGGAATTCGTTTTAGTAAGCTGTATTCGTTTCTTTGTTTTAAGTCTTCATTTGGAGATGGGCATGGGTTAATTGGACAGAAGGGGTTTTCAAGGATTGTATATTGTAATGATCCTGATAATCCAGACCAGATTGTGCTCAAATATCGGAATAATTACGTTTCCACGACCAAGTACACTGCTGTTAATTTTATTCCCAAGTCATTTTTTGAGCAATTTAGGAGAGTTGCCAATTTGTATTTTCTTGTGGTGGCTTGTGTATCTTTTAGTCCATTAGCACCTTATACTGCATCTAGTATTCTGTTTCCTTTGATTGTGGTGATTGGAGCCACGATGGCTAAAGAAGGGATCGAAGATTGGAGGCGCCGAAAGCAGGTTAGTGTATATATAGTGATGTTTGTAATTAGCTCCCAAACTTTATAATAGTGTAAAGGCGGTGCATCCAAAGTTTGTAAATTGTATATAAAGGTCCTGAAGTTGATATAATGTGCTCCGTTGGCCCCTAAACTTTTAAATGTCGTAAACATTGTGCCATTAAAGTTTAAAAATTGCATGGTTGGCCCCCGAACTTTTAAATATTNGAAGCGTCAGACCGTTCGGTCCACTAGCTGCAGATTCCCCCTCGGGCCATTTCCGATCGTCCTGTATGATAGCGAGCCACGACAAATCAGTCAGGACTATGGTCCAGTCATGGGAGCAAGCCGCTAAAGGCCAAAGAGTAGCCGGCTGGCAGCGCCGTAAGGCCTAAGCGCCATGCAGCCACTGTAGAGCCAGTTCCGGCGGCTGATCCGCCTGGCGTTAGCCGACCTATTGGCAAAGGACAAGCACAAAACGACGGCCTACTGCACATAGTACAGTGCAGGTATAAAAAGGACGCTGAGAGAACGAAAAAAAGAAGGAAAGAGCCTTTTTGAATCAGAAAGAAAGGACGGAAGAAGTTCGGGATCCTCCTGGTTCTTCCTCCCCACATCCGTGGTTTCACAGCTCCTCTCGATTTATTTTCGAAGCGCTTTGTGGTCCCCCTTTGTATTGATCTGAAAACATGCATTGTATGATCCTGTTTTCGGTTATTGGAAGGGCTAAGGGCTTTCTTTCCGCCCTTAGTCAAGTGGTTTTTTCCTCGCTTCCGAGGTTTTCCACTCTAAATCCTTTTTGCCTTCTATGCCTCTAAACCGTTAACTCTTCTCCACACATAAACAAATCATAACCGAGTTCGTCTTGTAACAAACCGGTCGACTGTTGACACCCCTGGTTTTCTAACCACAACAATATTGTTTATTAAAATTGACAATATTAGTCCTCAAACTCTCCAATTTCGGCAATGTTAATCTAAAAAAAAAACAATGGCGTATTTGATCCTCGTAATTCCAGAATTTTGGCAAAAAAAGTCTCTAACCGTGTTAGAGGTCCTCAACGTTTTGAAAAATGACAATTACGGCCGTTAAATAATTTTGCAACGGTGGTTCTCAACGTTTTGAAAAACGTAAACTCTAATGGCCGTTAAATAGTTTAGGTACCAATTTCGTCAAATTCCCCAAATTTGGGGATTAGTTTTGCCACTAAACATAAATAATAAGGACTTGTTTTACATTTTTTTAACTTTGAGAACTAATTATGAACTTTAAGGATTGAATTTGACAAATTTTACAAACTATGAGAATGAATATTGTGAATTAATTGAAGTTTGGGGGGTCAAAAAATAATTTGACAATCAAATTTGTCAAAATCAACAAAATATGGGGACAAAACCGCAATTTTCCGATTTAATATCATTATCAGTTATCAATGCCTTTCACATAATTAATGCCAAAATAATTAAATAATCATATGAGATTAAGCACGTTGTCATTAAATTTAAAATTGACAATGCATATAATTAAGTACTATAATCATATTTTGATTTTCAAATGATTAATGACAATAATCATATTGAACTATTAGTATTTCTATGAAATTGAATATTCTACATAATTGTTAACATTTTAAACGATTCTATCTATAGTCGTACTCCATATTTACTGATTCAATGATTGATCTTGAAAATTGGAATTAAAAATAATTAAAATTGTCTGTGCGGTGCGCCTGAGTGCGACAAGTTACTGAAACGGGAGGAGTCATGGAGTTAAAAGTAAAACGAAGCAAAAAACATATGTACTCCAAAGTCCAAACACCTACCGTTCCGCTATCCGTCAATCAACAAAAAGGCAAGCCCACCATTGTCGCAGGGAGAAGAAATCACTAGACCTTGCTGGCTAGCTAAGTAAAGAATTTTCATGGGGAATTTTATAGGCCGCTTTTCGAAGTTGGTTTTCTCCTTTTTGATGCTGCTGTATTTGATTGATCTATTGCATTGAGGGATTCTTGAGCAGTTTTTGTTTACGAAGGTGTTTGTTTTTTTAATTAACTAGCCTGCCTTTTTGGGTGATTGATCCAGTGATCTTGTTTGCTGGGTGCTTTGGAACTGTAAAATTTTTATCTTTACAAAATGCCTAATCGTAGAAGAAAGGGAATTCGTTTTAGTAAGCTGTATTCGTTTCTTTGTTTTAAGTCTTCATTTGGAGATGGGCATGGGTTAATTGGACAGAAGGGGTTTTCAAGGATTGTATATTGTAATGATCCTGATAATCCAGACCAGATTGTGCTCAAATATCGGAATAATTACGTTTCCACGACCAAGTACACTGCTGTTAATTTTATTCCCAAGTCATTTTTTGAGCAATTTAGGAGAGTTGCCAATTTGTATTTTCTTGTGGTGGCTTGTGTATCTTTTAGTCCATTAGCACCTTATACTGCATCTAGTATTCTGTTTCCTTTGATTGTGGTGATTGGAGCCACGATGGCTAAAGAAGGGATCGAAGATTGGAGGCGCCGAAAGCAGGTTAGTGTATATATAGTGATGTTTGTAATTAGCTCCCAAACTTTATAATAGTGTAAAGGCGGTGCATCCAAAGTTTGTAAATTGTATATAAAGGTCCTGAAGTTGATATAATGTGCTCCGTTGGCCCCTAAACTTTTAAATGTCGTAAACATTGTGCCATTAAAGTTTAAAAATTGCATGGTTGGCCCCCGAACTTTTAAATATTTGACCCTTATACTCTTTAATATTTTAAACGTCTCCGTAGTTTGTATTTGACCCATTAACCTTGAAAATATGTGATGATTACGTCTCCTAACATTGAAAATCTTAAAAATAACGTATAAATTATCAAAAACACTTATACGAAAAAAGACGAAAACCACTACTATTCACCCGAGTGTCATTCTTGAACGATTTTGAAACTTTGGGGGCTTCTCATGCAATTTACAAACTTTGGGGCATTGCCTTTACGTTATTTTAAACATTAGGGGGACAATGATACAATTTTCTCGTATATATATATGTAGATTTGGTTATTGTGACTTTTTTTTGCTGACATTTTTCCATTGAACTTTGGTTATCTATTGCCCCTTTTGACAGAACTATAGATTGTTGATTAGTTAGTTGTTATTGACATAATGACGCGTCTTGATCGAAGTAGAATCCATTAGAATTTTGTTTTCTTTTTTCCCTGGATTATATTTTTGTCTGAATTTTTTTTAGGATGTGGAAGCCAACAATAGGAAAGTTCATGTGTATGGAAAAAATCATGATTTTCAAGTGTCGAGATGGAAGAACTTAAGAGTTGGCGATCTCGTAAAAGTACACAAGGATGAGTACTTTCCTGCGGATCTGATTATAGTTTCTTCAAGCTATGATGATGGAATTTGTTACGTCGAAACGGCAAATCTAGATGGAGAGACCAATCTCAAGGTGAAGCATGCTTTAGAGGCAACAGCTTCAACCCTTCATGAGGATATCTCTTTTAGGCGATTCAAGGGACTTATCAAATGTGAAGATCCAAATGAAGATCTATATTCTTTCATTGGAACTCTAAGCTACGGTGATCAACAATATCCTCTTTCTTTAGACCAGCTTTTACTGAGAGATTCGAAGTTACGGAACACTGAGTTTGTCTATGGATTTGTTGTTTTCACTGGTCATGATACCAAAGTTATGCAGAATGCTACTGATCCTCCTTCGAAGAGGAGCAAGATCGAGAGACGAATGGATAAGATAATATACGTTCTTTTTGGTGTTTTATTTACGGTATCATTTCTCGGGTCCTTCTTTTTTGGTATCACTACTAAGAATGACATTAATGGTGGAAATTTAAGGCGGTGGTATCTACGTCCCGATCGTGCAACAGTATTTTTTGACCCTAGAAGATCTGCATTGGCTGCATTTTTCCATTTTTTGACAGCACTAATGCTCTATGGATATCTTATTCCTATATCTCTATATGTCTCCATTGAGGTTGTAAAGGTTTTACAAAGCATTTTTATTAATCAAGACCAGGACATGTATTATGAGGAAGCAGATAAGCCAGCACGTGCAAGGACTTCGAATTTGAACGAGGAACTTGGTCAGGTTGATACCCTTCTTTCTGATAAAACTGGAACTCTTACATGCAACTCAATGGAATTTGTAAAATGTTCGATAGCTGGAGTTGCTTATGGCCGTGGTTTAACAGAAGTGGAGAAAGCAATGATGATGAGAAAATGTGCGGAAAATCAAGATAATGGAGAAATTTCTTCTAGCTCAGAGAAGCCCAACGACCATGTAGAATTTGGAAAATCGATTAAAGGTTTCAATTTCTATGATGAGCGTATTATGAATGGCTCGTGGGTAAATGAGGTTCATGCTGATACAATTCAGAGATTCTTCAGAGTTCTAGCCCTTTGTCATACAGCTATTCCGGAGGTCAATAAGGATACAGACGAACTTTCGTATGAAGCTGAGTCACCAGATGAAGCTGCATTTGTCATTGCAGCAAGGGAACTTGGATTCAAATTCTTCGAAAGAACTCAAAGTAGCATCTCTTTACACGAACTAGATCACGAGAGTGGAAGAAGAATCGACAGGTGATTTGCTTCTTTTAAAATAGAATCCCGGATTTTTTTCCTTAACTAAATGAGTATTCCACTTTTTCCAGTTCATATACACTTCTTCATGTCTTGGAGTTCAGCAGTACACGAAAAAGAATGTCGGTTATCGTAAAAAATGGGAAAGGCCAGTTGTTGCTTCTGTGCAAGGGTGCAGATAGGTTCGTCTCTCGAATGCTTCTTGTTGGTTTTGACATTTTTTCGGTTGTATTTATTATCTTCGATATTTGCAGTGTAATGTTTGAGAGGATTTCAAAGGATGCACAAGATCATGTTAATGCAACAATGGAACACATAAAGAAATATGCTGAATCAGGCTTACGCACATTAGTTGTTGCGTACCGTGAACTTAGTGAAGTCGACTTCAAGTCATGGGAACTTGAGTTTCTGAGTGCAAAGACATCTGTATCTGCTGATAGAGATGCATTGGTGGAGGCTGCTGCGGATAAAATTGAAAGGGAATTAATTCTTCTCGGTGCAACAGCCGTTGAAGACAAACTACAGCAAGGGGTTAGTATATTTTTACTTGCATTGTTTATTTTCGTCAATTCGATTCTTCGTTTATCATAAATAAATTTCAATATTATATTTTTTCGTTTCATGGTCCTCTTCGGTGCAGGTTCCTGAATGCATAGAGAAGCTTGAAAATGCTGGTATCAAAATTTGGGTTATAACAGGAGATAAAATGGAGACAGCAATAAATATCGGGTACCTTTAAAACGTGGTTTCGTGTGATACTTATTTTTCGTATCGTTATTTTCTCTCCCCATTTTTTTCTAGATATGCTTCTAGCTTGCTGAGAGAGAACATGCAGCTTATTGTGATCACTTTGGACTCTCCAGAATTTACTGCTCTCGAAAAAACAGACGACAAGGAGGCATTTGTCAACGTAATTTTTCGTTTCGCTCAATTTTGATAGAATAATCACTACCTCTATCTTTTAAGTTCTGCCTATTTTTATAGGCAGCAAACGCAAGCATATCAAATCAATTGAGAGAAGGAAAAAAGTTACTGAACTCATCCCGGAGTAGCTCAACTTCCTTCGGTTTGATAATTGATGGGAAGTCATTGTATTTTGCTCTCGGAAAGGATCTAGAGGATTCATTTCTAGATCTCTCGTTAAATTGCTCATCTGTTATATGCTGCCGTTCAACACCTAAACAAAAAGCTCTTGTACGTGTTATCGTTTCTATACTTATTCCCGATTTTGAATCGAAACGAAGAATTATGGAATTGCATTGTTGAAGATGTTCAGGTTGCAAGACTGGTTAAAAAAGGTACAGGCAAAGTGACATTAGCTATCGGAGATGGAGCAAATGACGTAGGAATGCTTCAAGAAGCCGATATCGGAGTAGGTATTAGCGGTATAGAGGGTATGCAGGTAATATCATTTCCCGCTCATTTTATTTCAAATCGTTAAATCTTCATAACTTACGAGACCATTGCTATATTTAGGCTGTCATGTCAAGTGACTTTGCAATCGCACAATTCCGTTTTCTCGAGCGTCTTTTATTAGTTCATGGCCATTGGTGCTATAGACGAATTTCGATGATGGTATAATTATTCGAACCCGTGTTTTTGTTAGAGAATCATGAATATTTTCACTCACATATGAGCTTGTGATCCATTGCAGTTGTGTTATTTCTTTTACAAGAACCTCACATTTGGATTCACTCTCTTCCTGTTCGAGTCTCATGCTTCGTTCTCGGGTCAACCTGCTTATAATGATTGGTACATGTCGTTATACAATGTGCTTTTTTCATCACTTCCCGTTATTACAATTGGTGTATTCGATCAAGATGTTTCTGCACGGTTCTGTCTCAAGGTAAACTCAAATTTACTCAAGTTTCAAATCTTCAAAGAAAATAACTTTTGTGTGTTATGCAGTATCCAAAGCTATATCAAGAAGGAATTCGTAACGTTCTCTTCAGTTGGCCTCGGGTTCTCGGCTGGATGTTAAACGGGATCCTTTGTTCGATAATAATCTTCTATTTTACGACGAGTTCATGCCTCCTTCAGCCCTTTAGAAACGACGGTAATGTGATCGATTTTGGGGTACTCGGAGTAATGATGTATTCGTGCGTAGTTTGGACGGTAAATTGTCAAATGGCTTTCTCAGTTAGTTACTTTACATGGATTCAACATGTTGTGATTTGGGGAAGTATTTCAGTTTGGTACTTATTTCTAGTTGTTTATGGCTCGATATCTCCTATTCGATCCCGGACTGCGTTTAAGGTGTTTGTCGAGGCTTGTGCTCCGAGCCCTTTCTATTGGCTCGGTACATTTCTCGTTGTTGTATCGAGTTTGGTGCCGTTTTTTCTGTACAGAGCTTTGCAGATTGAGTTCAAGCCGATGATTCATGATATCGTTCAAAGACGAAGATTGGAGAAATCAGATGATGAGAATCAAGAGATAAAAGTAAAGGAAGATTGTTCATCTTTGTTGAGCAGTAAACAAGTGTAATAATTTTTTTTATTATATAAACAAAAATATTATATTTGGCTGCAGAATCTGTATGATATTTTTTTTGTATCATTATTAGTTTTGCTATGAAAAGAACATATTTTAAGAAAAGTTGTAAGAATCTATTTGAACGTTTTAAATTGGAAGAAAGCGTATATATGGTACATAGTTCATTTGGATGACACATAGATTTGGTCCATGTACTTTCATGGTTTTGGTCCCCAAGTTTTATAATTATGGTATTTGTAATCCTCAAAGTATGAAGATATCAAAACGATATATAATGTTAAGTGTATATGATATAATTGGTCTTCAAAGTTTTCAATTTCGGCAATTGAAACTCTCGACCAAAATAAAATTTCGATGATCGATTTTGCCACTTTGGTGATTTAATTTCTTACATGTTTAGATAACTAAATTTGTCAAAACGTTAAAGTTTGAGACTGAATTTATTAACAAATTATAGGAGTGAATACCTCATTTTAACAAATTATAGGACCGAATTTGTTAACTAAATATGTCATTACAAATTATGTTAACCGAATTTGTTAAAAATATAAAAGTTATAGGACTGAATATCTCATTTTCTCATTTTTTATTTATAATATATAACTTCGAATATATATATTTCTAATCAATTATTTAAATTAAGTCAAGTTGATGAATAAACTTGAAAACCCACTTCAATAAATTGTAATATGTAGTATGCAATCATAGCATGATACTTCAATAGACTTGGAGAATCCGCGTCAGACTCGCACCCGACACGGATTCGGGTTAGGCTCGTGTAGGATACATGTCCTACTCAAAAAATAATTTTTAATTAGGTAAATTGATAATTATATCATCTACACTCTAGTAGTGGTCACTAGATTTATACTAGTTTTTGGATTTTTGTCTTTCTTCTCATTTATGTAGGAGTGAGAGTAAATTTAATTTTTTATTATTTTTTCAAAATATCAAAAAATAAATTAAAATATTTAATATAAAATAAAAATAGAAAACTTATTCTAGTTTACGAGTTCGATTTTTTTAATAAATTTGAATCTTCGCATCCGAGTCGACGAATCCATATGTTGATGCAACGGTGTCCTGCTAACATAGGTAGTATGTTAGCAATCGTGATTATATTTGCATGTATGATTGGTATACTTATAACAATCAATAATTTCAAGAAATCAAAAGAGTTAATATATGAACAAATGTTTTATGAATGGTTTATAAAATATAGTGTTGTGTGAATCTTGTATAAAATCTCTACCATAAGAGTTTTGATTTTAAAGGATTTTTTAAAATGTTTTATGATGAAATAACAAACGAATTTCAAAGCAAGATGAGTTTAAAAGCAAACAATGTTTCCAATGATGTTGTTTTAAAGAGATTTAATCGGAATTTATATTATTAAATTATAATCGTTATATAATTTCATGTAAATGATGAGATTGAGAAATGTATGTAAAGAATTAATAATCAACCACTACTTATACGAGGTTAAAGAGAATTGACTACATATTGAATGTAAGATTTTTGGACCTGAATTAACGTTGATATTGTCCGGGGTTATTTATGTAATTATGATAACCCCGGGGTTCGTTTGACGTGGCTAAAGAGTATTTTTGATTTTCTATTATATTTATTGAGGGATGTGATTTCGGAAGTAATATCGTAATTTGGGCATCCCGGGCGTACGTATGAGAATTCTGATGGTGTTTTGAGCTGTTCTGGATTATTTCGGTCGGAAATGATGCCAGAGGTATTTTCGTAATTTGGTACTCGGAGAGCTCGTTGGCGACCTTACGCGATATTTTTGGCTACCTCCTACGCATTTGGAGACGATCAACTGGTAAAAGAGTATTCCCTGGTATTTTCTCGGCATTACGTGTTATTCATGTTCGATCGGGGTGCATTTTTTAAGTTCCCGGATGCTGTGAAATTTATTCCGGTTTTATTGGGTATTTTCTAAATAAGTAGGGTTAATTTGATTAAGACTGAGCTTTTGGACCCTAAATTGACTTATTGAGTCAAGTTTTTCTATAAATACAAGACCATATGTCCTAAAAAAAGGGAGAGACCCTTGGCATGCTTCCCAAAACTCACGGTTTCGCGAGCTTTTGGCCTAGGCGCGACTACATGCCCTTAGCCCCATGATCCGCGACATTTTGATCCCTCACTCATGACATTGTGCACAACTCGCGACATGGTGTATTGCATGACCCGCAACTCGTGACATTGTGCATGACTTGCGACTTTTTGCTCGTTGAGCCGCAACCACATGGCTAGCCGCGCGGACTCAACCCATGACTCGCGACTTTGTAGTCATACTCGCGAGATTGTGTCACAAAGTTGCGACTCTCCCCTCCTCGGGCACGACAGAGCGGTTTTGATCGTTTTTCGTACCATTTTCATTCGAATTATCATTATCTCTCGATTGTACTTGTATCCTTTGATTATCATAGTGAAAACCAATGTAGAACTATGCTCTCCCGAGGACGTAAGCCCACACATTGTGGGTCCAACCTCGTATATAGCTTGTGTCCCCACAACAATTAAATACAAAATAATTAAAAAATTGACTGATCTAAGAATAAACGCTCTAAAATATTTTTAGACGAGATTAAACGTAGTTAGTGTGTAACTATGTAATCCATGATAAATAAATAAAATCTGAAGCTCATTAATAAAGTGATGGGTGTATTCTTCCTACCAAATTTTCCTACATTTTTGTCATTTTTAAGTTCATGGAATTCATTGAGTTTATGGAGGTCATAGATGAACATGTGCTACTACATTACAAGTTTTGTAGTCTATAAATATTAAACTTTCGTTTATTTTATTTGTACTTCTTTTCTTCATTTTTTTTCCGTATTGTTATTTTACTATTTGAAGAACCGTTTATGTTAATAATTTTATTATCATTTCATTACTTTTAGTGAGAATTGTTTATTAATGATTTTTTATATAATATATTTTATAGAATGTTATTTATTTATATGTTTTCTAAAAGTGCATTGTGTTCTAAAAAAATGTTGAACATAGTATCTAAAAATCGACTCAAACCGAACTCAACCCATATCAATCGAAATTTAAGAAAAATCAAGCTGAGCCAAAATCACCAAAATTTCGTTTGAGATTAAAATCAAGATTTAGACGAAGAGTCCAAGACCAAGAATGGGTTATCCGAGTTTGGGTTAGGATAAGGCAAAGATTGAGTTGTGACCATGTTCTCAAGATAAGGCCTTATCGTTTCTCCGCATTTTGTAATGTTTGTTCCAAAGAAGCACAACTTTAAAATACTTTAAGATCACAATGCACGCCCTTCACACATTTCATCATTTATTGTAGATGTTGATCGATCGACCTGTAAATTGAAAAAAAAATCGTAATAAAAACCCTTTTTAACCCATGGACTTGTAAACTGTTGAAATTATAAAGTCTGACCGAAATTACGATAGGAGAGCGTGAACGAACGAGATTAATGGAAGAAAACCACATATTTAAAAGATTTGATCAAACCAATTATCTCATGTTTTTCTTTGCTTTATTGATTTACGATTTGTTGCACATCGAAATATAAATAGTAATTGGTTATTAGCCTTAAGATATCACTAGTAATTAGTTGGCTTGACAAACCATTACCATTAGATTTCGATCGATCAATCGACCCATAAAATTAACAAAACATAAGAAAATACCCAATTAAACTTGTGTTTCATTTGCTTTATCGGTTTGATTAACGATTTGTTGCACATAAAAATGAAGCTAAATAGTAATAAGTTATCAAAGGTATGATATCGCTAGTAATTGATTGGTTTGCTTTTATAAATATATTCGGATAATGTATTTTTATAGTACAAATAGCTTATATTTTCACCTTTTGTAATACATTCTAATAATCTAGTATGCAAATAAATTAATATTCTCATAATACAAATAATTTGTCCCAATAAAATATGTTAAATTATCATAAAAAGAAAATTAATAATAAGAGGTCCAAAATGGAACCTAATCAAATGCAAGAAGCTGTTGTTTATCCACCTTTCACTTTCCTTATCACAAACAATTCTCATGCATTCAATTAACTCTCATTTTCTTGCTTATAAAAACCTCACACTTTCGCAACACGATGCAATGTCGACCTTCACCGGCTCTCATTTCTTCACCGCTGCCGTTACTTGTCGAGCTCCGATCCGTGCAAATCTCAACTCCTCTTCCGTCGCTACTCCTCCGAGACTCATTCGTAACGAACCCGTCATTGCTATACCCGCACCAACATTTCCAACTATCCCGGTACTTGATGAACAAAACCCTTTGTTTGAATGTATATAAAGAATGGAATTTTTGTTTGTTATTACAGAGAGAAAGCATGGCAAACAAGTCATATGATGATGCTGTTACCTCATTGTCCAATCTTCTAAGGTACTTTACTTGTAATAATTCCATATTCATGTAATTGTAGTCCAGTACATACAATTTATTCATTATATCGTACTTAATAAACTAAAATATTTCTAAATTCGTGAAATATGTAATATACGTAGTACTATTGTAGTTCGACCAGACTCTAGAAATTTAATGTTTTATTTATGGAGTGCAGTGAGAAGGGACATTTGGGCCCGGTTGCTGCATCGAAAATTGATGCTATCACGGCGGAGTTGAAAACGGCTGACGGGAGCGCAACTGTTCCATCGGACACTGCGGAGAGGTTCAAATCCGGTTTCATCAAGTTTAGGAAAGAAAAATGCGAGTAAGAAAAGATTTACATTTCGATTTAAAATGAGTGGAATCTACAACTTGTTATATGTAATCTAGGAAGAACCCTGCTCTCTACGAGGAGCTCTCTAAAGGCCAAACCCCCAAGGTACGACAAACATAAACTTTCGTCGTGCAAAGTACTTGATTTGTACTGTTTATATGCATGTTTCTCATGTTAATTATCCCAACTCTTTCAATGTTATAGTACATGTTATTCGCATGCTCGGATTCACGTGTTTGTCCATCCCATGTTCTCGGGATCGAACCCGGAGAAGCATTTGTTGTTCGTAGTGTTGCCAACATCGTCGCTCCATTCGATAAGGTTTCCGTTTAATTCATCTACTAGTTATTATCGTTTTTCTCATATCTTCTTTCTTATAGACCAAGTACTCCGGCGTTGGAGCCGCAGTAGAGTACGGTACTCTCCATCTCAAGGTAAGATCAAGTATTATATTCATCGTTATTTTGTTATCGTTACACAATTTTGTATTTGTAGGTCAAGGAAATTGTAGTGATAGGCCATAGTGCATGTGGAGGAATCAAAGGACTCTTATCCTTCCCATACGATGGTTCCTCGAGCACGTAAGCTCTAATCACATAAAACCTTATCACACAACATACAAATCACAAACTCGGGTTTATTTTCTTCAGTGATTTCATCGAGGATTGGGTTAAGATCGTCTTACCCGCAAAACAAAAGGTCCTATCCGAAAAAGGAGATGCCCCATTAGCCGAACAACTCGCAGCCGCCGAGAAAGTAAGTCTATTCATATTCATATAATAATACTCAACTTGATCAAGTTTTTACGATATGATATTTGTTGAAATAATGAACAATATCCCACATAGAAAGTGAGATGTTTTTTGAATTAGTTTATTAAAGAGAATGTGAACTATACTAAATGTCTTATTCAAGTTTTTTACAGTTTTGAACACACTTTCCACATAAAATTGACGAGACTCTAGAAATTTAAGAATATTTATGAACAGGAAGCTGTGAACGTATCGTTGGCGAATCTACTAACGTACCCATTCGTAAGGGACGGATTGTTGAAGAAGACACTTGCATTGAAAGGAGCTTATTATGATTTTGTGAACGGGAGCTTTGAGGTTTGGAACGTGGAGTTCGGCATATCTGCGCCTGTTTCTGTATGAACTCGACAACAGTAATATTACCTGTAAATCTTCTTCTCCTAAACCCTAAATAACTAATTAAAAAAAGGATTTGTTTATTATATAATAAATAATAAGGATGTTTATATTTGGATTTTGATAGGTAAAAGATGTGGCCACGATACTGCAATGGAAGCTGCATTGAGGAGTTAGTTTCCTTTGAATTGTCGTTTGCTGGATCTTATAATAATTTTAATATGAATAAATTGTATTTTCAATTTTAAAATTATTAATTTACATAATTAATCTAAAATTAACTTATAAAAGAGGTATTCACAACTCAATTAGTATAAATGCCAAATTTCAATTGTATTGAAGAAATTAACCCCTATAACATTTAACTATAATTAATAATTTTAGAATAAAATTGATATTTCATCAAAATTTTGAAAATTACAATTTAAGTAATTTTTCTCAAAACACAATATTAATTAGAGTTAAAAACATCATTAAATACTGCATCAACACTCCGTTTTTTCAAAAGTTAACGTTTTACATAGTATCGTACACCCTTTCCCGTATCTAACTTATAAGTTCCTTGTCTAATCTTATAATATATATTATATTTTTATGTAACAGTTAACCCTTAACTTTAACGAGGTGGATAGAGGACGAGTACGAAGGGGATATGACGGGATGGGGAACAGGTATACAGTATGTTAAACATGGTAGGTGGTGGTTTGTCGTATAACCGCCACATATCCATCTCGTTGTCATCCGTACCCATGTCTAACCTATAAAATCTGTGTCTAATCTTAAACATTATATTTTTATGTAATTTTTCATTATATAATTTTACTCTTAATTGACTCATTTTTTTAATTATGTATTTAATTTAATGAAATTACTCATATTATTATCATATATTTTATAGTACACAACTAATTATAGATATTCACCATACATATTGCTATCTTGGTTCATGTATTTATTAACATTTTATTTTTAAATCTTGCATTATCATTAGCATGTCCATACACTTTAAAATTACATTTTATGATGAGAATCCTTAGGACCCAATACCTTGGACAGAGGAGAGTCCACGATATATTGATGCACTGGATAGGCCCACGTAGTAGCAAGTTACACGGGGAAGATAAGACCCATAACTTGGTGACGATCTTCCCTTCAAAAGATCTCGGACTGGGCCCAAAAGATCAGAAGAACCAAAGAAGTCGTACGAGGGCGCGTGGAGTGGTCTTCCGTAAGCGCATGGTATCAGTCCTCCAAGGTGATCGGGCCTTATGCAGACAAGGGATCGGTTCGATCAGAACTGCGGTTGCAGGTGGGCAGAAATTGACGAACAAGTAACGATTACTCTGTTAGAATAGTTTTATGACGGTTTCTCCTGTCCTTATATATAATAGAAGTGAATTTACAAATTGAGGAGGCCCCTTTTTTGAGATTGCCAGCCTCCCTTTACCGGTATTTTTGTTTATGCATTGATCATGTCATTTCCCTCGTTATTTTCTTAATCGCGATGTGTTATAAACCATTCTATTTGATAATGAATTGACTAAGAGTATTCATAGTCTTAATCCTGTGATTTTTTTCACATTAAATCGTCATCGTTCTTATTCATATTTGTTCTATTAAATTGTCCCACAAACAATACAAGTAAAAAACAGATTCCGGATAATTCGAATATGTAACGTTTGATAACCTGGTCTTTACAACAATAATAGTTTCATGTCTATTTTTACAGTTTTTAAGTATTCTAATATGGATAGAAGTAATCTCATGGACTATTATTAGACCTGTTTTTAAAAATAATTATAAAAAAATCATGGTATAAAACACAACTTTTGCACTTAAATTCCTCTCTCCCACAATACATCATTGTTTTAAAACAATACAATATAATCACTCATTAAAATAGCCAAAATTTGATATACACACTTGGATTATATACCTAATTTGTAATTGTTTAAAATGAACTACGTAAATTGTAAAAATAAAAAACTTGAATTAAAAATGAATTATCTTTAGGTGTATGATTCTGCCCAAAATTTGTATAATTTAATAAATGTATTCCCCCATGCTTCTTAATTTTAACAAATCTAATACTTGATTTTTTAAGGTAAAACTAGTCCCAAAACTTTGATTTTTGGCAAAACTAATATTCATACTTCGTAAATTTTGGCAAACCTAGTTATCACTAAAATTTTAGAGACTCGTTTTGCTATACAAAGATTGAATTTGTCAAATTTTGAAAACACTGCAGATTGTTTTGCTAAAAGGATCAAAATATGAGAACAAAATTTGTCAAAATCACGCAACTTTGAGAACGAACACACCATTTTCTCATTATCTATCTATAATAATAAAATCCATATTTTGTTGATCAAAGAATATTGTTACCTCGGGGCTTTAGTTCCTTGGGAAGGGTATCAAGATTGGTATGGGATTGTAGAATATGTGCGTTCCCAAATTCCCAGTGTGTTCCCTCAGCTAGATGCCCTTTGTTGGGTGTTAGCATCACCAAGTTTGGATCTGCTCTTTCGTAACTGCATCAAGTAATGATCGTGTGTCATTGAAGAAGCCTTGACTTGAGGAATGTAATCAAACAAACTCACCTTGCTTTACGAACATTGTCAACACAGAGACCGAAACCGAAGGAAGTTTCGGCTTTTGTACGGTCTCTAATAGCTGCAAATACAATCATATAAAAAGTTTGTAGAATGAAGATAAAGGATCATAATGCTTATTCCCAAACTATTATACGAATTTCGAACAACATCAAATGTATTTTCACATGCAGTCAGTCTCCTCTTTTTGGGGTATAAGGAAAGAAGGATTCTAAAGCTAGGATGTTCGAGGGAACGCTTAAAAACGTCAAAAACGGGAATACGGTAAATTAAGAAACAAAAATCATAATGAGAACAACAAAAATATTAGATTTTCTCTCATAATATGATCATTATTGTTCAAAAATTAATCTCAAATGTTTCAACACAACATCTAATCGAACGAAATATACGAATTAGTAAAACGTAACAGGAAAAACTTAATTTTTGGCATATTGATGAATCCTAGTTCCAAAGCTCATACCTGACATGCTTATTCCCAAACTATTATACTAATTTCGAAGAAAATCAAATATATTTTCACATGCAGTTTCTTTTTGGGGTATAAGGAAAGAAGGTTTCCAAAGATAGGATGTCCGCAGGACACTTCAAAACGTCAAAAACGGGAACACAGTAAATTAATAAATAAAAATCATAAACGAGAACACCAAGAATATTAGATTTTCTCCAAAATTATAATAATTAATGTTCAAAAACTAATTTTCAAATATCTCAACACAACATCTAATCGAGCTAAATATACGAATTAGGAGAAATTTAAAAACGTAACAGGAAAAACATAATTTTTGCCGTATTGGTGTATTCTAGTTTGAAAGTTCATACCTGACATGCTTACTGTGAAAGAAGGATTCCACCAAGACTTGAAAGCTAAAGCTATTGAAGAGCTGAGAGGACCAACTTTGCCCTTAACAAATAACAAGTCAGGCGCTATCTAAATTACACTGTTTGATATTTTTTTTACCTTTAGTAGGAAGTTTTTATTGGCTTGCCAAGATGCACCAACTTGGAAGCTTGAATCATTAAGATTCTTTGATGATATATTGTTATCAACCCTTCACCAGCAAGTGTTAAATACGAGTTTAAACAAAAATTAATATAACAAGTAATGCGTAATGTACCTTGTCTGTAACTCGAATCCGAAGTCAAGATAATTGGTGATTCCTACTATTTCCTTTTCTTCAAGTGGATTTTTAACCTATTCATGTAATACACAGTTTTTTCCACGTAAATGTCGATGACAGCCTTTCGGACATACACAACCTAAAACTATATGTTTTAAAGTATATACCCGTCTTTGAACCACGACATGTTGATAAAAAGAGGTAATGAACTGCACAGAGCAAGCGGAAAAAAAACATATTTAAGTTAAAATTAACAAAATAATTTGAGTATTTTTCGAGCTAAGAAACGGACCTGTGAATTTCTAGCAAGTTCGAGTGCAAAATTAAACGATGGACTCAAAGGGCTGCTTGATCCTGACCCATAGCTTATTGCACAGCTCCAATTGTTCATGTTCATGTATTGTGAAAGTTTTTCTCCTCTAGCTAAAAATCAAGCTAAATGCTAAAGTGACATAATGAAAAATTAAGGAAATAAGATTTATTGAAAGCGGTACCTACTTTGTGCTCCATATTGTATTCCAGCCGTTAACTTCCCAACTTTGCTTACCAGCCAAACATTATTAGGAAGCAGATTTCCGGCTAAGAATGAAGAAACGAACATTAGAAGTATAACAACTAGGAATTTCAATGCTTCCAAAAACATTGTCCTTAAGTTTCAAAGCACAATCTTAGTTCAGAATTATACAGTTGCAAGAATTTTAAAAGAAATCAGAATCCAAATAATAGAAACACAAGATTAACTAACATACCAGATAAGGCAGAAAATGCTGTTCCAAGTGAAAGATTTGATGATCCATATCTTAAACCCACAATGTCAAAATCTTCATTAGATACTCTGCATCATCAAATGTATCCATAAAATATAATTTCACTGAAACCCTCTTAAGACTTATCAATAGGGATATCAAATTCACAAAAGCATCTTAAGAAAACCTTTCTTTCATAAACGCAGGGAATATGCCAAATGCCCCAACTCCATACTTGGGGAAGTAATAGCAGGATCTCATCAGTAAAGCCCTAGATAAAATCACATATACACAAAACGTCATGCTCGAGATGTTGCTTCATATAAAAATAAAAACAAATACCAGGAAATATCTCTTACGGGTTCATATTCGAAACCGAAATATCGATGAATGTGTGAGGATCATCAACATCTCTATAAAGAAATGAATACTTATGCAATTACTATTCAGAAATAACTGGCAAAAGAAAGTGCAATACGTCTGTAAATAAACCTCTGCCACCGAAACTGTGCTTTCCCAACAAATTTCTCAGCTGGAATGTGCTCAAGAGGACCTGAAACCTGAACAAGCTAAGGAAAGCTTTTTCAAACCATAAAATTCATACATAACCATAAGCAAGTCCAAAATTTATAGTTAGAAGGATACAGTAGCAATCAAATCGACATTCGGATCATCATTTGGTTTAAGCATAATTCTGGAACTGAAATGCCTCGCTTCGTCAAAAAAGTTTTCGAATAGGCATCTCAATGCCATCTTTCCGAACATCAAATTGTATGGCGACTCCAGCATTCTAAATCGTCAAATATAAAATTGTTAATTCGTAACAGAAGATTGCAAAAAATACAAGCATTCGAGAATCTCAACCTCGTACGAGCTGCGAGAGGAGGGAAATCGAAAATCGGCGGAACCAGCACCATCTGAGGCGGCGGCTCGGTAGACCACCAGTTTCCCATATCAAGATCAACAGCACTTTCTTTCTTCAAATGCAATATTCGGAAAAAAACCTACCGTTAAAACGGAAAGAACACTAAGCGCAAATTCCTCGACTTATGCTTTGACTGCTTCCTAATTTGAAGGTCAGGACTTTGGGCCTTGCAATCTAAATATAATGAGCTTTTCTTTGCCAACATTTACTCATGATAGTTCTTTCATTCCACAATTCGCATGGAAGGTGAAATGAGTGTACTGTTGTATGATTTGAAAATATGTTTTTAAAACATCGGTGCAGTGATCGTAATGTTATAAAATGATTTTTTTACTCTTATTTTTAAATAATTGTTTATAACTTAAAAATTATATTTCATATTATTTTATGATAAATTCATTAGGTCAAAAACTACATTTTAAATTGTTATATATATATTTATAATTTGAACATGTAATTGATAGAATATAAAAATTTATTGATCAAAATTATTTTTTTAAAAAAAGTAAATTATAATTTAATAAAGGTAAAATTGACATTTGATAGGTGCGTTCCGGTAGCCGTTAGGTTAAACCAGCTGTGAACTCACCGTTGTTTTATGCTATAGTACAAAAGCAGTTATTAATAATGTTTGGTTAAAATAGAATATAATACGATACGTTCACCGCACCGGACGGTTGACTGACTTTACAAACAACACCAATAATTTGTGGCATAATAATCAATTTTTTTTTAATTTATAGTTTATTTATATTCTTATGTATAAACTATTATTAGTTTTTTATATTCCTGCATAGTTTTTTAGGAATCGTATTTGATTATATTTATTGTAATTTTATTTCAAAATATTATTAGCTAAAATATTTTTTATAATATATCCTAAGCTACCATATGCCTCCTGTTGCCTATGGGTATATATACAAATGACGCTCAGTTTTAAAATTGTATAAATGTTAGCATATCAAAGTTTAAAAATTTAGTATTTAGCACTTCAAATTTGAAAATAGTTTAAGAATATCCATGAGAACAGTTTTCTATATATTTTTTGCATGTAGTTTATAACTTATATGTTATTTTAATTTTTCAAAGTTTAGAAATATAATAATTATATCTTTTAAGGTTAAGATCAAATAAAAATTAAAAACTAGTGATGCATTTACAAATTAACTAATGTTATGGTCAAACCTAAACATATTTGGATTTTTCGGGTCAAATATTTATATAAAACTTATGTATGATCTTAATAACTTTTGAAATTCAGAGTTAATATGGCTAGTCAATTATAATAACTTTTTATGTTATTTTTAAATTTATAAACTTCGAGAGCATGAGATTTATACTATTTTAATTTGTAAAATTGGGAGTCTCCAAATATATTTTAAATCAAATGTGTAGAAACGACTATAACATTTTAATAATTGGTTATTATTATTAAACCTAAAATTCAGGAAACAATTATCATACCATTCGAGTTGACTTTGAACCCTTGAATCCGAGTTCATGTTGCATCGATATTGTTCGCTTTTGACTAGATTAATTCTAAACTCACTATTTTACCATTTTTTCTACCATAAATTTTCCACGGGATGACTCATACTATTTCTGCTACAAGATTAGCACACAAAGTTTTACGATTCCATTAGAATCTTGTCATTTTGTTATGAAAAATGTCACATTTCAAGTGTTACTAGATGATTATATTTTACTTATACCACTATTAGAAATCGCAGTGGCGTAGCAAAATAATTTTTTTTTTCTTTGTAATCAACATTACAAATATTGTATTATATTTATCACATAAACATAATACAAATTGGAGCTATGATCATGCCATAATATTTAAAATAATAAATTGAAAATTTTACAAACATTTTGTAAGACATTAAGTGTTTAATAAAAAATAATTTGAACAATATATTTTAAATTGCCGAAAGTACGACAACTCTAGTTCGTCTACTCAAACTAGAACTTTCAAATTAATTCATCTCAATTATATCAACATATAAATTGAGACATTCAATCACGCAAACTTTACAATAAAATTTACTAAACGATTACCCATTACAAATGTGTTTCTAAATAATTTATCATTCAACAATTGAATCAATTCCAGGTATTTGAAAAATTCAAAAACCGAAACTCTTTAGATAATGAAATACGTAAACTCTTTTACATAATATGATCTACTTCTAAAGATATCATACACACACAAAGGAAAATGAGATTTGTTTGATCGTTCCCATATATAACTGATGCTAAAATTTGAAGCTCTAAGTGCTCTTAGATATGTGGTATCCGAAACTCATATTCTATAATTTAATATGAGACTAAATTAGACAAAGCTTCTCTAATTTCACTTTAATTATCAATGGTTGCAACCACAAAGAATATATGTGTAGTTAAGACAAAGAAAAAAAACTTAAAAGAAGCATTTGTGTGTGTGCATCTTAAGAAACCTTTATATTGTGAGGTTTGAAGTTTCTTGAATTCTTGGCAAATAATGTCTCTAATGATCTTGATTTTTTCCTCCTCATCAATCCCGATTCTTTCAATAGCTCGTCAAGCCTTCGTTTCTCATCCTCGACGATAGGATCCGCTGTCCCAAGCATCTCTTCTCGTAGCTCAACAACATAATCCAAGATTTCGATCGCATCACCAGTTCTACACACCAAAACCACATCGTAAAACATTCATTAGTACAAAAATAAATTAGATTTCTAGAGTCTGAGTAATGTCATATAGAGAATGCACTCATATATGATATATAAGAGAGAAAATATCACACCGTAAAAGAGTTGATTAAGTCAATTAGTATAATTCTCAATACCGCTTATAAATCAAATCTCATTTCCAATATGAAATATTATTGTCATCTTCAACACCCCTCAAATCTAATCATCAAACGAGTGTTTCACTTATTAAACCGAACTAACACTCGGCAAAGTCACTCATGAATTTTCCAAACTCACTATGATATCTGATGAGACCATCGGAACCCGGTACCCCGAACAGGGTCCGAACCATCCCAAGCTATGGCGGCCCAAGCGAGTGGACCAAGCTTGGAGGTCAAATTAAAGGAAGGCCCATTTGTGTGGCTGCCCCGATCGGGCATATTAGGCGATCGGTCCCAAGGTGTGGGACCCAACCTCCCAGGAAGCGTCAGACCGTTCGGTCCATTAGCTGCAGATTCCCCCTCGGGCCATTTCCGATCGTCCTGTATGATAGCGAGCCACGACAAATCAGTCAGGACTATGGTCCAGTCATGGGAGCAAGCCGCTAAAGGCCAAAGAGTAGCCGGCTGGCAGCGCCGTAAGGCCTAAGCGCCATGCAGCCACTGTAGAGCCAGTTCCGGCGGCTGATCCGCCTGGCGTTAGCCGACCTATTGGCAAAGGACAAGCACAAAACGACGGCCTACTGCACATAGTACAGTGCAGGTATAAAAAGGACGCTGAGAGAACGAAAAAAAGGAGAGCCTTTTGGAATCAGAGAGAAAGGACCGAAGAAGAAGTTTGGGATCCTCCTGGTTCTTCCTCCCCNAGTTAATATGGTTATTCAATTATAATAACTTTTTATGTTATTTTTAAATTTATAAACTTCGAGAGCATGAGATTTATACTATTTTAATTTGTAAAGTTGGGAGTCTCCAAGTATATTATAAATCAAATGTGTAGAAACGACTATAACATATTAATAATTGGTTATTATTATTAAACCTAAAATTCAAGAAACAATTATCATACCATTCGAGTTGACTTTGAACCCTCGAATCCGAGTTCATGTTGCATCGATATTGTTCGCTTTGGACTAGATTAATTCTAAACTCACTATTTTACCATTTTTTCTACCATAAATTTTCCACGGGATGACTCATACTATTTCTACTACAAGAATAGCACACAAAGTTTTACGATTCCATTAGATTCTTGTCATTTTGTTATGAAAAATGTCACATACAAGTGTTACTAGATGATTATATTTTACTTATATCACTATTAGAAATCGCAGTGGCGCAGTAGAATAATTTTTTTTTTCTTTGTAATCAACATTACAAATGTTTGTATTATATTTATCACATAAATATAATACAAATTGGAGCTATGATCATGCCATAATATTTAAAATAATAAATTGAAAATTTTACAAACATTTTGTAAGACATTAAGTCTTTAATAAAAAATAATTTGAACAATATATTTTAAATTACCGAAAGTACGACAACTCTAGTTCGTCTACTCAAACTAGAACTTTCAAATTAATTCATCTCAATTATATCAACATATAAATTGAGACATTCAATCACACAAACTTTACAATAAAATTTACTAAACGATTACCCATTACAAATGAGTTTCTAAATAGTTTATCATTCAACAATTGAATCAATTCCGGGTATTTGAAAAATTCAAAAACCGAAACTCTTTAGATAAACTTTTTTACAAAATATCATCTACTTCTAAAGATATCATACACACACAAAGGAAAATGAGATTTGCTTGATCGTTCCCATATATAGCTGATGCTAAAATTTGAAGCTCTAAGTGCTCTTAGATATGTGGTATCCGAAACTCATATTCTATAATTTAATATAAGACTAAATTAGACAAAACATCTCTAATTTCACTTTAATTATCAATGGTTGCAACCACAAAGAATATGTGTGTAGTTAAGACAAAGAAAAAAAACTTCAAAGAAGCATATGTGTGTGTGTGTATCTTAAGAAACCTTTATATTGTGAGGCTTGAAGTTTCTTGAATTCTTGGCAAATAATGTCTCTAATGATCTTGATTTTTTCCTCCTCATCAATCCCGATTCTTTCAATAGCTCGTCAAGCCTTCGTTTCTCGTCCTCGACGATAGGATCCGCTGTCCCAAGCATCTCTTCTCGTAGCTCAACAACATAATCCAAGATTTCGATCGCATCACCAGTTCTACACACCAAAACCACATCGTAAAACATTCATTAGTACAAAAATAAATTAGATTTCTAGAGTCTGGTTAATGTCATATAGAGAATGCACTCATATATAATATATAAGAGAGAAAATATCACACCGTAAAAGACTTGATTAAGTCAATTAGTATAATTCTCAATACCGCTTATAAATCAAATCTCATTTCCAATATGAAATATTATTGTCATCTTCAGCACCCCTCAAATCTAATCATCAAACGAGTGTTTCACTTATTAAACCGAACTAACACTCGGCAAAGTCACTCATGAATTTTTCAAACTCACTATGATATCAAATTAGATTTCTAAAGTCGAATCGATTTCATTTAGAGAGTGTGCTCATATATAACATATAAAAGTCACTCAATAAAAAACTTGAAGAAATCAATCTCAATATCTCTTCTAAACTCATTCAAAACATATCTCATTTCCAATGTGAGATACTATCCTCATCTTCAATACAATTTCATCAAGTCCAATCACCTAACAAATTAGACTTGATCATTCAAATCAGTAGATTACCAATCGATCAATTTCATTAAATCGAACTAATCCCGATAAGATTATTCATGAATTCCTCAAACCCACTTCGATACTATATTAAATTTCTAGAATCGAATCAATTTCATTTGAGATACGTGATCATGTATAATGTATAAAAGAAAAGAGACCACATCGTACAATAGTCCACATTCCCTCTTATAAATCAATCCAATTCAATCCCTCATCTTAATTCCATTCCGATATGAGACATTTATTCATATTTTAACATCGTTACCTGCCCAAGGCATCATATGTTCCGGCAAGATTGCTATAAACTGCAAGAGTATCAACATGATAAGGTCCACATTCTTGTTCCAAAATTGTTCTTGATTCTTCAAACAAATCTGCAGCCTCANGGGCTAAGGGCTTTTCTTTCCGCCCTTAGTTAAGTGGTTTTTTCCTCGCTTCCGAGGTTTTCCACTCTAAATCCTTTTTGCTTTCTATGCCTCTAAACCGTTAACTCTTCTCCACACATAAACAAATCATAACCGAGTTCGTCTTGTAACGAACCGGTCGACTGTTGACACCCCTGGTTTTCTGACCACAACAATATCAAATTAGATTTCTAAAGTCGAATCGATTTCATTTAGAGAGTGTGCTCATATATAACATATAAAAGTCACTCAATAAAAAATTTGAACAAATCAATCTCAATATCTCTTCTAAACTCATTCAAAACACATCTCATTTCCAATGTGAGATAATATCCTCATCTTCAATACAACTTCATCAAGTCCAATCACCAAACAAACTAGACTTGATCATTCAAATAAGTAGATTACCAATCGATCAATTTCATTAAATCGAACTAATCCCGATAAGATTATTCATGAATTCCTCAAACCCACTTCGATACTATATTAAATTTCTAGAATCGAATCAATTTCATTTGAGGTACGTGTTCATGTATAACGTATAAAAGAAAAGAGACCACATCGTAGAATAGTCCACATTCCCTCTTATAAATCAATCCAATTCAATCCCTCATCTTAATTACATTCCGATATGAGACATTTATTCATATTTTAACATCGTTACCTGCCCAAGGCATCATATGTTCCGGCAAGATTGCTATAAACTGCAAGAGTATCAACATGATAAGGTCCACATTCTTGTTCCAAAATTGTTCTTGATTCTTCAAACAAATCTGCAGCCTCATTAATAGCTAGAAGTTGCACACAAGCAAGTCCCATTTGGTTTAAAGCTATACCAAAAATTGCCGTCTTCTTCTCTCCGATTGACCGAAACTTCGATATCGCATTCTTTAAATACTTATACGACTCCGAATAGTTTCCTAACATAAAATGTAACACTCCCATTTGAGCTTCAATCCCAATACTTATACTCTTTTGTCCTACAACATTTTCGTAATCTTCTAAAGCCTTTTGAAGTAACTCGAGTGCCTTTTCGTGCTCATTCGTAGATTCGTATATAACCGAAATGTCCAAAAAACCACTAGCAATTTCCTCGATAGGGATTCCGGGCTTCGAATAAATATGAAGAGCATCTTCACAGTAAGATTTCGATTCGGTGAACTTTCCTATCTTGTTATACAAATCAGCTAAACGAACAAAAACCGAAGCAACAGACAAATGATTATCTCCTTTACGTGTTTTGATCATGTTTAAAGCTTTCTGATATGCGAAAATGGCTTCATCGTACCGAGCCAAAGATAAGTATGCATCTCCGATATTACATTCGAGAGATGCTATTTCGTCATTTTGACCATTTGCAGTCGTAGCCATGCTTGCAAGAACATAATTTTCAAGTGCATTTTGATGATTTCCTTTGGCATCATAAATAAGACCAAGAAGTCTTCTATCCGCTGCTTCTTCCCGAGAAGCTGTCGATTTATTTTCTTTATGTATCGAAAGCGATTTTTCGCAAAGTTTCTTCGCTTCATCGAATTGCATTGCTTGAACATGAGCTTCAGCTAGATATCTACAAGTTTCGGCATATCGAGGATCGTTTTCTCCGAGAACTTTACACTGAATCTCTAATCCCGTAGTGTAGAATATTATCGAATTCTCGATCTTCCCGAGCATTGCATAAGTATCACCTAACTGCATATAACCTGAAAACTTTGCAAGAGCATGAGTTTGATCTAAATCCATTAATGGAATCTCGATAGATCGCTCTAATATCGGTATAGCTTCTTTATACTGCCCGATACTGCAGTACAATGCTGAAACAAGATGAAGACATTTAACATAATCTAAGCTGGGATTTTCATTTTCCGAAAGTTCGAATATTTTCTTCGCTCGAATAGCTAAATTGAGAGCCTTTTGAGGGTTATCTCCACAAGATAACATGGCTTTAACTTGCTTAAGTAAATGAGGACCCTTTTCATCTTGCTCATCACTTCCATTTTGCAAGTTATTACAAGAATGTATACCGTTTTTCGATGAAGAAGCCTTTTTCATGTTCTGTTTTCCATTTGGAGGTTTACCCTTCAGAGATTTGCTATTTGAAGTAGCTTTTTTGTTCGAATCGGAACCGAATTGCGACTGAATCTTGCTTTCGACTTCTGATAAATTATCTCTTGAAGGAGTTTTAGCTTCACCAACTATCTCCATAACTTCTACTGCACCATAATCTCCACCAACAAGGAACCTTAACTCAGAATCGATTCTCGATTCTTCACCATACGATAAGAAGCTTCGTCTCGATGGAGAATTATCGGAGCTCTGCATTTCACATACATTATAATACAATTGCTCAAGAGAGGTTCCAACAACACCTTCCATAGCTAAATCAAGAGACTCACTCCCTGGACTCTGAGTGCTTAAAGGACTTCTTGGTGATTTTTCACTGTACACATCCCCGTGAAGAACAACATGGGACTCACCCACAACGTAATCAGTCATCCGAGGAACAAATTAATCTAGAAAAAATCACAAATTATACATTCAGGAGATATAAATTCAAGCCCAGATAGTAGAAATCAACATAGAGAAAAGGGAAATGAAGAACAACGCACATTCTCTGTAACAACAACCAAAAATAATGAACTTGTGCAACCCCGTGAAGAGGAGTAAGAGCAATTTACAACAAAAAAAACCCTTAAAAGGAAATAAATACCTTGGAAATTTAGACGTATAGGTAGAAGAAGGGGAATGAAAATACAGAGGCGTTTAGGCTGAAGAAACCCAATAAATTAAAAGGGCGGGGGGACCGGAATCGGATTGAATGAAATACAATAATCACCGGCGACTGTATGAATGGGGATGGAGGTTGGAGTTTTTGTAAGAGAATCGTAATAATTATTAGTGATGTGCATTGCATGACTTATTATCTTCCTACAACTACATTTCCTTGTTCTGACTGCAACTTGTCATCCTCCAGACACGCTTTTACCTGTAACAATAATATATTTAAATTTAATTTATATTTAGACTTCATCAAAATTGGGTAGCGTGATAATATACCTTTGGTATACATAGTGCGAAACTCGAGTTTATCCGAAAAAAAATAAAAAAAAATTATTTTTTAAAATAAAAATATAGTATCGGACGGTATATCGATTATATTTTATAATTTTTTTAAAAATCACACCCTAATCCTAAAATTCTAAAAAATCATTGAATACACCACATGTGACACTGCAACAGATTTAAAATTTTCTTGAGTCGATTCGGAAAAAAATTTTAAAAAAATATTTGTTAAAAATAAAAATTTCGCATCAGACGGTATATCGGCTATACAGGCCATATTGATCCGACCCGAAACGAATTACAAGTATGAAAACATTGGTTTTCTGTAATATTTCTTAAATTAACAAAATATATTTAAATTTAAATTATTTTTTTAGACTCATCAAAATTGGGTTGTATATCACGAGTTGTCCAAGGCGATTCAAGGAGTGTTGCCACAAGTTTCTACAAAAAACTAAAGTCTTGAAACTCTAACAAATTACATTACACTCATATATATAATAATTTATATATTCATGTGTAATGTAATTTATTGAACTTTAAATTAATTTTTATTATATATAATAATTTAGATATTTTTATATATCATGAATATTCTAGTTGAACACGTATCCAAACATCATTGGAATACAACACATACATTCTATGTCAAATAGTTTTAAATAATATTATATTGTTGAAAATGTTAAAAAACCAATATGTTCATATATATTTAAATTGAATCACTAAAATACCTTAATTGGATTAATAAAAAAATATATATTAATACAACTCACGAGATTGTAATGATAGAAAGGAATTCATCCAATGATGAGAAGACACGTGTTTCCTTGGTTTTCTTTTTTTTAGAGAAAGCTGTTGGAGAGTAGACGTTGAGGCAATTTATTGGCTTCGTGGTGCGGTCCCATCTGACAAATACACAGCGCCAGCACACCATTTGTTACATTAAATTTAGAGGTGATATTGGTGAGACTAGCTCTAAGGAACTAATCTATCTAAATTTAAAAAGATTGATTTATCATTAATCTTTTTTAAACGTAAGAGAGAATGAAATAAAAGAATTGAATAATCACAATGTACATACACGAATTTATTTACACATAGCTAATTATCTATGCTAATATATCATTAAATAATCTCAACATCCACCCATAAGTTGAGACTCCATCAAAATTGATGAATTTAAGTTTGGACAATAATTCTTGAAATCGAGACTCTCCAAGTTGTTTAGTGAAGATGCCTACCAGTTGGTTCTTCCTGTTAATGTATTACAAGTCCACAAATCTCTCAATATAATTATCACGAACCAAATGACGATCGATTTCCAAGTGTTTGGTACATTCATGAAGCATATGATTCGATCCGAGGAGTAATGTAGACTTGTTATCACAGTATAAGGGAATGGGGCGAGTTTCCCATACTTGTAGATCTACTAAAATAAATGAGAGTCATTTTAGTTCGCAAACTGTGGATGCTAAACTACAATATTCAGTCTCGGTGGATGACCTAAAAACTGTAGTCTGTTTCTTGGTTTTCTACGAAACCAATGTAGTCCCAAGAAATGTGCAATAGCCAGTAACCGATCTTCTGGTATCCTTACAAGCTGTCCAATCCACATCACTATGAGCAAGCAAATGTGGGATATTCTCTGTGGAGTAATGAAGTCCTCAAGAAAGGCTTCCCTTAAGATAACGTACAATATGCATCCCAATATCTAGATTACATTTGTGTGGAGATTGCATGAACTGGCTGAGAACATGAGTGGCATGTGTGATGTCTGGCCGACTGAAATTCAGATACAAGATGCGACCAATAAGTCTTCGATACATCCCTAGATCAGTAAGCAAAGGAGATGATATATCAGAAGGAAAACCAGCAGGTAGAGGGGCGGTAGTGGTCCTAGTCGTTGTCAAGCCCATGTCAGAGATAATATCAAGTGTGTATTTCCTCCGATTAAAGAAGATGGCATCAGAGGAGTGTGCAATTTCAAGTCCAAGAAAGAACTTTGTCGGGCCAAGGTCTTTAATAGTGAAAAGCTTGTGAAGATAAGACTTAATCGCACTGATTTTGGACATGCTATTTCCACATAAAAGAATGTCATCCACATAAACGACAAGATCCAGGAAATCCGTATATGCATCTCCATATGTGAATAAGTAGTGGTCATGCCCGGATCGAGTAAAACCGAATAGTGTGAGATTCTTAGTGAGCTAGGAATTTCACTATCAAGAGGCTTGTTTCAAATCGTATATGGATATTTTAAGTAAGCAAACTTCACCTGGCTTGTGTTTGGTATATCCTTCAAATATCTCCATATATACAGTTTCCTCCAAATGACCATGTAAAAATGCATTGTTGATATCAATTTGGTAAATAAACCATCATCGACCAGCTGCTAGAGCAAGAACCAGTCTAATGGTGGTGACCTGAGCCACTAGAGAGAAGCTTTCAGTGTAATCTATACCTTCAATTTGGATAAATCTTTTGGCAACTAAACGAGCTTTGTAACAAGCAAATGTGCCATCGGAGTTCAGTTTTACTCTGAACACCTATTTGCAACTAATGAGTGTATGCCTAGAAGCAAGTTGCCAAGTTTTTTTTTCTCCATGGCAACGAGCTCTTCATCCATGGCATGGATCCAATTCTATTGAGTGCAATCTTCCATGTATGATTTTGGTTCCCGAATTGTGTTTACAGATGTCATGAAAGCTAAGTGAGGGCCGTGAAATTTGGGAGAAGAAAAGAAGGGAAACATGGTGGATAAATTGGATTAGGAGAGGTATGGGGAGAATATGACAATGCAACAGTTGCGAAATCGGATAGCCAATGAGGTGGGTGTAACGTGCCAGAACTACGACGCATGCTTGAAGAAACTAGGATTGAGGGAACTACTAAATCTGAAGTGGCGATCAGATTTGTGGTTGAATTAAGTGGAGCCTGTGGAATTTGTGTTTCAGGTGCGTAAATCGCAGGTGGGCTTTGAGGCAAGGTGGTATTGGTAGGTTCAAGATTGTTGACATGTTCAGAGTATGGAGTATGAGGAACATCTGGGAATATGGGGTGTGGAATGAGATTTTTGGGCTGGAATCATCGGGATTGGAACATGAGAAAAAGAGAAAATAATCCTCATAGAAAGAGACATCTCTAGAAACAAATACACACTGATTAAGTATATCGAAGACTTTGTATCCCTTTTTCCCGGAGATGTAACCCAGGAACTCACATTTGAATGCATGGGGTGCCAATTTATCAAGGGAAGAGTGAGGATTTTTGGCATAATAAACGCAATCAAAAACACGTAGAGTAGAATAATCAGGAGACTGACCAAATAATCAGAGAAATGGAGTTTTCCATTATAGAATTTGGGATGGGATATAGTTGATAATGTATGTGGCAATAATGATACAATCTCCCCAAAAAGAAATAGGGATACATGACTGGAAATATAAAGCTCAGACAGTTTCGAGTAGATGTTTATATTTACTCTCTACCACGAAATTTTTTTGAGGAGTATATGGGAAAGAAGTCTGGTGGATGATTCCTCAATCAAAAAGAGTCTTAGTTTGAGTGCTAAGGAATTCTGATCCATTGTCAAAATGAATGGTTTTAACAATAGAATTATATTGAGTAAAAGGTTGATTTAGAAAAGTTTCAAGTAAAGATGGAACTTGAGACTTATGAGTCATAAGATAAGTCTAAGTACATCAACTGAAATCATCAACCAATGTAAGAATATATTTAGCACCCGTATGTGTGGGAGTTCGATAGGGACCTCAAATATCAAGATGAATGAGTTCAAAAACATATGTAGAATTTGTAGAGGATAAATCAAAAGGTAAACGTTGTTGTCTAGTAAAGTGACAAGTCACAAGGAAATGCAATAGGTGGTGTGTCAATAAGTTTGAGAGATTTTTAAAGCATTAAATGATGTATGCCCCAAACAATAATGCCATAAGGTAAATTTAGAAGGTAAATGTAAAGTATTGATATTATTAGCAAATTTTTGAAAATTGACATCAGAAATACCAAAAATGTTGATTGAGTTGGAGGTGATAAAAGATTTATTGTCCAAAACATAAAGCTCCCAACTACATGTCCAATCGCCACAAAGAGTTTAGTCCTCAGGTCGTGTAAAATGCAATTCGATTTGGTAAAAAATGTGACTATGTTTGAAACTGTAGTGAGTTTATTCACGGAAATTAGATTGAAATGAAATGAAGGGAGGTACAACACATTTGTGAGGGTGAAGGATGACCCGAGACGAATTGGACCACTTTGATGAACTAGACAAGTAGATCCATCAGGGAGTTTGATTGGATTTGGCAAAGGAAGGTTTATAAGTGTAGTGAAGGCTGAATGGTCATGGCTAATATGACTTGAGGCACCTGTATCCACAATCCAAAAACCTGAATTTAAAGTTGAGGATGCAGTTATACCTGCAAATTCAATATATGTACGAAATTGACTTGGTGTGCATGGTTAGTTCCACTATTGTTATGCACGTTTTGCTGGATTCCTTCTAGCATGGTTAGTATAGTGTCATGAGTGGAAACAAACGTACCAGTTTTAGGAAGCTGCTGCAAATTCTGAGTGTCACTGCTCATTTATGTTTCACCTTCATTAGTTGAAATTAGGGGAGCAAATTCTTTCGGAATTCCTCTTCCTTGAGTAGTGCGTAAAGTTTTGTACCAATAAGGGATTCCAATGATATGAAAACAATCATCTTTAATGTGTCCTTGCTTCTACAGTGGGTACAAAATCGCTCATTTTTATATGTTGTTGCTACCGTTCCAAAAGAGAATCGGTTAGAGCTTCTTATCTGAGGTGAATGTTTCTTGTTGAACATGTTTCGTGCTAGCAATGTTGATTATGTCACTGGGCTCACATTGGCAATATAAATAGTATGAGTATGTTCCCTTTCAGATTGAATTATCATAACATAAGCTTTGTTCAGAGATGATAGTGGATCTAACATGAGGATTTGAGTCCAAGCTGTTGCAAATTCATCTCGAAGCCCCATCAAAAATTGCAAAATCTAGAATTGATTTGATATGTCTACAACATAATCATCATTTTACAAGTGCATTGTTGGATAATACCACATGTGCAACTTGGCAAAGGCATTGCCCTGTTAATTCCTTCACATGGTGCATCCATTTTAGTATAATACTCAGAAACATTCATATTTCCTTCAAGTATTTGAACATCACGTTCTAATTGGTATAACAACACACCATTTGATTCACTGAACCTTTCCTCAAGATCTAGCCACTATCGACATGCAGAGGAAGCGTAAATAAAAGAGTTACGCTGAAGGAGCAAGATAAAACGGCGAGTATATGGAATAACCAGTGTTTTTCCGTCGTTACTCATGGATGTGTTATGTCACCAATAGAACTTGCAATTGGAATATCGATCCAGTTCCTAGAAGTATTTGCATAGATTCTGGAGCATGTAGATCCAATTCTTAGGAGTAATCGCAAGGATTCTGGAGCAAGCAGTCCTATGGCAGTTAGTTGGCCAAAGCATGCTCCGATACCATGTAAACGTGAGAGAGAAATAAATGAATCTAACCGCCTATGCTAATATATCATTAAATAATCTCAACACTTTTGTATTACGGTTGGTCTTTTGTAACTTAATTTTACAATTAGATTTAGAGTTGGTCTGAATATTCGTAAGATCAAAACTCGTAGGTCTTATATTTTCGTCTTAGTTTTCACTTTACGGTCTTGATCTTCACTTTAAAGCTATGAAATGAAATGTGATGACCCTGAAATGCTGAATACACCGAGATATCATTAAGCTAGTAAAATGTTTCGCATTAAGATACTTTTTGGTGGTCGAGACTCGTTCGAGTCAAATCAGAACAAAAATGTAATGAATAGAGAGATGAGACTTATGCGATTTTAAAAGTTTAATTAGTATAAATAGGAGTGGAAGTCGGTTAGAGATGACAATTTTGACGTTGATGATGAATTTCGGAAAAACGTCAAAGTGAGAAAAATCGAAACAAATTGTTAATTAATCACGAAGAATTGATCAAATTTGTCATGGATTTTAGTTTTGTCGAATTAAGTATAAATTTATCACAAAAATGTACAAAAAGATCGAAAAAGTAGACTTTTGCGAGGAGGTACGAATTGCTCACGAAAACCCCAGAACTAGTTATGAAAATCTTGAAATTCCTCACGAAACGCACTTTCGCAACGAAAATGGATGATTCATTGCGAAGCTTTGCAGTATCGTTGGTGACGTTATCAGTCTTCTATACGAAGTCATAAAATGGTTGAGTGACCAATTATTGAATGGTAAACAACTTACCATAATAGTTTTCAATCCAATTTCACTCGTTCAATCCATTTATCAAGTATAATACATATTTAGGAGTAATTAGAGGATTACAATTAGTTTTGGACCCAATTTTGGTAATGGAAAAAGTACGAGACCAAGCATGCGAACTCAGTACGATAATTGAGAATTGTCAATAATGTAATTATGTACAAATAGTTATTTCAGAATTATGGAATAGAGCGGTGGATAATATAAGAAGTACAAGTAAGTCAAATGATCATTCAAATAATTGAAGTTCCATATACTATAATAGACGAAATTTTTGAGATACGTTGTCCATGCGCCTACCAGGAAAAGATGTCACATATGGACACAAGTCCATATGAAAGATAATGAATCGGGGTGAAGTGAAAAACAGACATCGTGGAAAGTACACGGCAAGCCACATGTATGAGATATAGGGACGCGAGTCCATATGAATGGAAGATATGCATGAAATGGGAAGAAAGGTTAAAGAAAAATCTAAACAAAAATAGATTAACTGGACCAGTTAGGATCGACAAACATTTTCCCATCCACATAAATCCAAAAAATGAATATTATGTTTTGAAGGAAAATATATAAAAATGGGCATGCGACCCAACAACCTGGTATCGAGCAGTACCAGACAAAATATCGGGGCCCTTGGTATTTCAAGTACCAGCCGGTATGAAATCAATAATTATAATTTATCAATATTTGGGATTTTCGTACTTGTTTAATCAAAATAAATATTGAAAATTGTAATTATCGCTAAATCCAAACTGACTACTAAAGATATTAGGGATCAAATTTGCAAAGTTAAGAAACTATGGAGACCAAATGTTTCTTTATTATATTTGAGGGACTTCAATGGCCATAATTAAACACAATGGAGACCAAATTTACAGCACACATTCAATATTGAGGATTGCTTTTCCAAAATATGAAAAATATGAAGACATGTTTTTAACCCATAATTATGAGATCAAAATTGCCAATATTAGAAAAATTTGAACACCAAATTTGCTAAATTTAGAAATCTGTAGAGACCAAAGTTGCACGTCGATCTTAAGGGAACTAACAATAATTCATAATTTTCGAATATATGAAAATACTTATTTGTTATTGTTGTGGTAAAAAAGACCTGGGTACCAACAGTTAACTAGTTCTCAATAGAATGAACATGATTTTGATTTATTTAGATTGGGGGAATGATTATGGAATGCATAATAAGCAAAATGCACAACGATTTAACGTGGAAGACCCCTAGAGAAGGGGAAAAACCACTAGACTAAGAGCTAGAAATGTTCATAGTCGATATATTGATAAAACAGTTCAAAATACAAACAAAAGGTTTATGAAAATGACTAAGACAAGTAAGAAAGCGCGAGGGATGAAATCAGCAGAATAACAGCTAATTCGCGCTTCCAAAAGGTCCTCTCGAGCTTGCCTTTAAGCCTGGTATTTATAAAGAGGAAACGTGCGTGGAAAACGCTCCTTAACCGCTTCTGACAAAGTCATTTTTCCTTGACAAAAAACGTGGGCAGGTTCGAAGTGCAGAAAATGTGTGCATGCCCTAAGCTCGATGTAACCGTCTGGACCGATCCAGAAGATATGTCCCCGAAGCGCCGAGTTTTGTCCAACTCTAACCTTCGGTCCTTCTAGGTAATTGGGTATGCACACTTCTTTAGCCATGTGGGCCTTCGGGTCCTGTTATCTTCATTGGATTAAACCCTTGCCAAATGTTGGATCTCAGATCTCTTAGGTTCGTCTTCCGTCACGTGGGCCGGCCCATGATGGTTTGGGCACCCACCCGTTCGGGATATCGGGTTTTGGAGTTCTCATCAGTTACAATATTGTTTCCTTCAAATACTTATTCCAAATCCATTTTATGAATGGTCCTCGACCGATTGACAAATCTTTTATAGTCACAAGTGTAAGAAATAAAATCAGAATTCAACAGAATTATTGATGTTGCTTGGTAGAACAAATGAGTTTAGAATAAAAATAATGGTTAATTCTCATTGATAACAAATGGACTATTACAATGAATTAAATAGATGAAAAACATAACAACTTTAACAAACAATTCAAAATAAATTCGAAAAAAATGATCATACCAATAAAAGCTACAGAATAGCTTTTGGTTGTAGAACGAGTCAAATTGACTTATTCAAATTGGGCCACGACTTAGGCTATAAGATGTGCTTAGTCTTCAGTTTGGTCCAACATACTCTCCATTGAAGTAAAGTTCATCGATAAATCCAAGTTTTGTTCTTAAAATCTTAAAGTATGGAGTAGTTAGAGCATTTGTGAAGATGAGCTTAAAATCTTTTGTAGAACAATGATGCACCGATATTTGTATAAGATGAGATCTTGAGTTGTTAATGAACATTAGAATACCAATATTGGATCTAAACATTGTTGCATATACGGTAGGTTTGCTCAAAATGTCTTGAGCATTTGTCATTGTACAACGATATTTTAGAACAATCATGAAAACCAACATGTTTAAAAAGCTAGGTTGCACGATTCGCTAGGATTCGTGTAACCTAGCGCACCTGGTGTGCACCGGGTACGTACCGGGTGATTACAATTTTTTAAATAAACGAAAAATATATATTTAAATTAATTTATATGAAATTTTATGCAATCCATCATATTAGTAATCGAAATACTTTGAAATATTATTGGATTATTGAGTAATTGTAAAAAAATAATATATTTAAAATATTTTAATTAACGAATCTTTAAAGTACCCTAATCGGATTCGTAAAAAAATAATGAATCTGTCATCCTTGTTGGTGCAGCATAGTTAAAAAGTTTTCAATGTATCTTTTATGTTTAGAAAACATTTCAGAAATAGGTGATTTAAGCATTTGTCATTGGTAGGGGTGGGACACCAAACCGTGAAATCGTGTAATCGAACCGAACCGATTTTAATCGATTAAACGGTATCGGTTATATGGTTAATCGTTTTTTATGGTTCGTTTCATATCGGTTAAACGATTATACGGTCGGTAATCAGTTTTATTTTTCAATATCGGTTTTTATGTCGGTTAACTGATTAAATTATTTAATTAATATACAAAATATTTTCTCATCCCCTATCTCACATTCACATGACCCATATTTTCATTCTCTAAATAAAAGAAATTATATTTACTTGATATTAGAGTTTGTAGAATTAATTCTATGTTTTGTCATTGCTCTGCCTTTAAATATACTATAGTAATATATTCGTTTTTTGCTATGATTAATTGCATATTTGGTAGCAATTTATGAGTATTTTATGTGTTTAGTATTTTTTTAGTGTTTTGGTTTTATTGTTTAATATTTAAGTTTTCGTATTTCAGAATCTTTCCAAGCACGATAATATTGAATTCTTATGTTTAATTTGCTCATAGACAATTTTAAAAAATTATTTATATAAATGTTTACATTAGAATATTTTAAATGATTATTTTTAGTCTAAAATTCTTTTTAATTTACTTTCTTATTTTAGATTTAAGGTCTTATATTTAATATTTTGGAATCATTCTAAGCATGATCACAATAGATTATTGTGTTATTTTTTGTGAATTTACTCATGATTTTTGTGAATTATTGATAAAATAATGAATTCAAAAGAATTTTATTGTATTTGAGATTGATTCGCCATTGCTGATAAATCGTTCTTGAAAGTCCATTTCGAGTTTCATGCTTGATCTATATTAACATAATTCATTTCTCGAAAGTATGAAAATCGTTCTCGAAAGTATGAAAATTAATCTCTCAAAAAAAGATTGACTATGGAACAAAGTTTGTGGAAAAATTTTAAAAAATTATATGTTAACCGTCGGATTTTGTCGGTTTCGAATTCGGTCGGTTATAAATTTAATAAGCAGTTAAACGGTTCGGTTTCGTTTTCAAATTTTGGGTCACAAAACCAATTAACTGTAAATGTTTTGACCGTTTAACTGCTTAACCGACTGAATCACACCTCTAGTCATTGGTACTACTTTATGTTCTCAATGTTTTGATAGATAAGTTTGTTTCAGATAAGAAAAGAATTTCAGTTATCCGGGGCCGGATCGAATTAATGCGATGAGAACAAAATGTAAATGAAGAAAAGTAGAAGACACATGATTTAGCGTGGAAACCCATAACCGGGAAAACCACGTGATCGATAAACCTTGATCGTGAACTCACTAGCACAAGAAGAATAGAGTACAATATGATACGATATTAATTGGGTGATACAATTGTGTTAATGAGACTCACTATTTATAGAGTATAGACTAAGATCTAATATATGAAATATTCTACAATATTCTATTTCCATATCTTTGACTGCATCTTTCATATATCTAGTTAACAATATATATTAGCATATCTTCTTCCATATATATCACCAGCAAAATATATCTTTATATCTTTTTCCATATATATGTAACCAAAAGATATATCTCAATATATTCTTCCATATATGCAACCAAAAATATATATTTTAATATCCTATTCTTTATATTTCATGGGTTAATTAAGGAAAGATATTTCCCCTTCAATACTCTCAAATCCCGATCCAAGTCTAATACGACCGCTAGCAAATAAACGAGACCAATCAAGATGATCAACATTAGCGCTTCATGTTATATTTCTCCCGGTCAGTCATCCACGCCGATCAAACCTTTCGACTATCACCCAACCTCCATTTCTAACAAAGTTAACTCATTTTTGGCAAGTGATTTGAACTTTCTAAATAAATCAAATGTTTTATCATTGGTTCTACTGAGATCCAACAATACTTAGACAAATCATCAATGAATATGATAAAATATTTACTTCCACCAAAAGTGTGTACCTTCATAGGTCCACAAATATTTGCTTTTTAGTTTGTTTCTTTTTTGAACAAGTACCTCAAATTTGTTGATTTTCTTTTATAATATTTGGAGGAGGTCCTCTCATTAATTGTTTCATGGATGCTGTTAATATTGACTTGTTGCTTGAATGCCATAGCAGTTTCACATTGTTGAAGGTTGCTGGCAACAACCAATGACCAATTCAACATATAAATCTTGAAACTTTTTTTATGACAATATCATAGTATTATTCTTAAATGTAATTTTGCAATTTCTATCGTGAAAGTTTTGAATATAACATTTTTTAACCAACTCGGTAACACTCATGGGGTTTATATCAATTTCAAGACCCGTAGAACAACTTCAATACATCTCTTTTCAAATGGTGTATTCACAAGAACTCTTCTTTTATCTCTAGTCTCAATTAAATATACATTTTCAATATTTACCTGATAGAAAAATGACAAATCTGTTTCTTTAAACAGAATACTATCAGACACCATATGTGAGGATAAACCAAAGTCGATAACGCAACCTTTGAAAGGAACATCATGATCCATATTGAAGTCAATCATGGAAGTCAATATTCTTTTTATCTTACAAGCAACATTTAGAGTATTCTCAATTATAGTGACAATTGTAAATTCAACAGTTTGTGACCTTTTGATGGACATACTTTATCGATTTATCATTGTTGTGTACAAAATTTACACTTTGCATGAGGTCTGAAATAACAAGAATTCTATGAATGTGTGGGTTTCATACAGATTTGATATGGTGGAAACTTGTTCTTGTACTTTTTTCCTCAAATCCTGCAACTTGTCATCAGAGGTTGGCTTATCATGGATTTATTTTGGAGATAGATCTAATCCAACAAAAAATGTCTTCTCAAACATATTTTCTTTTGAATGTCTGTGTTTCGAAGCTTGAAGAGAACACATTACTTTTGCCACTATAAGCTGTCTAAAATCATGGGCACATTCTAGAGTATTTACTTTTAGTTTGAATATTACAAGTTTGAAGGATTTTTGTAGCAACAACAAATTCTTTTTTGTCATCCTCTAACATTACAAGTTGATTTACATTGTTTGAAACCCTTGTTGTAGAGGATATATTTTCATATTTGTAAATATTGTTTGATGTTCTTGGAAGTGTTATCTTGAGTAAATAAAACCTTGTTGCAGACGAGATTTTTTTAACTCTTTTGTTCTCTTACCACCTTCAAATTCCAGCTTGAGTTTTATCCAAATCCCCTTGACTAATTTGCATGACATGATTCTCGGAATGATACTCCGATCAAGACCAGAGATGATTTTAACCTTGGATTGTCCTCGGCGAGAAACTAACTCTTCATACGGATTTATAGCAGCAGTAGTGGCAGTGGTTGGAAATAGAACCGAACCCCATAACTTTGTTGCCTCCCGAAGTGAGTGCATTTGATGAACCTAAACTGGATAATCATCTCTATTGAATTCTGAATTTGTAGAATCTATATGAAGTTAAGAGATATCGAAACGACTTATGATGGGTGAGATTTTCTGCTTTTGAACTTGGTTTTTATACCACTTTGTAATAAATAATATCAGAATTCAGTAGAATTACAGAGTGTGGCTTGGTGGAATAGGGGGGCTTTTTCAAAAATACCCTTATTTTGCATTCCATCTTTCAAAATTACACTCTTTTTAAAATTCATTTCAAAACTACATTTATTCCTTTTATTAATTATAAAAAATTCTCATATATAATATTTACAAGTTATGGGTCATATAATATAAGCTCGATACGATGAAAATCGAGCTTAACCGGTGTTTTGATCAATATCGCATGGTACCGGGTTTCCGATTGGATCTGGAAAAAAAAACATTTTTTTTTATTTTTCAATTAAAAATAAAAAATTTCGTACAGGCCGATATACCCTGGTCGTACCGGTACAGACAGAGATGATACCCCAGGCCGGTATGAAAACATTGGTTTAAACAATGTTTTAAATTTCCGGTATACCAGAAATTTCGGTCATACCGGTTTCTGTACCGAATATGTATTGGGTATACTAGATATACACCGGATTACTAAATTAAATTATAAAATATTCATATATTTTTTCCTAAATTAAATAAATTATATCCGACCCGAACCCTGCAAAAACTCGTACCGAACGGCATTTAGTCAAAATACCGACCGAACCGGTACGACCAAAATTTCTGGTATAACAGATCAATATACCGAAAATTGGAAACATTGCTTAAACTTATGTTTTCATATCGGTCTATGGTATCGTTTCAGTGCGGAATAGTATGACCAATACGGCTGGGGTGATATACTGGCCGGTATGAAATTTTTTTTTAAAAAAAATTTAATTTGTTTTTCTGTGTTGACTTGGAAAAACTCGGTTGTAACCCGGTACCGGGCTCAACCAGTCGAAACATCTGTTAAACTCGATTTTTCATCTTACGCTCGATATAACGGCCGGTATGAAAACATTGGGTTAAAACGGATCCATTTATTTCACTCCAACTTATATTTTGTAATGTTTTTAAAATTTCAAATATTACCCATAACTTGTAAATATTATATATGAGAATTTTTTATAATTAATAAAATGAAGAAATATAGTTTTGAAATGAATTTTAAAAAGAGTGTAGTTTTGAAAGATCTAATAGAAAATAAGGGTATTTTTTGAAAAGCCCCCAGGGGGTTTATAATAAGAAATAATTATCAATTTTCATTGATAAACAAATATACAATTACAATAAATTAAATAGATGAAGAATATAATAACTTCAACAAACAATTCAAAATAAATTTGAAAAAAAATGATTTTTACAATAAAAGCTATATAGAATAGCTTTCGGTTGTCAAACGAGTCAAACTGACTTATTTCAATTGGGCTACTACTTGGGATATAATATGGGTGTAGTATTCAATTTGGTCCAACAAGTACTCCAAAATGGCATATATACTAAAATCAACATATTAAGATGTGATCCTTCATGTTTATTTACCCTTTGCTTAAACAACTATACCTTTCTAGAATTCTACAAATCTCTAAGAACTCCGTGTCATTAATGTTTCATGGTTGTATATGTTAATACGGTACATGTTCGAAATCCAATTTAATTGGAAACGATGCTCTCGACAATTCAAGTTAAGAAGACTAGCATGTTTCGTGGCTAAAAGGATGTAATTGTAATGATATGCTCCACACTTACATCATATTTATAAGAATTATGTTAACTCTAATGATTTCCACATAATCCTTACAATTTTACTTTTCTCATATTCTACAATGCATGGATCGATGGGTCGGATAATGTAAGGATGGATCGCATTCTTTTAGTCCACAGTGGGTTGACCGTTGAGGATAACTAGCGAGGACGATTGGCAAACGACGAGGGATGTGTGAGGATCGTCATTTTTGTATGCTTCATATCATGAGCGAAGGTTGTCATGTGTTCCGCACTTTGTTCAATGTTTGTAATGGAAGGTGGACGGTGGATAATAGTTAATGAAGATTGCACATAACAAAAGTGGCGCCCGAAGAATTTTGTGTATGTAAAAGTCATATTTTTAACCTCTAAGAACGCTGTGAAAATTCTAATAAAATCTTTACCATTAAATGAATATCCATGTTTTCTATAAAAAGAGGGGAATCGGGCAAAGAGAGAGAAGAAAAATGTGTGTTGATTTCTTTGTTATTTTTTATAGTAAATAATTTCTTGGGTTTAGTGTCATGTGATTTTTTATCTCACATTTCATATTTCTATTGCCAACACGTTATTTTCAAAAAGAGAAGAAAAATATGTGTTTTCCTATTGCCACAATTACCAAGGGCTCTTACAAAACAAATAAGAAATACTTTTATGGGATAAATCTTTCCTTAACACACTAAATTTCATCATTTGAATAGAAATTGCTTGATGAAAAAATAGTGTAATATTAAATTGGAGAAAAATATGCTATTCACACACATTTGAAATAGTCTTAAAGTGATCCCCAAAAATTTATAAGTGCTCGAAGTGAATACTAATAATTTTATATCTATAGGTGTGTTGACACTTGTGTATTATTTTTGAATTTTTCAAAGTTTAAGAAGCTAATTACATCTTTGTAAGCTTAATATGTCAAATACATATGCTTAAAATATTAATGCAAGTTATGAACAAATCTGAATAGTAAGATCTTTGGGGTCAAAATGAACGATTATTATAGCTTCGGGTGCTATTTTTGTAAACACTAATAGTTAATTTTTTTTTATAGTAGGAAAGATAAAATGATTGAAAAAAAGATGACAAACATAGTATGTTTATGTGGAAATTCCAAATATCTTAAGAAAAATCAACATGACACCATATTCCATACTACTTTGACCATTTCATTATTCGACGAACAAAAACGTTGCATTTTCCGAAAATTTATAACTCATTCAACATCATAATATAGTAAATTTTACTAAAAATGTTATTAATTAATTTAAACATACTTCTTAATGTCATTTATTCCCTTCAAAACTATACAAGTTAAGCTAAACAAAAAGGGCAAGTCATTTGAAGCTAATAATGATCATAAAAAGGCACTAATAAAGAACTCATCAAGTCATCATCCTAAAAACACCCATAAACATACCATTAAACTCCAAATCGCCTACTTAAGTGTTGTAAAAACATAAACCCTAAACTTGAAACCCCGATTTCGATCCGAACCTTGTTGATATTTAAAACCCTAATATTGAGGAAAATGGAGTCTTATTTGCTAAGATAAGAGAACCTTGTATAAAATATATATTCCCAAAAGTTTGTAAAATCAAGTGATATTTTTCAACTTTACATAAAGTTGTGGTTTGAATGTAAAAGAAGCGATTTGATTTGTTCTTCTTTTTTTGGGAGTCTATTTTTTTGTTGTGATAGCAAAGCACAACTATTTTGGGAAGTTGATGCTTGAAATTTGATTGAATTTAAATGTTTTATTAATGATAATGAATATTAAAATAACATGTAAATCGTTGGAGTCGAAACTTCTTTAACGATGAATTATGTCTCCAAACGAACCTAGTAAGTTCGGTCAAAGCTCTACTTCGAGCTATATTTTTTTCAAATCGGTTTTATCAAACTCGAATTATTTACGAACAAAAATAATGATTAACATACTTATAATATTATATATTATCTATATTAGTTTACCGGGCCCATCAATTTGTATCTCAAAGTCGAATGCCGAATATGAAACTGAATCAAATGAATATTGAATAAGTAGTACCATGAGTTTTCGAACTCGATCTGAATATTGAATAGACCATAATACACTTCTAGCCAACTTGAACCTTAAATATATTCAAGTTTGTTTCAATTAGGAATGTTATTTGATCTAAAGGAGCTGAGTTAGATTTATTCATATTCATTTATATTATAATTTGGACAGAAAAACTTATTCGAACATTGTTTATATTTTTAAAGCTTTGTTCATGTTCGTTCATGCTCGTCTTCATTTGTATTCGTGTTCATATTCGTTGTAATCATGTTTATTTGTGTTTATATTCGTTCTTTTTATGCTTGAGTTCTTGTTCAGATCATTTCTTTCGTTTTTGTGCAGAAATAATATTTAAATATTCAAACAATCACGAACATGTTCATGTTCATTTGAATTTTCATTCAAACATTATTATTTGAACAATGTTCATATTTTAATTTAACGAACAAATACACATAATGGAAATAATATAGGTGCACAAACTAATCTTACTAATAGTCAAATAGCTTTACAATAAAGGTCCTTTAAGTATTCGTATCAAACGAGTGATCATTTCCTCAGACCCACTAGACACATGGTTTTTGGCATCCAAACAAAAAATATGCTTCTTTTACAAATGATCATAATTCTACGGTCCCAATTTTGCCAAAACTTTTGTCTACAAAACACTCTCGAAAGCTATGGTGCATGAATTGACTAATTTAATTCGATTAGACAATTTTGCAATAATCGGATTTCAACACGTGTGCATACAGAAAATCAGAGTGTTGTGTAACATAGCTCAAAGGTTGAAGAAGGATGATTGCTTCATGCCTGATACATGTAAGATCTCTCGGGTGTGCAAGCACACATTAGGGAGAAATTCTAGTATCAATTATAGACAATGAACGATCAAATGTTAAATATAATGATTTGCTATAACTTACACGAGAGTATTAGAGGTGGCCGTGGCCCAGACCCAACGGGTTGCGGGTCCAACCCAATAAACTCAGCAACCCATACGGGTTGACCCAACAGCCCGGTCCGTCTGGGTTGATGTTCAATTTCAACCCGTTAATGGGTTGACCTGTCTAGTTTGAGAATTGGCTCAACCCGGCCCATGGGTTGGCCCAAATGACATAAGTTAAGGGTGTTGACGAATTCTATCGGTTTGCAAACCACTCGAATCGATTTAAGGTCATTGCTCGAGTTTGAGATCAATTTTTGAGAACCGAGCTAAGTTCGGTTCGAGTTTGAATTCCTAACGAATAGAAGTAATGAACATCGAACCTCAAAAATTTTAAATAATCTATCCGAGCCGGTTTGAGATAATACTATTATAATAAATATAAATTATTTTAAATTAACTAAACATTAAATTCAAACTCGAATCGAATTAGAATATCATTCGAAACGAATCTCGAATCATAATATTTTTGCTTTTAAACCCGAACCGAACATTTTATATTACATGTCAAATTCTAACCATAAAATAACACTTAAGTTTAGTTTGTTTACATATCTACTTAAGTTAACCCATTAGTTATATAATTTTTAAATCAAAATGATAATAATTATTTTATTTAGAATAGAATCAAACCCGTGGGACAAACCAACAGATTAAGATTTTTCGACCCATTACAGCCCATGGCCCACGACGGGTTGACCCGCTGCGGACCACGGGTTCATTTCTTCATCCCAACCCATTACATATTTTTGAATAGGTCACCCACGGGTCGACCCATAGTAACGGGTTGGGCTGGCTCATGGCCACCTCTACACGAGACATTTCATTTGCAAAGTGGCAATGATCTATAACCTAAAAGTTAAGCATTCTCAAACTAGAGTTGAGGCAAGTGAGTGATCCACTTGAACATTTTTAAGCATTAACATTGTAGAATAATTTGTTGGAATTATAAATTGATGGGAACTCCGGGATTCAGTACCCCGAACCGGTGGAGGCACATAGTGATTCGGGCTGACCCATGTGACAAAATACGAACTTATGTGGCTCAAGATCCATAACTGGTTGACAACCCAATATCTAAAGACAACGATGCCCAAAAGCCCGTGCAACAAGGCCCAAAGGTTGCGCAACCAACAAATTTTGAATGCTTCGGGGACCGATCCTATGGATCGGTTAGAACGGTTAAAGGCAGGCAGCGGGCAACGGACAGTTACCATGCGTTTTGCCAAGGGAAAATAACGTGTCAGGGGAGGTTACAAGACGTTTTCCGTACACGATCCACCCTTTATAAATACCAGGTGAAGGGGCTGGCTCGAGAAGACCTTTTGGATGCGCTAAATTCGCAGTTACTCTGCTAGTTTTCCTCTGTGCATTGTATTTCAGCCTTAGCCATTTTTTTAAGCCTTCTGCTGTCTGTAATCACTACTGTTTTATCAATCAATTGACTAAGAGCATTTCAAGCTCTTATTTCTATGGTTTTCACCTCTTTCCCTAGGGGTTTTACATGTTAAATAGCTGTGTTATTTGCTTATTTTGTGTTTGTTCATCGTTTCCAACATTTTAAACAAATAAGAAAATGTTCGACTTATTGCGAACTTGTGGACTATTGGTACGTGGGTCCTTTAGACCACAACAGTTTGGCGCAGTTAGTGGGGACGATTTTCTTATTCCCATACGAAGTCTCTCCCTGGGAAGGACAAGCAAATTATGGCGACGGTAAATTCTGCGAACGACAGCTAAGTACTTCCTAGCAATCTTTCAGCCCCTACTTTCTCTCTGCCGAATCTGGAAACTGTTATAAGGAAAGTGGTGCTGGAGGTGACAACAGAGAAAATTGGAACAGGGCACAAGTGGCTACAAATCATATTCGAACGGATAGAGAATATGAAAGTGACCCTGAAATGCGTAGCTCCTACGATGAGGAGATTATAAGGTGCGAGGTTAACACTAGGAGGTATAAATATCTATCTACACCACTACCTTCATTCCTGGAACTGATCAGGAACGTATGTAGTAGTGTATTCATGAGCTCACCAAGGAGTTGGATGCGCTCAGACCGTGAAAGGATTTTGAACCCGATCTGGGGTGAACTGTTTTATCTGGCTATGAAAGCCCTGATACCGAGGAACAAGGATGAGAAATGGTGGCATAACTTATATGCTGCTCACGCTTCATCCCAACAATCGGGCAGTGTTTCTGCTACCTTTGGAGATTTGATGTTTTTTTTCTGAAGATATCTGGGCGGCAGTCCCAGATCGGCACTAACGCAACCCCGTCCCTGATTTTGAATTGAGGATGGGAACGGTTCGGTCCTCAGATTCACTGAAGTGCCGCATCTTCACAGCATGTTTATAAGGCGATGGCCGAACTTGGTTCAGAAAATTGCCGGCTCGATCCATACAGTCGAATGGGGGCTATATTTTGGGTTTCGCTGAGTAGTTCGCACCAAACGTATGACCTCCCTGAAGTAGGCAGGTACTATATCAGTTGAAATATGTCCCGGCCAAAATGAGTCTCCAGTCCATCATGGAGAAATTCAACAAAACGTCCCGGGCATTAAATTGGAGCTCAAAGATAAGATCAATATCCTTCACCAGGTCTTAGGACCTTGCGGCCTCTCGGCCAGTCTGGTAAAAAGTCTCACATCCACCTTAGGAAAGCTTCTACAAAAGATCAATAAATATATTAAGGTAGATGAAGCCATAGCACCGAATCTAAGGAATCCTTTCGGGAATTCTAAACCCGTAGGTGATCATAGGGTTTCATACCCTGAGAGACAGCCCCGAGAATTAGGAGCTGTGACAAAGAAGGATTTCCCCCGAAGAAGAAGGAAAATATGGTGTACTATGAGTAGCATCATAACCACGAGCACCCGACGCTTGAGTGCCTGTTGCAGTAGGAGATAGTAGCGACAATGACAAAAGAAAAACCCGATCAGGATGATCCGAATGGCGAACGAACTGAGTTTCCCCGAAAGGGCCACCAAAGTGAATACTGTTACAGGCCACGGGGAAAGGATAATCGAGGACATCCTCGAAACTATTATGAACGAGCGGAGATTAGAAGGTCGTCTCCACCATAATATGAAATAGGCCCGCACGGTCAAGAGGACCGTGGACATGGAAGAAGAAGGTGTTTCCGGGGTCGGGGCAATAGAGCTCCGCAGAATGAAGGTGGCTGGCAAGCAAGAAAATCTTCCTCTTCCATCTGCTGAATGGAAATGTAGCCTCCGCAAAATGAGGTTGCTCCCAAAGAGCGTGTGGTTGCCGGAGATATTTATGTTATCTCCGGCGGAATACAGATCAATGAATCAGTCTGTGACCTGAAGAGAACAACCCGTAGAGAGTCTACGGAGGACAAGGAATCAATGGCGCTGGTTAAGTATGATGTGGCTGCAGAACGGTCCTCCAATTGTGAGGACTCAATCAACTTCACTGCTGCTGATAGGGAAGACATTATGAATCCATGTGATGATCTTTTTATCATCGCTGGAATTATTGCCGACCGTCGGGTCTATAGGATCTTCGTTGATACTGGATCTTCGTGCAATCTCATAAAGTGGATACGAAGATCCTATTGATAATGACTATTGTCAACTTTACCCCCTGGGCATTCGACCAGACAAGTATTGTTTCATGCGGAAAAATCCTATTTCCCGTAACGTTGGCGGATCAACTCAAGGACCAGACCGAAGTCCTTGATTTTATTGTCGTTGAAGTAGATTTGGTGTATAACGCCATCTTCGGACCGACCAGACTCAATAAGTTTAAGGATGTCCCTTCTACTTATCATATGATGATGAAACTCCCTTCGGTCACTGGAATAATGTCTATAAAGAGAGATTAGGCTGCAACCAAACATAGATATATGAGCTCGTGCCGAACTTTGTCACCTCTAAAGAGATCTCGGGTGGATCTGCTGGAAGAACAGCCCCATCCACGACAGACTATGAAACGGACCCATAACAAGCATGTTTCCCCGAGAGGGTTTCCGAAAGTGATCTTGTTCTTAGGAGTATCCAAGTTCAACGGAATGTTGGAAAACTGGGCAAAAACTGGGAGGGATCCTATCGCATTTTAAAGAAATTGGAAGTTGGAGCTTATAAGCTGTAAATGCTGGATGGCAATGAGATCCTCCTAACCTGGAATATCATGAATTAACGGCAATACTTTCTGTAAATTTTTTACCATCAATGACATTACCAAACTAAAAAATATGTTTTCATTCATGAATTGATTACAAATGCATAATACAAACTATTTCTATTTGGCTGGAGGACCGGTCCTGGAGATAGATTTTATGGACGAACTTGGACTGGTGACCGCAGTGGCTTGTCTTTATGGCTCCGGGACCTAGTACTCCACACCGGTGGAGGCCCATAGTTATTCGGGATGACCCATGTGACAAGATACGAACTTATGTAGCCCAAGATCCATAACTAGTTGATAACCTAAATATATAAAGGCAACGAGGCCTAAAGGCCCATGCAACAAGGCCCAAAGGTCAAACGAACCGAAGGTTGCGCAACCAACAACTTTCGAATGCTTCGGGGACCGATCCCAAACGGTTACAGGTGGGCAGCGGACAGTTACCATGCATTTACAAGGTGTTTTCCACACACGATCCACCCTTTATAAATACCAGGTGAAGGAGCTAGCTCGATAGGATCTATTAGATGCGCTAAATTCACCGTTACTCTGTTGGTTTTCCTCTGCACATTTTATTTCAATATTAGTCATTTTCTTAAGTCATCTAGTGTCTGTAATCGCTGCTGTTTTATCAATCAATTAACTAAAAGCATTCAAAGCTCTTAGTCCTGTGGTTTTTTCCACTTTCACTAGGGGTTTTTCACATTAAATCGATGTGTTATTTGCTTATTTTGTGTTTATTTATCGTTTCTCCCATTTTAAACAAATCAGAACATGTTTGAGATTTATTGCGAACATGTCGACTGTTGGTAGTTGGGTCTTTTAGACCACAACATAGATTATGGTTGATATTATGATAGAGGAGCATGAATGAACGAGATTAAATAGAGGAAGCGACACATTTAAAGATTTAATCAAGCCATTATGTTATGATATAGCATCCTTTTATAAACATAATCATTTTGCTTCTATAACAAATGTGGTACAAATTCAATACTCCTCTTCAAATGCAATCATAAGGTTTGGACTTGCGAATTGAAATAAACCGAACCATCTCTGATATCATGTTGGAATTATATATTCTGACTGAAATTATGATGGGGCGTGTCAACGAACATGATTAAGGAGAGGAAGCTACCCATTTAAAAGACTTGATCAATTCATTATGTGATAATATTCAATCATTTTATAAACATAATCAATCATACTTTTATAACCAATATCAGATAAATTCAACATAATTAAATTTAAACTAATAATTAGATAACCAATAATTTTTTTGTCCCATACAAGACAAAGAGAATTTGCAACGCACATTATTACAAATTCGTGTGAATTAGATTCATGTTTGATTATTGTTTGATTATTCCATTGAGAAATCATGTTCCTTAATTCCTTTCAAAAGCATCAACGGCTGCGATAAGGTTTCAGATTATCTTCCACTTTCACAAATATAAACTTTCATCAACTAAAAATGTGGTGGAAATTTAAACCGTTTTTAATAATTTATTTCCAATTTAAGTTCAAATTATTAATTATATTTAGAAATCAATTTCATAATATAAGGTTCCTTATATTTATTGGAAGTATTCACCATCAATGCTTTAAAATCCAATACCTTTCGATATATACTCGAGTAACTTACTAAATCAGTATCAGATATATATCGGGTGTATCGGATATGTACCAGAATAATAAAGTAAATTGAATTATTAACATAGAAAAATACATAATTTTCTCAACTAATTTTTTTAAAAAAAATCTAAAAACTGCATATTTATTTCTTAAATTAAAAAAAATTAAATTGGATCCTAGAAATTAAAACAGTATTCACCAGTCACCACTGGGCGGCTTGATTTCTGCATAATATTTAAATTATAAATAAATTAATTATTTTTACGGTAGTTGTAATAGTTATGATAAAAAACTATTAAAAGTCTTATTCACCCTTATGTAATCCGAAGAATGAAAAGACATTCTCACCCCTCCCGTCTAATCTTTCATAGTCAAGATGTTTTTATTCTTTTAGTATACACCACATAATATAATAATAATGATATTATCATCATTATATTATTTTAATTTTTTGCTTATTTAGGTTAAATAATATGTAAGGGAAATTAGTTTATTTTTTTAGAAGAACACAATTGCAGACGTGGAACACACAATTGTTCTAATTGGATTATCCATATATTTAATCATTTATGCTGATTAAAAAAAATTAATAATTTATTATATATTTAACAAAATAAAAAATATATATATGTGAAAAGAAGAGACAGTACTTTAGACATGTACCTAATTTATTATTGGGTTTGTTTGATATAGCTTTTTAAAATTATGGTATGGTGAGATATGGTGAAGTGTGGTGAAGTGTGGTGAGATATGATGATCGTGAATTTTTAAATATGTTTGGTAAAATTGCGATATTATGATCGCGATTTATGTAAAAATACTAATATATCCTTATATATATATAATAATAAATACAATTATATTATAATTAATAGAATTAAGGGTAAATTAATCTTTTTCAAAATCACGATGAGGTCACAGCTGGTTTTAACAGCTGTGAAGATATCGTGATTTTTTAACGATTATCACATCGCAATTAAGCTTGTGTTTTGTGTACCATTAAAAAATCACTATCTGGATATCGCACCGCACCTCACCACACTTTTAATTTGAGTTACAAGCAAACTCATTATTTGTACCGAATTCATTTAATATATATTTCTGTACAGTAATTAGTAAATGTCGTCGGGTAGATTTGTAAATTTTGAAAGTATTGGGGCAAAAAAGTAAGTTGACTAAAAGTATAGTACTTTTATAATACACGACAACATCCTGCCCTGAGATAACAGAGATAAGTTAATTTAATACACGAGATTCCCAATTAACACGGACGGTATAGATCAACGACACGTCATACATGCGCACGTTAGCTGTCTGCGAAAGCAATCAAATATGGAAAGTCTACTTGGGTAAAATAGTCATTCTACTTATAGAACACTACTACAAAAACTCCGATCCCGTTTACAAACTTTATTTCCATTCCAATTTATCGCCGGAAGTCAGCTTATAATTCCGTTGCCGGTGGCCGGGAAAAATAAGAATCACCGATATAGGAATATTTTTGCTTCGTATGATGGGAGTTTTGGTCTGGAGGTTGGATTCTCCGGCGAGGTTGCTCTGGTGTTCAAGCTTCTTCCGCCATAAGCTGATGCTGTTTTAATGAACCTTTTTCTGTTCTGAGAGAAGCTTATTTTCACGAATTTGATAACAGTACAGTGTATAGAAACTATATAATTTGATTCACGTTAAGAGATGGAATCTTGGCGAATTTCTTACGCGCCTTTCCATGGTGATTTGTTTTTTCAAGGTTCGTAGTTAAACTGTGTTTTCTTGCTTATTTCTGAGTCTGAGTTTTTTATTTCAGATTCGAAATCGTTTCTGAACTTGGAAAAAACAAGAAAAAGGGGACAATTTTTCATGACGGCGGAGAATTTGTACGAAGATGAGTATTTAGACGATCTTCTTCCTGAGAAAAAACGGCGGCTCAGCCCTGAGCAGGTCCGGTCACCGGAGTTTGAATTGTATTTATTGACGCTTAAATTTAAACCCTGAATTTTGTACGCAGGTTCTCTTGTTGGAGAACAGTTTTGAAGAAGAAAATAAGCTAGAGCCGGAACGCAAGTCTGATCTTGCTAAGAAGCTTGGTCTACCGCCGCGGCAGGTGGCGGTTTGGTTTCAGAACCGCCGTGCGCGGTGGAAGACAAAACAGCTTGAAAAAGACTACGATCAGCTAAAATCCTCATACGAATCCCTTCTCTCTAATTACGATTCCCTTCTCCGTGACAACCTTAAGCTTAAATCTCAGGTTCTCTAATCTTTCAATTTTTTATTACAGAGTTTCTTTGACTTGATAGAATATGAGACAAGGCGAATTATTCATTCTTATCTTATCCGTTTTGAATCTATTCTCCTTTTCTACCTCTGTAAATTTCTAGGGTTTTCATTTAATCTGCATGCATGCGACATATGTAATCATTGTGAATCTTTTGGTGCAGCTCATGTCACTAACGGAGGATTTGGAAGCAAAAGAGGCCACCGGAGAAGTGGTGAGTAACAAGCCGACGGAGCAACTCCCGGCGGAGGTGCCTCCGTTTATTCATGTGACGGCGTGGGGAGAGGACTGGCAGAGTACCGGCAGTGTTGACGACGGCCGGAATCTTATCGACAGCGGAGAATCATACTTTCCAGATGGGGATTATCCCGACTGTGCTGCAGCTGTGTATTACGGTAACTCGGAGGAGGATGAAGGCAGCGACGGCAGCGGCAGTGATTTGTCTAATGTGTTTGGAACGACGGAGCAAGTGGAACCGTTGATGTGGTCTACGTGGTCATAATCTGTTCATTGAAACGTCATTAGTAATTAATAGAGGGCGTGGTTATATTTTACTCTTCTTTACTGCTGTGTGGAAATACAAAGAAGCCCTCGGTCAACCATGCATATTACTTTTTGTATGGAGGGTGAAATTGTAATTCGAATCCTAAATTTCAATCTTATGTGAATATAAGTTAAATTCCTAGAAAATATTCTTTTTTAACCTTTTAATTTCATATACATTTTAGATTAGAGCATAAAAATGAACTTTAGAAAACTCTTAACACGAATTCATGAGTTAGATTATTTTGAAATATATTAATAATATTCACCATTATTTTATTATAAACAATTTAAAATATAAATGTGAATTGATCATTTAAATAAACATTTAATACATTATCAAAACCAAACATTAGGTTTAAGTTAGATATTCAAAATATTAGGATCATATTATTAAACTCGAATAAATTCTCTTATGTAGCTTGTTATTTGAGTCGTGTTATTTTGATATACAATGAGTTATGAGATTTGACCAATAATATGTGAACTTATGTCATCAGAAGAACAACGTTTTATGTTTATACACTATAAAAATGTTCACAAACTCACGATAAATTGGTCAAATTTCTTGCGAAAGTACGAAGTCGCAATGAATGTGACAATTCATTGCCACTGAACTTATCTCCATGAAACTATGAAATTCATCATAATTGAACTTGTGAAACGTGCTATATAACCATCGTTGTATTCAAATTACGATAAAACCCCCTTATATAACGTGCTATATCATTATTATAGAACCAACCCTATTTCCAAGAATTTAAATCCACCTCAATTTTACATAACAATACATTTTTATGTCGTAAAAACACGAAGATATTTCTCAATTTATTTTATAAAATCTCACACTATTTAATAGGAGATAAATTTGATTGACGAAATGATCTTCAAAAATCACTTAATACTATGCGCTTACGCATAAGGCTAGTCAAAAAATGTATAGATGAATACTTATCGTTACAACTATATGATACTTACGGGTTATATCAATATTTTCATACCAATGTGATAGGTCCGATGTATCAAATTTGTTTTTTTAATATATTAAAAATATTTAGTTATGATTTTTCTTTGTTCCCAAAAACCGATATTAAATCATACATATTACTAAGATACTGGTCGGTATGAAAATATAGGTTTATATTATCAAAATAATAATAAAATATGTGTTAATATTGTGGCGTTCATTGCATGTGACCACATACTTACGGGTTATATCAATATTTTCATACCGATATGATAGGTCCGATGTGTCAAATTTGTTTTTTTAATATATTAAAAATATTTAATTATGATTTTTCTTTGTTCCCAAAAACCCATATTTGACCTAAAACCCAATATTAAATCATACATATTACCAAAATACTGGTCGATATAAAAATATAGGTCTATATTCGCAAAATAATAATAAAATATGCGTAAATATTGTGGCGTTCATTGTATGTAGACAATATAAGGGAAAAGGGGAATGTAACATCAACATCTCTATATGACATCATAATGCAACATCAAAAGTTCGTAATACTTTGGAATAAAATATTAATATAATTCATTTATTTATATCCACTCCTTTATGACTTTTTTTGTGGCACGTATTCCAAGATAAAAGTTTCTTTTATTTTCTCATAATAAATAAATTAATGACATATCTTATGAAATTTACATCTAGTTAACAATAGAGATAAATTTATTATAGTGATTGAATGATTGATTAAATAAATATATCATCAAATATATGTATATTTCTCAATCACAATTATCTCTAAATTTTGTCTATAAATAAGCTTGATGATGTGTGTACCAATATACACAACAAATTTGAAGAATTCTTTTTATTTGTATCTTCTTCATTTCAATGTATTTAAATAATTTGACAATTTATTATCTATAATATCGTGATTATTGAATCGTCTTATTTATAACATGTTATTAGCACCTAGCTCTATTGTATTTACATATTTTATAATATTGATATGATTTCCTCTAACATTCTATTGTTTCAAACAATAAGATACGATGAATCTTGTTAAACTTGAGTTTACGGCCCTCGATATTGGTGGAATGAATTAGTTATCATGGATTCTCGATACCGAAACTCATTTCAATGCATATGGAAGACGCTATAAAAGTTTCCGCATCCAAATGTATGAAAGACATTATAAAACAAGATAATAAAATATCAAAGTAAGATAAAGCAAAAATTTTGATTTTTCTTCGACATCATCTTCATAAAAACTTGAAATTATTTAGAAAAACTTGAATGAAAGATATGACCATCAAAAGACTATTATTTTTCTAAAAGCTCGATTTGATTGGATGTATTTACAACTTTATAATTTCAAATCCGAGTGACTATAATTCTGCATTAATTAAGATCACTTCATATTTGAAGTTGTGTGGAGAAAATATTACGAAGCAAATATGTTGCATAAAACATTTTCTATTTTCCATGCATCTAATATGTTTTTGCAGCATCAATATCGTAAAAATAAATTTAAAAGTATTTAGAGTTAATATCTTGTTTGCTAGAAGTTGAGCAAAATAATGAGTTTTTAATACAAAAATCATGAATTATGCTCGATGGGTTCAAAACCATTCTCATAAGTGTATGTGGCATCTCATGAGAATAACTATGGCCATGGTCGTGGATATATTCGTGGAATTTCCATGGTCGAGATCACAATCATGGCAGAGAACGAGATCATGATTATAGTTGATCGCCATCCAATCTTCAAGATTAACACCAATACCGATCATCACCATATGCTTAAGTGTAATCGATTGTTATCAAATCTCCACACTCAACATGTTAAATGTTAACAATGGCGACATCCTTTCTAGTCTATGAAATCACTCAATGAAAGAACTATTTGTTTTAATAACTGATACATTATGGCGATTTTATGAGGTAAATGCTTAATGAGCTCTATGATGTTAAATCATAGAGTCTCACCAAAATTACAATTTGAAAACATAAACGAACCATATATAATGGAATACATCATTATAAACCAATTCAATCCATTCATGACATATTATCATTTATATTACTCTCCCCTCAAACGAATTCGTGGTGGAGGCAATTTACTGTGTAATGAGAACTCAATTTAGATTACATTTTTCACGAGATATGTAGATATTCAATGAATATATAATTCATCCAATTGATTTTGAAGTTTTGAAATTGTAGTATTTTTTAAATGATGTAGAACAATTTTTGATTTCGTGGGATTGAGAGGTGAAAATGCGAGTTTGAAGAATAAAACAACAAAAACTTACGAATGGATTCAAAGGCTTAATGTATTTTGGTTCGAGAAATTGAGGAAATATATAAAAAATGTTGAATGTTGTTCGACTTTGAATAGAAAATAATTTATCAATGAGAATTCAAAACAATACAAAATAAAAATTAATATATTATTAAAAATATTTAAAATCTTGTGTATTAATTTTACCAATTTACATATTGAGCACATTTTTCCCATGTTGCTTCATCTTCCATGGAAGAATCTTCAATAAATTTCTCTGCAAGGAAGAAGAATACTTCAATGGATGCTTCCTTTGTTTTGGGCAAAGAAAATATGAATCGTGGGAGAGAAGAGATCACCGGAGTTGGTGGGATAAATTGTTTGCCTGGTTTAAGAAGCCGCCGGAGATATTTCAGTACGATCCCCTGAGTTACTCTCTCAATTTCGACGATGGGCGGCGGCAGGACGATGAGTACGACGGCGATACGGCTTCCCGTGGGTTCTCAGCGCGTTTCGCGGCCCCGAATCCGCCTGGACAGGGCGGCGATCGGTTTGTTTAATATTTTAGGATTGTTATTTTATTCGAATATTTATTTATTGGATGGATGTAAAATAATTCACAAATTGTACTCGATTTTAAAATAATTCAAAGTATTGAACTAAAATAGCATGGAAATGAAGGACAAACGATATATATACCGAATAATGAGAATATAAATGGAATGTTCTTGCAACCATTAAGGAGAAATCCACCATTCATATATAACATGCTAAAATATGATATTGTCCCACATCGAAAATTGAATGTGATTTAGATTGGTTTATAAGAGAAAAAATGTATGATAATAAATAATATTATCTTTTACGTTGCGATCTCCTCCCATTATACATTATATCTGTAAACACTCTTATCATATTTTCGACGATACTATAATTTTAACATAACTACTTTTTTTAAGTTTGACGGATGGATTAACTTATTTTCTTATAAAACTGCTTTACAAGAAAGAAATAATTCTAGGGGCACAGAACTATATATACAATACACATGAAAGCATAAATCTTAAACCTTAAACCCTAAGATGTGTCAATTTAATACACTAAAAGTATCAATGTAAATATTTTAAAATTTTAAAAATATAATAAAATATCAATTGGTATATTAAAATGATACTTGAAATAAATTGAATGTAAACATCAATGAAATATATAATCATGCTAACGAAAAATAATTGTTTTAGATGTGACACGTAACTTGAACATAGAATAGTTATTTGATTCCAACAAGACAAATCTAACTTGTTTATGCTCATTTATATTATAATTCGAACGAAAAAAACATGTTAAAACATTGTTTGTATTTTGATATAATATTTAGTTCACAATTGTATTTATATTCATGTTATGTGTGTTTGCAAATATTATATCAAAATGCACAAATTCGAACGTTCACGAACATATTCATTTTCATTCGATTTTTTATTCAAATATTATTTATATTTAATTCGAACGAATAAATACTAACACAAATGACCCGAACAATGTACAAATTTTCCCACTTCTTCCCAACCTCTCTGGCTCATTTTTGTAATAAAGAATCCAATCTTGTCTTAAGTCTTAAGAGACATTGATTCACAAATGCACGACAAGAATCGCATACCAGAACAGATCAAAGATGCTAAAATTACATGCACAAAATCACACAATCTAGTTCTACAAAATCCCGGTTACAAAATATCTTCCGAATTCGATTACTACGAGTACAAGAACACTTACAAAGTTATATTCCTATTGCTGAAGCTGTAAATGCAATTTATAAGCTTGTATTTCCATAGGAGATATAATTATATGACCATCCTGAGCTCCACTTCCAAAATGTTCATTATACCCGAGTATTTCCGTATCATCATGAAGAAGATTAATCGAAGTCGATTTCGCACTCAAAACCGTAATTCCCTTGAACATTTCAAACAAATTTAAAGCTTCATGAGCCATTGTAGAACAACCCATTCTACCTTTTCTACAATACGAAGAATCCCAATGCCTTCGATGTAATATTAACGCGAATCTCGGCTCTCCGGGAAGTTGCTGAGGTCGAATAACTTTAAAGTTAACAATATGAAGATCACAAGGCAATGAAGCTAATAAAGGAGAGAAATATCTTGAAGGAGGCTGTGCTGATATAGATTTAGGTGTTTTCCCAATGAATATTTGCATTGGATAGTTCAAATGAGCACCAACGAGATGCGAAAATATCGTCGGATTCAATGGAAAATGATTCGAAACGGGATCTTCGGGTTTCGAAATATTGAACTCAAAAGTAATGTAGAAAACTATATTCATAGGATGATTGTCCATAACACCTTGACCGAGCCCACGTCCATCATCTCGTAATAATCGACGATCAAGCATAACTTCAAGCCATCCGTTTTTTAAGCTTGCAACACCTAATGATTGTTTAGTATGAACCGAGAATCTTTCGCCTTTCGAGCCTTGTATAAATGCAAGAGAAGGCATTGGATAGTAGTTTCCTTGTAAAGGTATCTTATCATACGTCTCTCTACGACTCGTCTGAAAGCCATTTAGATCGGAATAAAAGATTCTATTGCTATCCACGTCTGTTTTGTATCGAACTATCAGCTCTTTATCATCGAATTCATGACCAATAAGCTCAACATGATACTCTTTCTCTATAACGAATGCTTGTACGGTACTTTCGATGTTATAAACACGAGTGCTATGAGAGATCGGAGACTTACCCCATTTTGTTCTTGGATACGAGTAGCATTCTTGAACCAAATAGCCTTCCGAAATCACCAACATTCCATCCGAATCCATGATGGAATAAGCATCACCATTTGGCTTAAAAAGATAAGCTCCACTTCCTGTGCTAGAATACATAGCTATTTCTTCTCCGATAATGTTCGAACCACCATTCTCGTGGCTTATCTTTTGAAGATGACCATAACTTGTATTGAAACTGAGCTTTATATGTTGATTGCTTATATCAACTGTCTCAGTTTCGATAGTAGAACACGCATAAACACTCGGGCAAGAAATGTTCTTCGATAGATTGAAAATTCTGAGAATTGCTGGTTTTGCTTTTTCACATCCAACAAAGCCATTTGCAATATAATAAGTCTGTAAACCGAGAGCAGGGACGTACGATTTCCAATAAACCCGATGTCGTCCCGTAAACATAACATTTTGATCAGGGTGCAATTCGGGTAAAATCTGACTCTTGATACATGTCCAGTTTGAGTCTAATACAGTAACATCTGGTCTTTCAACAACAACCATAACTATCTCATCTCTAGATTGCTCCAATGGATTGAAAATAACTACAGTTTGTACAGTTCCTTCACGAGCACTAATAGCTTTATGAACCGGTTGAGCATCATATACCGATCGTGTTAAAGCAGGCTCGAAATTTGCGGGATTTTGATCGTTCTTTTCATTACGAATTCCGAGTAAAACTTCAATAGCTTTAGACATAAATATCTGTAAATCATGCAAAGCCAAATGCATTCTCATCCCATAATCTTTAACCACATGATCTTTTGCTGTACCTGTTACACCATCATGATGCTGAAAAAGGGCTAAGTTTCGTCTAGCCGATGTCAACTTGTATGAAAAACTACTCGGAAGCCTTTCACATTGTATTTTATGACAGTATCCTAAGAGAAAAGTCATCATCATTTCAGCACTACGAAGAGTTTGCTCGAGAACACGATCAACGGCTTTAAAGAAAGGCCTAGAGACATAATAACCACTCCAATAATCTCGATTTCTATCGGCGTAAGTAAAGAAATCACCTGATAAAGAAGGGAAGCCAACGATCTCACCTGAACCAATCTCACCGATTTGTGAATAATTTCTTCTGTCAGCTTCATCACGAAGTGTTCGAAAATAGTCGTCTAAAGTACCAAACTGAGCTTCAGCATGTAAACTAGGATCAGAGTTAATATAATCAAATAGAAACTGATAATTCCTGAACTGAGCTTCAGCTTCATCAATTCCTATATAGCGAAAATCATCACCAAGAGGAACAAGAAGAGTATTAGTTCGATAAAGAGTTGATTTCTTTCGGTATTGATCTAATAACTTAAGAGCTCTCTCTTTCACATTTTCTTGATCAGTTTCCACAGGATGTTCTCCCCAAGGACAACGTTCGTAAACAAATCCAGGCATTCGAGCAAAATCAAATTGACAACAAATAGCAGGCTCTGGACCACATGTATGTGGAACATCATAAGAGTAAAAAGGCATCATATGTACAAAAATATCAGTCGTTTCACCGGAATCCCAGCTCTGCCTCCAAACATACTCTAAATTCTTGTGTAATGCTAATTCCTTCTTCACCTCATAATGTGTTCTCTGTATAAGCATGTTCTCGAAACCCATACGACGAAGAAGATAAGACATTGTTGATGAATATCCAAATGGATCGATCGACCATGAATTTTTAGGCACAACTCCCACTGTTTCATTTAACCACAAGTTCCCCTCTGTTATCTGAGACGAATAACACATTCAAGCTACGAACGAACAAGAACAAAAACAAAAGAATACAAGTTTACCTGTTCGATTATAGCAAAGTAATGTGAATTAGCCTGCAGAGAGGTTGAATGGGAACTAATGTTAGGACAAATGATACAAATATGAGAAATTTTAATATTACCTCATCATTCATTACCCATCCCCCTCCGACAATTTCGAGCTGTCCACTTCTTACCAAATTGATGAAGGTTTCTTTTTTCACATCCGAGGCATCTCTCCACCATTTCTCTAAGTAAGATATCTCTTCCCATATGAACTTTCTTTTAGCGTCCTAAAGACAATTCAAGCAACTAAAATTTAGGGTTTCCAAATTTGGGATTGAGGTCAAATCCAGGGAGAAATTAGAACCTTAGATAGCGTCTCTACAATGGTATCTAAGATGTGCCTAGATTGATGCTCATAATACTCATCAACAGTGAGTTTCCATCCAGGATCGTTGTGGGAATGAGGAACAACGAAAATCTTCAGTTTCTCATCATCCCATTCATTACCTTTGTAAGTCACGCGCCACCCTTGTTTCCAAGGACCGCCATCTTCATCCAGGAACTGGATCTTATCATATAACGCTTTTGTAGTGAGGTCAACAGATGCAGCTAAATTAGTAGCGTTTGGAGACTTATGAGCCACCGGCTTACGAGTTCTAAACGATCTGCTCCGTGAAGACGAGCGAAAATGAAGAGGCTTAGGAATAGCTGCGAATCGAAAAAGAATCACAACAAAGAGGGTAAATGTTAATGCGAGACCAATTGTTAAGAAGTTTGATAGCGCGAAATCGACGACGGCGCCCGCTCCTCGCTTCCTCAGCTTCCTATTCTGTTTTCCGCCGTGTCTTGCCGTCGGTAGCAGAGAAGACGCCCAGCCTCCGCCCGCGCGCCGGGAGGAGAAAGCCATAGATCCAGTCCACTAAAACTAGAAAGGAGAAGAATAAAAATCAAAATACCCGTCGAAGGTAGACTTTTGTCAAATAATCCTTAATTATGTTTGTAGAATTATTGTCTATTTTATTATAAATATACATTTTTAAATATATTATATTCGCCCATTTTCATTTTATCTTTTTCATAAAATGTTGAAAGTGTATTATTTCTAAACATATTTCGTCTCAATAATTTATAATGACATATTTAATATAATCACTCGTATTGATATTGAAGTGAGATGGTAATTGATGTGATAATTAATTCAATTGAATAATAATAACTTATTAGGGTTTATTTTATTTTTGTAATAATGTAATTTATATCTAAGCTATTTAAAGAAAGAGAAAATGAGAAAAACGTTATAAAAATAAAAGTGTGTGATTAAATTTAAAAAATATTATCATTTTGTAATTTGTAATCCAAGTGATATAAAATATATTACACCTAACGGGTTTTTCATTAACATTAATTAATTATAAAAAAATAATTGATATTCTAAACAAATAGCCAACTGGTATAATTTTATGTATATTCTTTATGTCGATTAATGTTCTTAAGGTCATTCATCACTATTATTTCATGATTTACCCTTATTCCTTTCGCAATCAATATTAACATGTTTTCTCGATTTTTTTAGTTTATTTTGAACCATGTTTCGAACTCAGCTGTTTTGACAAAATACCCACTGCAAAAGTGGGTATTTGCCAAAATACTCATATGTAATACAAATACATCTGCCAAAATACATTGCAGATGTGTAGTTTGTTAAATACCCACTTTTGCAGTGCGTATTTCAGTAAAAAATGCTTTCGAACTCTGATCATTTCCATTGATTAAAATCTTTGCACTCGATAAGCTTCGAAAGATAGTTTATTCTATTCTAGCTATCCTCTCAATATTTTAAATTGACCAATTAATATAATATTTTTTTCAATTTAGGGGTTTCAAGAATTAATAAATATTTGATGGAATCACTATTTATTTGATGGAATTGGACAAATGAGGGTCGTAGCTCATGTGGAAAGATCATACTATACTACATAATCAGGGCCGATTAGATGAAGTTGAGGTCTAAACCTGTTTGAATCAAAACCAATCGGATAAGACTCACATGGAACTTGAGATTGTTGAAAATACGAAGTGCTGTATCGATCCTCGCTAAATCAGATCGATCCTGCCACGTAGATGTTGACTAAAACGCAAAGAAGTAACATTATTTTTGGCATGTGCGCTTCTTCAGAGAAGTTGTATATTCTATGGGATATGGTAATGGAATTGAAATGATATCGGAAAGAAAAGTGATCAAAATCACATCTATTTTTGCCCTATCACTTTTATATTGTCAATTCATCTATTATTGAATTAGTCGTAGAGGATTTTCTCTAGCTAATGTAGTTTTCTTTTTTTTGTATTTTTGTATTTTTCTACATTTAAAGATGTCTCCAAAAACAATAAATTAAAAGTCAATTTTTAATCGTGTATTGTGATCATAATTCGATTATTGTTGATACCCATAAAAAACCATAATAATATTATATAACACAATTTGGATTCATTTGTAATTAAAAATGATGAGATCATCGGAACCCGATACCCCGAACAGGGTCAGGGCCGGCCTGGGCCGTGGCGGCCCAGGCAAGTGAGCCGAACTTGGAGGCCAAGGTCAGCAGAGGGCCTGTTTGTATCGCTTGACCCGATCGGTCACAGTTAGCGATCGGTCCCGAGCCGTGGGGCCCAGCTCCCCACATACGCCCAGACCGATCGGTCCGTTTTTTGCAGGCGCTACTTCGGGCCATCCTCATGCGTCATACGCGACAAAAACCCGCGACAGACGGACAAATAGCGTGGCTAGGCAATAGATGTAAGCCGCTAGAAGCCAAAGAGTAGCCGGCTGGCAGCGCCGAAAGGACCGGCGCCATGCAGCTACAGGGCTATTTCCGGCGGCTGTTTCGCCTGACGTTAGCCGACCTAGTAGCAAAGGATAGGCGCAAAAGGACACCCTACTGTACATGGTACAGTGACAGTATAAAAAGGACACAGAGGGAAGGAGAAAAGAGGATTCACTCTCGGTTTTCGATCTGGTTTTCTCCTGGAAGCTTAAGCTTGGCATAGAACTCTCGATTTATTTTCGATTGTCTTCCCTCTCCTTATTGTTGATCATAGCATGTATTGTACAATGGCTAATTTGATTAGTGAATAGGCTGACGGCATTTCTTTTAGCCCTTAGCCAAGTGGTTTTTTCCTCGATTCCGAGGTTTTCCACTCTAAAAGCATGTTTGCCTTCTTTGCCTTAGAATCATCAACCTTCTCCACACTTAAATAAATAACAACCGAGTTCGTCTTGNATATTAGATTTTTAGAATCGAGTTAATTTCATATAATAACATCGTAAAAGACAATTAAAAGCAATAATGTTGATTTTGGGTGAAATTTTGAAGTGTTTTTTATCAATATATTTGGTTGCAGGTGTATGTTACTTGGGCATCACTTGAAAGCGCTGGAAAATAGATTACAGCTGAGTTGTGTTGTTGGTTTGATATGAATATTGAAAAAACTAAGTGTTGTAAAAGAACCTCTCTTTTACCATTTTTGTTCATATATTCAAGCTTCCAAATGCATATATGTTTCAACGTAGACCGGGCCTGTTACCAAGCCTACCTGTCTAGGTCTTGGCAGGTTACTCTTCGACTTGCTCCGACTTTTGACATTTGACACAAAATGATGTCGTTTTGATTTTTTCCTTATTTTGATTTTTTTATTAATCGGAAACGTATCTTATTTGTTTTCACGATTTTTTAATGTTATTGATCTACTTGTGAATTCTTTGTGCAAGCGATTATGGACTAAAAAGTGGTTGTTTTTGCGGAGATGATAGAATCGAAGAACGATATTCATTTTTTATAAGTTAAATATTCTTATATAATGAATTAATAAATATTTGTAGTTTTAAACTTGACTTTATGCAATTTTCTACAAATTCTAACAATTACTTTTTTTAATTTTGTTTTTATTTAATAATTCGAGTCGAATCGAAAATGTGACTCTTATACTCTTACGGAGTCGTGTTGAGTTGAGTTGAGTCGAGTCGCACTGAGTCGGTCGGACGAGTCGATGCCGCATAGAGGAAAAACATGAACAATCAAATTCCTTAAGTTTTTTTCCCTATAAATTAACTAAGGCGTGGAGTAAATGAAACAAAATATATTTATAATTTTAGGGGTAATTTTGCATATAAGAATCAAAATTGACAATAATATCAAGTTTAAGTATTTAATTTGTAATGCATAGGGTGTGAAATTCATTAATTCAATCCAATAATTTTTTAAACTATTTCGTCATCTAGTAATTTTTTAAAAATTTACGCACAGGTGCACATTGGGTTTTACGGACTGTAGCGCATTTTGCAACCCATAATTTTAGATGATTGTTATAAATGTGCACAATTAAAATTGAAATTTATCCAAAAACACAAATAAATATTTATTTGAAAGTTATTTTATGCAACACATTTATTTGCATTTCATATTTTCAAGCACCACACAGGTCACATAGTGAAGAATTAGATATGAGGTTAGAAAAGTATATAAATAATGTTAGAAAAATATTTTTTTATTTATAAATAGAAATTCAAAAATATGTGAAAAAACTCAAAGACCATTTGTTATATAAATATTAAATGTGTATAGTCAATATATCAAACTTATTAGAAATAAAAGACATACTTAAGAACCATTTTAGAAATATAATAACCATATTTCTATAAAAACACTTTATCAGATAAGTTACATAATATTTCAAATATTGTATTCTCCATATTGTTTAATATAAAATATTTTGTAAATAAGAAAATTACAAGAAGAAAAATATATACAATTAAAAATATAATATTTATATTAGAATAAAAAGTATAAAATTATACTCTTAGGGAGTGTTTGGTTGATTGTATTGTATGATATAAATAATATCAATCTGGATATTGATGCGTTTGGTACGTTGGATTAAATTATACCGATCTTATTTTATACCATCCAATCCCCTATTTATATAATTAATTTATCTCATATATTTGATATGATAAAATAATTTTACTTTCAATTAATGATGAAAATGCCCTTTTGCTTCACTTTATAATTAGTAGAAAAAGTTCAGACCCATTTAACGTTTTCCATATCTCTCATATTCAAATCTAGATCTCACGTTTTCCATTTCCATTTCAAATATATTATGTTATAGGTTTGATTTCAAAAAATTATTTAAAATTAATTGCTTCGATAAAAAAATTCATTTATTACATGTTTGAAAAATGAGGACAATAAAATCATTTGTTTATATATACAATTTTATCTTGTCAATCAAATAAACTTCTACATTATTTTATCTAAAAATTATATCATTTGCCAAACATACCTAGTATTATTTTAAACTATGTTCTCATATAATTTTATCTCACCAGTTTAAAATTAATCTAATCTTACACGATCTAGTCTCATGAACCAAACACACCCTTAAAATATTAGTCTAACTACTAGTATCTCTACGAAAAAGGACCTTATTGGTTATCAGTTCCTTTCAGGAGCGAGCTATGGCCAGAAGCGAATCGCAGAAGCAGTTCCTGTCTCTTATACGTGATTTCTCCACTGAAAAATCTCAAGGAGGTATGATCAATAAGCCGCAATTTCTTTTCACATTTCGCAATAATAGCGATGATCTCATATGAGATGTATTGGAATTTGTCTTCTCATTTTTGTTGATTTCTCGTAGAGTTAAGACTGGTGAATCTGAAGAAAAAAATAGATGAACTTAGATGTCAACTAGAAGCAGCGTACATTGAGCTTGAAGAAACTAAGCGTGAAAAGGAAGCTATGGAGCAAGAACTTAAGGGCTATGAAGTTGAATTATCATCGAGTGAAGCTTCAATCCAAGCGCAATTGGTATGAATATGATTCTCAAAGCTAGGTTAATTTTCCTTCTTCCTTTCAATTTACGATTAATTGTCCAACTTTATTGTGTATTTTAGGCCAGAATTGCTCATACTAACATTGATATCTCAAAACTTGGATCCGCTATCATGACTCTCAAGGTTTAATCCAATTTTCTGTCATTTCTATAATTACATTAAGTGTTCTTCTGCCTAATTGACCTTTTTTATATGATGCTTCAATGAGTTTAGAGCGAAGAAATTTCATCAAGGTATTGAGTGATCTTTCATTTTTATCAATGCTCTATTTGACCCTTTAACGTACTTCCACAGACACCGATTTATCTATCAAATGCTAAAGCTAAATGCTGAGATTCGGTGAGTTTTTATCATAATATGGAAATACACTCTTCTTCAACCAGCATGTTATATTTTTCCTTATGAACTCAGTGTTGTGCTTTATTATGAAGGAAATTCCATGATTCTTGTTGTGCTTTCAATGCAACATCAAAAAATGGTAAGACTGCAGTAGATTTAGATGTTCATGTCACGGTTTATTGACATTAACCGTATTCGGGTATTAATTTTTCTCTTATGGGAACAAGGTGAAAAAAAGGCTGGGCTTATTGAGACAGATGCTATTACCAAAGAACAACATTGTGAAGCTGAACAAATGATTCATGATCATGTAAGAACGCCATCTTTATGCTTAAACCATTGAATGAAATTTGTGTTTGTTGATGAACCAGAAGCAAACTTCTGAAGAAATGGAGTTACAACAAGAGCTTTGTAGTTTAGAAAAAAAAGCCCAGCTTATGGAATCTGTAATGAAAGAAGGCTTGGAGTTAAAGGAACTAAGTCAATATCCTTTGATTTTCTCAGTTTTTACACACTGTTAATGCAGCACGAAATGAGTTTCTTTGACATGAAACAAGCAGGTGTCTGAGTTGGAACAAAATTGTCTTGTTTTAGTAGATAAGATGCAGAATAAGGCATTTTGCCCACGTTGCCATAAAGATAATTCAGAGGAACTCAGTGGACTTCTTCAGTTAACAGAGGAATCTAATAAGCTGTAAGTTCTTTACTCTCTGGTTATGGTTGCTATTCCCTTTTCTTATTTCAGTATTTTATGTACAGGAAGGAGCAATTAGAGCTTCCCAACTTCAAACTCTTAACATTTCTTAATAATCATAACTGGAACTTCTTCTTATAAGGTTAGTAACTTCAAATTTTAATGAGAAATGATGCATTCAGTCCCCAAAATTGGTCTCCATAATTTGTAATGAGAAAATTACATAATTAACTCACCAATTTACGAAATTACAAGAATGACACGTAAAGTAATTAATACCGTTTTTTTACCTCTGAGATTCTAGCACCCAATTTATATAAGTTGAAAACCATTTGAAATCTCTTCACAAAGTATATATATAAAACTCGTTTGAAAAATTATATAAAATTGGCTCTTGATGTTCGAGAACTGTATATAAAATATTAAATATTAATAAGTGCATTAAAGCGTCAATAATAAATGATATTGGAAATTTGAGAGGTCTTATGTGTATTTAATTGAAGTTGAAGGGCTACAAATACATATTTTTGCTCAAAAAGTGTACTATATTTGTAATTTCATAATTTGAATGGTATGTCATTTACACAGTCCGTATGTTGGGAACCCTAGGCAAACTTCACCCTAGCATATTTAGTCTATGAATTTTAAAGTTTTTAGCAAATTTTGTCATCTAACTTTACAATATTTGGCAAATCAAACCCCCTAAATGTCAAAATCGATCCCTAAAATTTAATTTTAGCCGATGTCTTCACTTACCACAATTGAAAACTTTGGGGAATAGTGTTGTCAAAACTTAGAAAGTATGAGAATCGGTTTTGCATTTTCGTACTTTGAGAATCAAAATTGCTAAAATCACAAAATTTTGGGGACAAAAATTATCAAAATCATGAAATTATGAGACCAAATTTGGGTGTCCCCCCGTTACCAATCAAAGGGAATGGAACAGGAATCTAGAGAAGGGTTCATGAGATTAAATATCATACTACATTCTTAGAAGCATCAGAGACTAATTGTTGTCTAAACATAGCAATGAATGCTTCTACTCTTTGGTTCAATTCCTCATTAGAAACCTCTTCTTCTTCTTCTTCTTCTTCTTCTTCTTCTTCTTCTTCTTCTTCTTCTTCTTCTTCTTCCTTCTTCTCCTCCTCCTCATCTTCTTTATTCCTCATCTCCACTTTGTCATTAGTCGTCGTTGCAGGGGAACCGAAACCCGGGATCCTCTTCTTCCTTGGAACCAATGAAGCATTGTTGTGGGATTTAGAAGTAAATAGAATAGCCAATAAGAGTAAGTTTAGTGCAAGGAACACCCAAACACGCCATTTAACAAACAAAGACACCAAAACTGCTCTTCCAATACAAACCATTGATGCAGATGTTCCTGCTGCAAAGCTCATAGCTTCAATTTTACTTCCATCTCTAGCCATATTTATGTTGAGGGGAAGAGAGTGGTGTTTATATATAAGTAGAGATAAAGGAGGGAGTGAGAGGCAAAGAGACACTGTTAGGGGAGTGGTGTAGCATCAGTGGACAGCCTTATCATTGCTTCCAACTGAACGCCTCTTATTTGTCACTAAGGCGTGCACCAGCTTTTGTTTCTTATCCATATAAATTCAAGATTCAATGAGTTTGAGAGTATGACATGTCAATTACTCATGATATCACACTCTTAATAAACTATAATTATTCTAGTTCCATAACTGAATAGAATAATATTAGGTTGTTTTCTATTTCATATTGTCCATTTTTTGTATTTAGGATTTAGGTTTAGTGTTTAGATAATAAAATCGAGGATTTAGGGTTTTAGATTATAAAAAATATAATACTTTTTATTGCAATTTAATCAAATTATGAACGTGAGATTAGGGTTTAACAATCTAACTCCTAGAGAGAAGTATTTCGAGGGTTCTTATTCGATATGAATGAGTCGACTTTGATTTGTTCATGTTTTTTATATTATTTATATTTCTAAAATTTTGTTTCTATTCGTGTTTGAATATGATCGTTTTGTGTTTGGATATGTTCCTTCGTGTTCGTACATAAACAATATAAAAAATACTCAAATTCGAACTCGTTTTGTTGTTCGAAAATGTTTATATTTTGAACGAACAAGTTGAAATCATGAATTTTTGGAAGAGCAGGAAGCAAGTAAATTATAGCCAATAGAATGGAGTAAAAAAATTGGTGGGTAGTGGAGTAATGTTGAACAGGAAGGAGACATTTCTTGGGAAAAAGGAGACAGTGTAAAAGCATGGTGCTTTTTTGGCCGGAATTTGAAGCTGACTTGACATATAAACTTTAAAGCACTCGTAACCGGGAATGGAAATTTGAAACCACGCCCATTGCTATGGATTGTTGATAATTGTTTGAATGAAATTAAACCCTACACACGTAAATGTCAATTTTATCCACTATACTTAATTTTACTTAAATATAGAGAAAATTACGGTAGTGATCTTCAATGTTACTTGAGTGAATAGGGCGGTTTTTGTTTTAAAATTTTCAAAGTTGTGAGATATAGACATTACATATTTTCAAAGTTAATTGGTCAAATACAAACTATAGAGACGTTTAAAATATTAACGAGTATTAGAATCAACTATAAATGATTTTGAAATTTGGGGGTCTACCATATAATTCTTAAACTTTAAGGGTATGATATTTACAATATTTAAAAGTTTAGGTTTTATATGCAATTTACATGATTTGATGTCATGATTTTACATTATTATAAAGTTTGAGACTTTGTATAATTTGTATGCTAGAGGTTTTGTATACAATTTACATCTTTACATTATTATAACGTTTGAGGGTTGGTGACAAGTATCACTCCTTAATTATATCACTGGGATCCTCAAGAATTTACAATTCTCAAATCGTGCTTGATGCATAAATAAAAAATACAAATAAAAAATGTAAAAAATCAATTATTATGTATATAATTTTTGTCTTTTTTAAAATTTATGATAGAATTTGTATCATATCTTATGGTTTTTATTTTATTAATGATTAAAATTTAATTTATTATATTATGGTTACATTAACTTATAAAAATTGTAAATTATATAGTATGAATCTCGTAAATGGATCTTATACCGGGTAGGACTTCAACATTGATCTATGTTTTCCCTATTAAAATTTTGTTTTTCAAAAAGAAGCAACTCGGAAAAATATCGGGAAAATAAGATACTAACAAAATTTTTATATACCAAAAATTTTAAACATTGAATCATGTTTCATTTTTTCCATCCTAATTGCACCCAAATGTCTCATCGACATATATAGAATGTTATGTTTTCAAATCGGGTTTATAGATCGAACAATAGAGCTTCTCATTCAGGTTCAATCAGTACAAACCATTGTTTGAATCGTAATGAACTACAAATCACAACGATCACATGTTTACTCCTAGTGTTTTTATATCAATGAATACATACATCGATATTTCATTCAATACCACTCAGTATCAAGTTTTTGGATCAAAATCTGGTTTCTTTCAAGTTCGGCTTGAAAATTTAATAAACTATTTTTTTTTAAAATATTCGGTATGAAAACATTAGTTTCCCCGATAATCATACAGGCAATTGTGGAGTAAAAGTCTAACTTACATAAACTAGTTAAATCATATGATATTTGTTAAGGTAGAAGTACGATCAAAGACATAGATAGGAACCTTAAATGACTTGTGTTTCTAAGATGAACAAACCTTGCAACTCCGACGACAATTACCGAAGGAATCATTCGTACCGACCATATAAAGAGGATTCTTCTCACATTCACCACTTAAAGCCCAAGCCGCGCAATTCGAATTATTATCATCACAACCAGTTAGTTCCGTTAACATCTTATCGAACGATCTCACGTGAATCCACTTAGTCGCAGACCATTTCTCACCTTCGATTACGGGACAACTCCCATGTAAACTCAAAGGATCTGTAGTTGCATCGGGATGTAGACTAAAAAACAATAGTGCATCGCCTTTGTATGGTTTCACTAAGAAAAACAAAACATATGTGAAAGAAAACAACACATTTCGTTCATGTAACATGTCGAAAATCACCTGCGTAGCCATCTTTCGCACATTCCGACAAGTCTTTTCCCTTCGGTTGCTTAGATTTTTCCTATACATTGTGTAGAGATAAGAAGAGAGAAGTATAAGTAACACAATGAGCGCCCCTTTGAGCCGGTCGAAAATGATGTTATATAAATATCATACAATTCTTAAGGTAGACAAAAAATAGTGTTTACCTCCGAATTTGGAAAAACGGTTTCTCCGCCTTTTGCAACATCGGATAAGTACATAAGCACGGTAGCCACACGATGACCACCCAACTTTTGATTATTCTCATCGTGGAAGTAGTCGAAATGTGGCTCATACTTTTCGCCATTCTCGTAATGCAAGATTTGGATTGCCTCTCCATTCTCTACGTACCAAATATTCGAGAAAAAAATCTAGAGTTAAGAGTAATTAAACGTCATAAACAACCCTTTTTCGTCCCAAAACAATTCACAACAACAAAAAAACGTAGATAAAAAGGAACGGTACTCAAGATCGCATTCATGAAATCGTAAGTTGCCATATTACCTACAGGGAGAAAAGTCCATGCAGCTAACCTTGCCTCAATACGAGCAACAATGTCATCCTTCAAAATTCCGAAACATGGAGATGAATGCATTTGACATAAATATCGACATTAAGACGTTAAATATCATCGAAAGCTAGAACATTCGCATCAAAAAACAATATATAAGAATAGATCATCACATTGTGCTCACCTGATCCTTAATGCATTTGACATAAAAATCGACTATACGTATGTATTAAGAGGTTAAATATCACCGAAAGCTAGAACATTAGAACCGTAACAACATCGAAAAACAATCTATAAGAATAGATCATCACATTGTGCTCACATGAGCCTTAATGCATTTGACATAAAAATCGACTATACGTATGTATTAAGACGTTAAATATCATCGAAAGCTAGAACATTAGAACCGTAACAACATCGAAAAACAATCTATAAGAATAGATCATCACATTGTGCTCACATGAGCCTTAATGCATTTGACATAAAAATCGACTATACGTATGTATTAAGACGTTAAATATCATCGAAAGCTAGAACATTAGAACCGTAACAACATCGAACAAATATATAAGAATAGATCATCACATTGTGGTCACCTGAGCCTTAGCAAGAAACATCCCGGAACTCGTTCGAACTTCACTTTCGACACTTTTTCCGGATTCATTATCCGCTACCATCGACTTCTCCAACTTATCTTTCGCCTATAAACTCAAAATACACCATTTCTTAGTTCAAAATACAACATTTCCATTCTGTTTAAAATAAGGTTACCAAGTTAATTAGATGATCACACTCTTCATCAGTTAAGAACCCTTTGTATAAAAAAGCCCTAAACAAATTCAATTACAATTACAGTAAACTCAGCAATAAAAATTGATACAATTCAAACATAGAACCTTGGCTTCCAGGAAATTTGTATAGATCGGGTCGGGTCAAATGAAGAATACGAAGCTCCGGTTGTTAATTTCAGTACAGATTCAACCCTGGAAAAAAAACACAGAGATTAGCCGTCGATCTGCCTTTAGAATAAAGAAGAGGGATTGATGTGATGGATAGGCACCCGTGAGAGAAGCGAGCAAGAAAACAGAGAGAAATCAGAAGAATGAGGAATTTTGGGGCCATCGATTTGGCCAAAATCTTGGGGGTTTGGGGCTTTTGATAATCGCACCGTTGAAATTCTGTAGAATTGGTGTCGAGTTATAAATAATACATTAAATTATAATTATTACTCGCCCACCGGATAGTGGCTACTCTTGACTAAATGGAGAGACAAAATAAGTAGTTTTATTTCCAATATTACTTAATAAAAATAATGTTATTTAATTATTTATCATTGGTGCTAGGTTGCATATGTGGGAGTGTGGGGGTGCGTAAAATTGTACGAATTCAATTAATGGTGTGTTAAACGTGTGTTAATTTAAATTAATTAAAATATATATTAAATTATCCGATAAACACAATTTCTGATGATACATGTGTATATGTAATTTACAAATATCGTCAAAACTCAAACATTTATATAATGTATAAAACTATGCAAAACTTTATAGAATACGACATATGAATATCAAAAGGTAACATTCGAGCAAGATCATTTTTTCTGAATTTAATGGATTAAAAGAATGATTGTATAACCCAATACACAATTAAATGTATGTATTTAATGAAATATCTCAAAATAACAGCACTAGAAATAATTTAACAGACCCGATAAGATTTAAAAAAAAACACACTCAATAGAATTCGCGCACCCCGCACCGGGTGCGATGGGGTACGTGCCTTGCAACGCACCCCACGAATCCGTACAACACAGCACTAGTGAAACTCTTTGATTTTTATTATATTTTAAAAGAAAAAAATTGGGTTAAAATAAATTAGTTAAATAGTATAAAATGATTTGTTAAAGTTTAAAAATTAAGTAGTTACTAATATAAACACTATTTTCAATTGTTTCTATCTCTAGTATAATAGTTTTAATAAAACATGATTAGATTAAATATAAATATTTAATGATTAATTTTTGCATAGTTATTATAAACCTAATTATTATAAGTTTCGGTCCCTATTATGATGGAAGTTTTCATATTGGTGTATAGAAGGCTAATTTGGTCGAACATTGTATTTTAAAATAGAGAATATTGTTTTAGTGCGGATAGCGGACGTTGGTCTCCTATTTGCTGACGTTGACAGTTATAGCAGACGTCGTCCACTATCCACGTCAGCAGCAAATTCTTAATATAATTTTAATATTAAATGCATTTTTAAATTTTAATTTAAGTTTAATATTATAATTATAATTTTAATGTTAATATTCATTTTATTATTAATATTAAAATAATAATAACAACAAAAATGATAACTAATACCAACATTTTTATAGGAGAGAGTTCTATTCAAAAATTCTATATATATCATGTCATCATAATAAAAACGTGGCTGCTTAGGTGGCGTACTGGACTCTCCACTTGCCCTATGTCTTCGAGGCCTTTTCCTATCAGGGTTCATCGGAGGCGGTTCATTGGGATTAGGGCCTGGTGGGTATAGCGGGAGCTGGTACTGAGTTGGCCAATGTACAGGATGACGAGACGGTTCACAGCAGTACTCTCCTATAAGTTATCCATATAGAGATCCACCGTCTCGTCATCCTATATATTGGCCAGCTCAGTACCATACCCCGCTATACCCACCAGACCCTAATCCCAGTGAACCGTCTTCCAATGAACCGTGATAGAGAAAGGCCTCGAAGACACATGGTACGTGGAGAATCCAATGCACCACCTAAACAATCATATTTTTATGATGATAACATGATAGATATAAAATTTTTGGATAAAACTCTCCCATAAAAATGTTGGTATTAATTATCATTTTTTGTTGTTATTATTATTTTAATATTAATAATAAAATGAATATTAATATTAACATGCAAATTATAATTATAATATTAAACTTAAATTAAAATTTAAAAATACATTTAATATTAACATTAAGTTAAGAATCAGCTGCTGACGTGGATAGCGTACGAGATACGCTATAGCTATCCACATCATCAAATAGCGGACAATGTACGCTATCCGCAATAAAACAATATTCTCTATTTTAAAATACAATATTTAACCAAATTATCCCGTGTATAGAAGTATTCAACAATAATTCAATAATAAAATAAGAATTTTAAATCATATAAACTAGATTTTAACCAAGTTTTAATTTCGGATAAATCTCAAATTTCGGTTACATTATTAATCTCAAATTTATAAGTAAAAATGTTTTTATAATATATTAATAATCATTATTTTATTTATAATTGAAATATAAACATGTTTTTATTTAAATTAATAATCGGATCAACTTCAATCTTTAAATATTACTATTCCAATGTTTTAAATATGGAAATTGATTTATTTAATTTTTTATATTTGTTAATTAAAATTAAAAAAATCAACTCAATCAACAAAATACCGACCCAATCAACAAAATTCAGCCGAAATTTCGCCAAACTTTTGACGAAATTTAAAACCATGATTTAAGAGAAAATACTTCGTACGTAATAAATAACACAAACCTTGACTAATAAAGACCACAAATTCAACAAACCAAAAAATAAACTAGACATTTTATGAACCTCTTGAAATGAAATGGTAACCCTCAATTTTCGTAACTTTGAATTNAACTCAAAATACACCATTTCTTAGTTCGAAATACAACATTTCCATTCTGTTTAAAATAAGGTTACCAAGTTAATTAGATGATCACACTCTTCATCAGTTAAGAACCCTTTGTATAAAAAAGCCCTAAACAAATTCAATTACAATTACAATTACAGTAAACTCAGCAATAAAAATTGATACAATTCAAACATAGAACCTTGGCTTCCAGGAAATTTGTATAGATCGGGTCGGGTCAAATGAAGAATACGAAGCTCCGGTTGTTAATTTCAGTACAGATTCAACCCTGGAAAAAAAACACAGAGATTAGCCGTCGATCTGCCTTTAGAATAAAGAAGAGGGATTGATGTGATGGATAGGCACCCGTGAGAGAAGCGAGCAAGAAAACAGAGAGAAATCAGAAGAATGAGGAATTTTGGGGCCATCGATTTGGCCAAAATCTTGGGGGTTTGGGGCTTTTGATAATCGCACCGTTGAAATTCTGTAGAATTGGTGTCGAGTTATAAATAATACATTAAATTATAATTATTCCTCGCCCACCGGATACTGGCTACTCTTGACTAAATGGAGAGACAAAATAAATAGTTTTATTTTCAATATTATTTAATAAAAATAATGTTATTTAATTATTTATCATTAGTGCTAGGTTGCACGGGTTTGGGTGTGCGTGTGGGTTGCAGGATGCGGGGTGCGTAAAATTTTACGAATCCAATTAAAAGTGCATTGAGCGTGCGTTAATTTAAATTAATATTAAATTATCCGATAAACACAATTTCTGATGATACTTGTGTATATGTAATCTACAAATATCGTCAAAACTCAACATTTACATAATGTATAAAACTATGCAAAACTTTATAGAATACGACACACGAATATCAAAATGTAACATTCGAGCAAGATCATTTTTTCTGAGAATGATTGTATAACTCAATATGCAATTAAATGTATGTATTTAATGAAATATCCCAAAGTAATAATACTATAAATAATTTAACGGATCAAGTAGGATTTAAAAAAAAAACACACCTAGTAGGATTCGCACACCCCGCACCGGGTGCGCTGGGGTGCGTGTCTTGCAACGCACCCCACGAATCCGTGCAACACAGCATTAGTGATACTCTTTGATTTTTATTATATTTTAAATGAAAAAAATTGGGTTAAAATAAATTAGTTAAATAGTATAAAATGATTTATTAAAGTTTAAAAATGACTTAGGTAGTAATATAAACACTATTTTCAATTGTTTCTATCTCTAGTATTATACTTTTAATAAAACATGATAAGATTAAATATAAATATTTAATGATTAATTTTTGCATAGTTATTATAAACCTAATTATTATAAGTTTCGGTCCCTGTTATGATGAAAGTTTTCATATTGGTGTATAGAAGTATTCAACAATAATTCACTAATACAATAAGAATTTTAAATCATATAAACTAGATTTTAACCAAGTTTTAATTTCGGATAAATCTCAAATTTCGATTACATTATTAATCTCAAATTTATAAGTAAAATTGTTTTTATAATATATTAATAATCATTATTTTATTTATAATTGAAATATAAACATGTTTTTATTTAAATTAATAATCGGATAAACTTCAACCTTTAAATATTACTATTCCAATGTTTTAAATTTGGAAATTGATTTATTTAATTTTTGATATTTGTTAATTAAAATTAAAAAAATCAACTCAATCAACAAAATACCGACCCAATCACCAAAATTCAGCCGAAATTTCGCCAAACTTTTGACGAAATTTAAAACCATGATTTAAGAGAAAATACGTCGTACGTAATAAATAACACAAACCTTGACTAATAAAGACCACAAATTCAACAAACCAAAAAATAAACTAGACATTTTATGAACCTCTTGAAATGAAATGGTAACCCTCAATTTTCGTAACTTTGAATTTACCATATAAAAACTATCTTGTGATCGGGAAATAATGTGTCTTTCGGTCTGGGAACCAAATTTGTCAAAGAACTGAACCCGGGCCGCCGAGTTAATAACATTTTTTCGATAAACAAATAAATGGAAAGATCAAATATTTACGTTCTTACTATCGTTCTCTTCGCTCTTGCTTCTTTTATTCCGAGAATTGATGCTCACATTGCCGAATTCGACGAGTTTTGGCAACGACGATCTGCCAAGGCATGGAATAGAACCCTCGAATCATACGAGCCGGAGCCGGCAAAAATCATTAGCAAACTCAACGTGCATGCTAATAGAGTTTTGGGGGAGTTGAACGAAGAAGAATTGGAAACCATGAAAGTGAATAGAACGAGGAGAGATTTACGTGGTCGGCATTACACTGGACCGTGTCTTGCGACGAATCCGATCGACCAGTGCTGGCGATGTAAAGGTGATTGGGCAAAGAATAGATTTCGGTTAGCTGATTGTGGACTTGGATTCGGGTATAAGGCGAAAGGTGGGAAGAACGGTAAGATCTATGTGGTGACGGATTCATCAGATACTGATATGGTGAATCCGAAACCGGGGACTCTTCGTCACGCGGTTATCCAAAAAGGGCCCGTTTGGATTATATTTGCTAAGAGCATGATGATTAGGTTGTCACAAGAGTTGATAGTAACTAGCGATAAAACGATCGATGGTCGTGGGGCCCTCGTTCACATCGCGCACGGTGCAGGATTCATGATTCAGTTCGTTAGGAATGTGATAATCCACGGAATACACATTCATGACATATTTCAAGGTAGCGGTGGTATGATACGAGACTCGGTAGACCATTACGGTTACCGAACGCATAGCGACGGAGATGGAATCTCGATTTTCGGTTCACAAGACATATGGATTGATCATGTATCAATGAGAAGTTGCTACGATGGTCTCATTGATGCAGTTCAAGGATCAACCGGAGTTACCATTTCTAATAGCCATTTCACCGATCATAACGAGGTAGATATAAAGATCAAACGAAACATCTAACAAGTACGAGATTAACGAGAGTTACTAACCTGTAGGCGATGCTTTTCGGAGCGAGTGACTCGTACTCAAACGACGTAAAGATGCAGATAACTGTTGCGTTCAACCATTTCGGTAAGAGAATGGTGCAAAGAATGCCGAGATGCAGATGGGGTTATATTCATGTCGTTAATAACGATTACACGCATTGGACGATGTACGCAATCGGAGGAAGCAAAGGACCGACGATAATAAGCCAAGGAAACAGATATATTGCACCACCAACATCTGTAAATGTATATGCCAAAGAGGTAAGTTGTTGAATAATAGAAAAACTATATATAAGATAAACTATAAAGCTTGAAACAATGAAATGAAGGTAACGAAAAGAGAATACTCGCCCGAGTCGGTATGGAAGTCATGGACTTGGAGATCGCAGGGTGATCTGTTCTTGAGTGGTGCATTTTTTGTCGAATCGGGGGATCCGAACTACATGAGCAAGCATCCGGAGAAGTACGATCTGACGCATGCTGCCGATGCTAAGAAGGTTGCGGAAATCACTGGCTTTTCAGGGGTTCTCAACTGCAGAGTTGGTATTCCATGCTAAAACAAGACAAAGAAATATAGCACAAGATTCTACCATCATTCGTTTTTATAGTTTTCATATATGTTCATATATTCGTTTAATAAGTGTTTCGTAACGACAAGTTAAACATAACCATCATCATAGAAATAACATAAGAAACCAACAAGGAATGTAAGCATTTATCGTAAAGGAATAGATATCATGCATTTCACCATATGTTGAATTTGAAACACGGGCTTCAATAACTCGTGTAAAAAGACAAGCATTTAGCGTAAACGAATAGATATCATGCATTTCACCATGTGTTGAATTCGAAACACGGGCTTCAATAACTCGTATAAAAAGACATTACCAATATGATAGAATCAACAAAGTGTTACCGTTAAATCGACTTCTCCCCGGTTTTCCAATTAGCAGAAAGGTTGTTGACATCCTACAAAAAGAAGCCAAATCTGATAAAAAAAGTCATATGGTTATTTAGATGACACAATTCATCTAAATGTAAGAAGTACTAAAAAATTTATAACCACAACGATAAAGGTAATCGATAACATAAACTTTTACATACGGGTTTGGAAAAATTCGATTTCCCAAGGCAGTTCATAATCATGTTCTGTTATAAAAATAGCTAGTTAACGAGAACTACGTTTCCAAAAAGCCGAAAATGGATTAAACGGAAAGGTTTTCGAATTATATCCATTCCGATTTTTTTCTGTATCCAAATCTCTCCAGAACTTGATCACTTGAAGGCTTTCTTCATCTGTTGATCTCTGCAAAATGATTCTCGACGAAAAACCTTTCTTTCTCATATCGAGGCATAATTCTACAGGGTTATTTGCAGCAAGTGTAACCATATATAGCCAACCATTATCAGATAAAAGCTCATTAGCAACTGGCAATATCCTATCAATCACACTACGTCCATTTTCACCTCCCGCCCAAGCAGAAGTGATGCCATCACAACCAACTTCCTCTTCCGGTGTCGGAACATAAGGCGGGTTTACAACAATTACATCCACTGAATTTGATAATCGCTTCTCTAATCCATTAGCGATATCGGTATTTACGACATCTGCACAGCATCCATGTGACTCAAGTGTTTCACTAGACACACGTAGTGCATGGGGGTTGATATCTGTGGCAATGTATAGTGCAGAATGGTCACCGAGAATAAGGGCCAGGGAAGTAATTATATAACCACTTCCACACCCAATTTCCATGCAAATCGAAGGTTGATGTTGTAATAAATTGAGCCTGTCAGCGAGTAATGCATCAACTAGTGCAAATGAATCATCACATGGATCATAAACTTCAGGATGTGAACTGACTAGTTTAATTTGAGCTAGCTTGTAGGGCATGTTGTAATGCGATAGCTGGTTCCCTGAAAAAAAGAAATCCAACTTTCTAAGCTTCACAAAATTCTAAATTTGTAAATGTGTAGGCTAATCAATCTCATGGTATACATATTAAAAATCCCTTACAGATTTTAAAACAATAAGAAAACTACGTATATGCTGTTGTATAGCACAAAAACGATTCATGTATAACATTTTTTTCGACAAACATTAAATATACTTCTTTGGAATTCATATACAAATTTAAGCCAAATCACCATTTCTCATTCAAAAATTCAGGGCAGATAAAAACGGATTTTTGCAGATTTGTCAAGTATGTGTGTTGTCTTAGACGAACCGATTTCATCTCCTTCGTATGTTCCAAGAAGAAAAGGCAATGCAGTGACAACAATAATGTAATAACATACATAGATGACTTCCAGTACACCAAACTACTGAATTATTACACACAAGAAAACCATTTTACCTACGGAATGAGATGATGCAGAATCACCTATTTGTGTTCCGGAAACCAGAGGAACAGGGGCTTCAACTGAGGACTCAGTGTGACGATCGTTGTCTTTGCTTAAGGTTTCCATTGCCTTAGTAAATGAGAAAACATATTAAATAATCAAATACATGAAAAGACATAAAATATAAGTATGCTACCATGGTAGAAACAACAGAAATAATATGTTTAAATGATAGCATATTTTGAAATGACTGAGTGGATACACGATTTTGATAAATAAGCAAATAATCATGAGGAGCGGAATAAATCATCAACAGTGAAGATTCTTGTCACTTTACTTACGTTTTCACACAGCCCTTCATCAAAAGAAAACCGAAAAGTTGGCACATACAGCCCAGAAAGGTTAATTCATTTCAAAAAAATCGATTAAAGTCACCAATCATCATTTTCGCTGAATCAAGCAGTTAAAAAATGATGATTACTAACTCGATTTTTTTAATGTCTTAACCTTTCTGTTCAGATTCCAAATTAACGTTTCGAAACCACACTAGTGGCAGATGTGCGGTCATAAATTTCCAAGAAAACTAGGAATACAGTCAATAAATTGAGACAACCGAAAGTATAAACAAGTGAGTTAACCTAACTATTGAACTTACATTCCGTCCACTCCCACCGCGAGATATGTTATTCAATAGATGCACATCCGACATCACGAATATGAGAATCAAAAAATTGAAAGAACTCCGCTACAAGTTATCTTATGCAAATGAAGAATAATCAAAATTTCGACATTGACGCGAAGCTGGAAAGCAGAAAGTACCGATTCGTTGCTCCAAAGAGGATTGAGATTGGAAGACTAAGGAGGCAGCAATTCAGTAGAGTTTTATTGAGCCGGGTTCCGGAGACATCCAATATGGGCCCAGACCCACTATCAATTTGAGCTTTTAGTTTAAGCTATCTCTAATCTATAACCAAAATCATTTCTACCTCATAAATTTATCTACCTATTATCATTTTTCATATTTATACAATATTCTTTTTAGATTTCTAAAATTTTATTGAATTCTAATTACAAATTTTATTTTATTTTTCTATCTCATCAACTTTATCTATTTATTATCTTATATATATTAAAATTTTATATAATTTAATATTAATATTAAAATATATTAACTAAAATCATTTATTTAAAAAAATTACAAATACACTTAACATTGATCAAGAAAATTTGTTTCATACATGTTCTCCGATCACGAGCGTCAATCATACGATGGAGATAAACATGAAACCTGCACCAATTCTTCTTTGTATTCAACAAACGTTTAGACGAATTCAACAAACTATATGAATTTAACATAAACGTAAGACCTATTACAAAATAATTATATATTTTCAAGGTTAATAGATTAAATACATACTATGAATGTATTTACAATATTAAAAAATATTAAACTCAAATATAAACAGTTTTGAAACTTCGAAAATCAACCATACAATTCTTAAATTTTGAGGATATAGTGTTTACAATTTTAAAAAATTGAACTTTAAGATCTTTGTATACAATTTACAAACTTTAGGAATATAACATTTACACGATTTTAAGTTTCGGGCTACCTACCAACAACAATCTTAATTTATGTATTTAAAAAAATCGATAAATAAGAGTAAAATGAAGGTACAACCAAAGAAGCACGTTGTCCAACATCATCAACAAATCAAGAACTCTTAAGAAGTTGATGAAAAGCTTCTTGAGGTATATCAACAGATCCAACTCTCTTCATACGTTTCTTCCCTTCTTTTTGCTTCTCCAAAAGTTTCCTCTTTCTCGTAATATCTCCCCCGTAACATTTCGCAAGTACATTCTTCCTCATCGCCGAAATCCTAACAAAAAACACCGAAAAACAACACTTAAAACACCAACACGATATATTTCGATTCGATTCGGTTCAATACATACGTTTCACGAGCAATAACCTTCGATCCAATAGCCGCTTGTATCGTTATTTCGAACATTTGCCTGTTAAAAACATCGAGTTTCGAGTTCCGCAGAGGAAATCGGCTAAAGGGAAGAAATAAATACCTGTCAATGAACTTCTTAAGCTTATCGACGAGTTCCCGACCAACTCGTTGCGCCTTTGATCGATGAATTATCGTTGCCATTGCATCGACCGGTTGCGCATTCAGTAAAATATCAAGCTTCACTAAATCGGATATTTGGTAGCTGTTCATAATCATAATTTAGAGCATAATAATCGAACTCCATGTATTCGAATCGACAAAACCGCAAACTTACTCAGATTCCTCATAATCAAAAGATGCATATCCTGAAGTTAAACTCTTTAGTTCATTGTAAAAATCAACTACGATTTCTCTCAACGGTAACCGATACTTCATCAATGCTCTTTGACTATCCGTAACATATTCGAGCAGAAGATAACCGGATTAATAAAACACAAGGAGCGATAAATACCGAGTTAACGATTACCTGTCGATGAAAGAGTACTCTAATTGTTCACCTCGTCGCTCGGAACAAAGGGTGATGATGGCACCAACGTATCTTCATTTAATAACGAGGTTTAGCTACGTATGGTTCATTACGAAATAACGAGGTTGAGCTTGAGAGCTTACTCACTAGGAATAATAATAGTCGCTAAAACAGTTGGTTCCCAACAAGCTGTAATTCGTTGTTTAGGATTCGAAGGCAACATTGCAGGATTCTGAATTTGTATTTTGCTGGAAAAAAATTAAACGCCATTAGATATCATGGAAGACCGAAAAAAGTATCGAACTGAAATCTCATGTACCTATCGTCTGAGAACTCAAAAATGTAAGGTACCGTGGGAACCGTAGAAATCACTTGAGCTCCATGTTCCTATATAAAGTAATGAAGATTAATAATAAAAAGTATATTGATCGAAGAACGTAAATTGGAGAACGTCGAAGATTATACCTGTTCGAGTCTCTGATGAAAAACATCCATGTGAAGTAAGCCCAAGAAACCACATCTGTTAATAAACAAAAAAAATCGTAAAAAACGAGCATTCGGAGTTTCAGTTAAAGCTGGTAAGTACACTCGCCTGAAGCCCAAACCGAGTGCTGAGCTGCTCTCTTTTGAAACTGATACACTTGCATCATTGCAAGTGAGTTTTTCAATAGCATTATTAAGTTCTTCAAAGTCCGAACCATCTGCTGGATATACACCGGAAAACACCATATGCTTTACCGGCTTGAAACCTTCAAGTGTCAATGATCAAATGAGAGAGATATCAGTAAGCTTCTTTGGCAACCTCAATTTTAAACTTTACCTGGAAGGGGCTCAACGGTCATTCGAGAATGGTAAAGAGTATCGCCAACACGAGCCTCTTTAGTTGACCGCATGCCACTTACAACATATCCTACCTGTCCAGTTAGAAGTACACCGGTGGGAGTAAGTTCCGGGTGCATAACACCAACATCGAAAACTTCATAAGATTGACCAGTTGCAGCAGAGGATATCTTTTCACCCTTCTTTAGAACCCCATCAACAACTGCTACATGGCAAATAACTCCTTTGTACTCATCAAAGTAAGCATCGAGTAAAAGCATACGTAAAGGTGAACTATGCGTTCCAGGTGGAGGAGGTATTCGTTCTATCACAGCGGGAAGGACATTCTCGAGCCCCTGTCCTGTCTTAGCAGATGTCAAAAGAGCTTCATTAGGATCGAGATCAAATATAGACTTAAGCTGTTCTTTAACACGATCCGGATCGGCCGTTGGTTGATCGATTTTGTTAATGACAGGGATAACCATGAGATTTGCTTCAAAAGCAAGATAGAAATTTGCTACTGTTTGTGCCTGTACACCTTGAGCTGCATCAACAACAAGAAGGACTCCTTGACAAGCAGCCAATGATCTCGAGACTTCGTAGCTAAAATCTACATGACCAGGTGTGTCAATAAGGTTCAGAAGGAAGCTTGTTTTAGCACCCTTATAATTGTACTGATAAAACATAGTCGCTGTTTGGGCCTTAACAGTTATTCCCCGTTCCCTCTCCACCTAGAACAACAAACTATGAACACGAATGACCAATCAATCTAAATACAAAACCCAAAAATGAAAATGAGCAAAACTATGATTCTTTCATAAAATAGTGGAATCTTGAGATAATCAAAGCTAAATAGAAAACTATACTAACCTGAAGTTTATCCAAATACTGAGGCTGGCCATGACCTTTTCTAATAGTTCCAGTGAGCTCTAAAAGACGGTCAGCGAGAGTAGATTTTCCATGGTCTACATGTGCAATGATCGAAAAGTTACGAATTTGATCGGAAGGGTACTGAGTCAAATCAATTGAGGGATCTTCCCTAAACTGCGACCCAAAAAATGCGCTTTGATTCCAACCTAGAAATGAATTCCAACACTCACTAGACCCTAATCTATTGATTCTTTGATAATTACAAAAGGAATGGCGTGAAAATACTCCTTGCGATTTTAGGGTTCTTGATGCTTCGAAGAACAAAGACATCTTACTCTAAAAACCGCTTACCGCCACGGTAATCCTTCTCGGCCTCTGTTATTTAATTTTTTTATTTAAATCAAATATTATTCATGCCCACAAATATGGGCCTATACACTACAATTGCGCCTTGGCCCAATTTTACTAATACAAAAGCCATCTATTCTATTAGGTTGATACAATGATATCTATATATCTACGTGTAGGTAATAAGACATATCATCATAAATTTTTCTATATATTCCATGGAGTAAATGATGAAAGAATCTTTTACCTTCTATACTAACGAATTTCGATCCAAGTTGAATCTAATAGTAAACTTATCTCTATAAAATAGACTCATCACAATAATTCAATCGAAATCATTGATTGGTTACACTGTCTAATCAAGTCGATATACATCACTACTACATGTTAGTTCTTTCCTCGATCGGTCTTCCCCGTCAATCATTACTTAACCACCTCAATATCTCTGGTTGATCATGACGATCGATCAAACCAAGTCTTTTTAGACTAAGTATAATTGCTCTCTACGTTTGATTATATTTGTTCACTAAACCATTCAATTATCATCCGACCTCCATTCATAGCAATAAACCACCTCCCTCGAGTCACGATCCACTTCAAACTTGTACCATAGTGTTTTTTGGGTCAAAGTCGACCCATAAAGCTCGCAACACAATTCTCATAGTTTTATTTTTTCTAACATAGAGCAGTTTCCAAATTGGTCTCATCAATTCAATTGCTTTATATTATCTATCATGCTTAACTTTCTAGTTCTCTATAATCTAATGTATTATACTAGGATTAATTGTTTGTGCTAATTTTACAAGCCATAAGGATTCTCTATGTACAATCGATATTGAAATTTGTTTAAGTTAGCTCACCACGCAATGATAGTGAGGATTATGTTCCAATTATTAGACTAGTTTAACAACATTATGGAAATTAAAACATATTCTTACAACCTTAAGTTTTTGTTTAAGTGATTCAGGTTCAAAAACATAAAAGAAATAAAACCAATATTAATTTACTAAGCTCCATAAAGTTGTATATGTATGAAAAGGGAAAATCCATGTAGTAGTAAAGAAAGAATAAAGTTTTACTACAGTATTCTCCTTGCCTAACATTGAATGAATTAAGATATATATAAGAATAAATAAGGTAATACTATATTTATCCATTAATGGAAGAATATTTTTTATTTAATTTAAATTTAAAAGTTATTATTGTACTAATTAAAATACAAATAATAATTTGTATTTAATTATTTTATTAAGATGTGGTGAGATAATGTGTAGTGTAGTGGCATAACCGCGATTTGTAATATATTTGGTAAAAATTGCATGATTTATGTTAAAAATACAAATAAAAAATTATATAAAAAATAAAGATAATCAATTTAAAGTAATTGCAAGTAAATATAATTTAGTTATTTTTTAAATAGAGTTGGTGGCATAACTGGTTTTTATAGTAAGACTATCTCGAGTAGTGGGTGTCCGGAAACTTGTTTCTCTTTGTACATGTCATCTTTCTCTTTCCTTAATACTAATATAATAATTTAAAAATAATAAATTTTCTTTCATTCTTACAACAATGTTCAGACACTTACAATTTTCATTTTCATTTTTTTAATTATTTACATTATTTTAGAGATGTCATTTATGTTGTGATTTGAAAACCGGGTTGTCAACAGTCGTCCGGTTCGTTGCAAAACAAAATCGGTTATAATTTATTTAATATGTGGAGAACGATTATAAATCAAGTATAAGGAGGCAATGCGATTTTAGAGTAAAAAACCTCAAAGATGAGGAAAAAACCACTTGATTAAGAGCCAGAAATGCCCTTAGCCGATTCAATAAAACATGTGCTAATCACAAATTCCATGTTTGTTTTTGGGCAACAAAGGGAAGAAGGCCTATCGAAAATAAATTGATTGATCGCACAATGAAGAGGTTTGCTTAGAGGAAACGAAAAAGGAATCCTCTTCTTCGCTTCTCAAGTGTCCTTTTTATACACTTACTGTGCTGCATGAACAGTAAAATGTCGTTTTGTGCTTGTCCTCAGCAGCTAGGTCGGCTCCGTCAGGCGGGAAAGCCGCCGGGCTTGGCTCCGTAGGTTGTAAAGCGTTAGGCCTTTCGGCGCCACTAGCCGGCTATCTCTAGGCTAAAGGAGGTTCGTACGACTTAGTTGTACCACGCCTCTGACGAGATTTTCGGAGATTGTCGTCACATGGCCCGAAGCGGGGCCTGTGATGTGTGGACCGATCGGTCCACGTGATTGAGAGAGCTAAGCCTTACCGATCGGGGATTGCTCGATTTAACCGGGAGATCGAGCCTGGCCGGCTTAGCTGGGCCGTTCATTCATGTGAGCTGGATATGAGCCCCCAAGTTCGGCTTATGTTATTTGGGATGGTCCAACTAAGCTTGACCTTGATCATGTTCGGGATATCGGGTTCCGAGGGTCTCATCAATTTATTTTTTAATTTTAGTTCATTTATATTGTTGGGCAACTTAATTTACTTATCAATAAAATAAATATGTTTTAGATAAATATTGATGTCAAAATACTTAAATAAATAAACAAAGTAGTTTAAATAACAATAAAAATATGAACTACAATTAATGAGTGAGAGTCGTATTTGCGGTGTCCGTACGGGAAGGGTTGAACCTACTTCGGTCCAACTGACCTATGCGTGGGTGGGTTAAGCGCGGCCATACTTTCAACAGATCATCCTTTGGGACTGTTATCTACACGTAACAGGCCTCCCACGCATGGAGAGACTCTTCTTTATCTACAATAGCGCACTCTTTGGTGCGCACCGCTATATAATACAATTTGCGGCAGCCTAACAGACCTTTCTCTTTTCTGGATCCTACCAAGAACATGTTAAAGAAATGTTTTAAGGTCGGGGCCCAATTCTGTTGGTGACAATAAAAAATGAACGGTAATATATACACATAACTGCCCGGTAATAACGCAAAAGTGGGGCAGTGGATCTCTTTAAGCACGGCCGCTACAAAGGGATGTGGCGGAAAACGAAGCCCGCACTTTGAAAAGGCGTAACTAACCGGAATGGCAGATGCAGACACATTCATTTCCACCGGAAGGAAACATGGAATATCTTCCCGTCCATTCCAGATAGAATAATATGCCGGAATCGAAAATCTAGACCTAAACTCCTCAATATCCAACTCAGACATGGATGGGTATCTCATTTTATGAGGAGCCATAAGCGTATACCTTAAAGAAAGTTGATTGAAAGGAGTTGAACGTGAAATGGATTGAGGGCACAGAGAGTCGATTCTGCAGTTCTTCCTTCGCGATAATGACGATAAGGGGAAACAGTGCTCAAAATACCGATTTAAATATTAATCTCCCAGCAAATAGTGAGCCGCCACGTAATACTGCCCAAGACAGTGACAGTAGAAAGCGCACTCATCACGCCTCTTGAACTATCGAATGTGAAGAGGCACATATCGGGATATTAATATTTAAAGAATAACAAAAATAAAATTATAACTTAAATATATGTTATTAAGGTTTAAAGGTAATTAATTCCTACACTAAGGGAAAGATCGGTCCCCTGGACGCTCACTATCTACAGGTACGGTCTCATGTTCTCATGAATGTGCAGACATCATGTGATCGGCCTTGTATCAGCTCTACGATGGCAATCAAGCCCGATGGGCTAGTGATGTGAACTCTAGGACCGGGTACCTTGTGATGGGTAAGACCCATTAATTATTGGGCTAATTCAAATGGTGGAAATGAATTCTTGCAGCCCATTTGTACACTCAAGGAAAAGCGGCCCGATGTTTAACGAGAGGACCGAAGATAACCTTAGGCGAAATAAAACGTTTTCTGGTAACTGGCTCCTTGGTTCGGTCCGAACGATTACCAACTCACGTTTTCCACGCTTCGGGCCTCCACACGTTTACCACGCCTCGGGCCCGATCACGCAGGCCACGCCTCGGTTCTAACCTCGTTTTACATCCCGCGATAACAACCTCTAACAAACCTGTCAGAGGCGGTTACAGAGCGTGATTTACACACGCCGTTAACTCTATAAATACAGGGCGTGACGACGGAAATAGCAGGACCTTTTGGACGCGTAAGAACATGCCGTTACCCTGCCGGAGATCTTGCTGCTTTCTTTCATTGTCATTTTCATTAAGCCTCTGTTGTATTCGTTACGAATTATTTGATTAGTGAACAGGCTAAGAGTATAATCTACTCTTAGTCAAGTGGTTTTCACCCCAATTCCTGGGGTTTCTACTATACATCGCCGTGCCACCGTTTATTTCCAGTTTTTAATCGTCTTCCACAATAAAAACAAATCAGAACCGAGTTCGTTTGCTAAACGAACCGGACAACTGTTGGTACCCCCTAAAAAGGGACCATAACAGTAAGACTATCTCGAGTAGTGGGTGTCCGGAAACTTGTTTCTCTTTGTATAGATCATCTTTCTCTTTCCTTAATACTAATATAATAATTTAAAAATAATAAATTTCATTTCATTCTTACAACAATGTTCAGACACTTACAATTTTTATTTTCATTTTTTTAATTATTTACATTATTTTAGAGATGTCATTTATGTTGTGGTTTGAAAACCGGGGTGTCAACAGTCGTCCGGTTCGTTGCAAAACGAACTCGGTTATAATTTATTTAATATGTGGAGAACGATTATAAATCAAGTATAAGGAGGCAATGCGATTTTAGAGTAGAAAACCTCAAAGCTGAGGAAAAAACCACTTGACTAAGCCAGAAATACCCTTAGCCGATTCAATGAAACATGTGCTAATCACAAATTCCATGTTTGTTTTTGGACAACAAAGGGAAGAAGGCCTATCGAAAATAAATTGATTGATCGCACAATGAAGAGGCTTGCTTAGAGGAAACGAGAAAGAAATCCTCTTCTTCGCGTCCGAAGTGTCCTTTTTATACACTTACTGTGCTGCATGAACAGTAAAGTGTCGTTTTGTGCTTGCCCTCAGCGGCTAGGTCGGCTCCGTCAGGCGGGAAAGCTGCCGGGCTTGGCTCCGTAGGTTGTAAAGCGTTAGACCTTTCGGCGCCACTAGCCGGCTATCTCTATGCTAAAGGAGGTTCGTACGACTCAGTTGTATCACGCCTCTGACGAAATTTTCGGAGGTTGTCACATGGCCCGAAGCGGGGCCTGTGATGTCTGGACCGATCGGTCCACGTGATTGAGAGAGCTAAGCCTTACCGATCGGGGATTGCTCGATTTGACCGGGAGATCGGGCCTGGCCGGCTTAGCTGGGCCGTTCATTCATGTGAGTTGGATCTGAGCCCCCAAGTTCGGCTTATGTTATTTGGGCTGATTCGACTAAGCTTGACCTTGATCATGTTCGGGGTACCGGGTTCCGAGGGTCTCATCAATTTATTTTTTAATTTTAGTTCATTTATATTGTTGGGCAACTTAATTTACTTAACAATAAAATAAATATGTTTTAGATAAATATTGATGTCAAAATAGTTAAATAAATAAACAAAGTAGTTTAAATAACAATAAAAATATGAACTACAATTAATGAGTGAGAGTCGTAAAAATTTTAAAATATTTTAAAAATAACAATTTAAACTCTCTCTTCTCAAAGAAAGTTCCGCATACGGAAACTATGATATATATTTAAAAAAAATTAATTTTTTTAGAGAAGATGGATGCTTTGTCAGATCGTACACCCATCGTTGGAGATAGCCTAAGGTGAAATAGCAATATTTTAGAATTTTGATAAATACATTTCACCCCAATAGAATTTTAATGTTGTTACCAAACAAACACAATATCTATTGTTTCCTAGCATTTCATTGATCATTTATATTTTGGTGGAAAATATAAATGTTAGAGTATACATTTGGGTGTGCGTAACTCGTTCGTTCAATGATTCAAGTGTGTGGATTCGACAAAAATAAAAAATTGTAATTTGGGAAAGTTCTAATCATGGTAATATCTTGTTTATTTAATTTCGTTCAATGATTCGGGTGTGTGGATTTGACGAGAATAAGAAATTGTAATTTGGGAAAATTCTAATTATCACAATATCTTGTATATTGAATGGAAACTAAATATATTGTGTTTGTTTGTAACGCGATTGCAACTATGATGCTATGATGTGCAATCATGAAATTGTTTTTTAACGTTGACAAAATAAAAGCAAAATAGCGGTACATTAATCTCTACAAAATCACGCTTTCATCACAAATGTTAAAATTAACTGTACAATCGTGATTTGATGAAGAGATGATATCGTTTTACTTATAATAATTATAATATAAATATTCTTATATATATATATATATATGTATGGTTAATGTATTATTTTACGTAAATAACGATTATAATATCGAAATTTTACTAAGAGTTTTAACAAATTCACGATCATCTCATCTTTAATTTAACTATAATTATTCATTATATCTCACTACAAATCACACAACTTGTCTTTTTAAAGTCAATTCAAACAAAGACGTTTATTTAGAAATAAAAATGGAAAATTAGAATGTATTTAGTTCATCTATCAACGTGCGAATGACCCATTTTAATAAAATAGATGGCCCATTTGTAATTGTTGAATCACGTGGGCGTGCACGGGAAATTCCCCACACCATCATTCTTTAACTTATTAAATAAATAAAATTGATTTTCCATGTAACTCTAATCTCATACTATGTTTTCATAACTATCAGAAATTTTGTTTCGGTCTAAATCGTTATTACTAATATAGTCGATATATTGCCTAGTAAGAATTAAAAATAATAAAAAAAATTTAGGGATAGACTCGGAAAAACTATGTTTTTCAAAATTCGAGTTTTAATTTAAAAAGAATTTAAATTTCTAATCAATTTGAGTTTTAATTTAGTTTGAATCAATGTTTTCAAATGAGAAAATGGTGACTTGGGTCCCCAAAGTTTGGATAATTTGGCAATTTTGGTCCCCAAAGTTTCGAGTGGCAAAAATAGTCCCCAAAGTTTTGATGATTTGACAATTTTGGTCCTCAAAGTTGCGTATTTTCGCAAAATACGTCCCCAAAGTTTCCGAATTTTGGCAAAACCGGCTCCCAAATTAATTTTCGTCCGGGGACCTAATTTGCCACAAATTACAACTTTGGGGACCAATTATGCCACACGCACATAACTTTGAGGATTAGTTTTGTTAAAATTCGCAAAATTTGGGGACCGGTTTTGCGTACATGAAACTTTGGGGGCTAGTTTTGCCAAAATTGGAAAGTTTGAGGACCAAAATTGCCAAAAATTTCAAATTTTGGGGACCAAAACTGCATTTCGTCCGTTTTCAAATCGATTGCTATATAATTGGTATAACTATAGATAATGATATTTTGTTAAATATCACTTGATAATATATTTTAGGGTTAGATTCATAGTTTTTTAGTGTGATAACTATAAAATATTAGTTTTTTAAAAGAAAATTAATATAAAAATTAAGTTGGGTAGTGAGTGATATACCAAATCTAAAGAAATCGAATTTCGAATCGGTATAAAAACATTTATTCAAAATTGGGAATTGATGAGAGATATAATCGGCCTTCATAAATTCTAATCTATCACATATATATATATATTATGTATAATTGCAAATGTATCATTTATTTTTTATTATATTAAAACATACAATTTAGAATAAATACCGACATTATATTAATGAAATTATATTCAAATAATCAACAACTCAATTCAAATATAATTTTATTTAATAATAAGAAAATTCAAAAGGCTAAAAAATCTACGCGTCCTCTACGACAAGATTTTGCAGACTTTAACAGCCATTCAAGCAGTCACTCCCGTCGTTGAGAATTCATTGTCTTCCCAAATCCCTTACATTTATATTCAGAACACAAACTGCTACTCTATTCTGTTCTTAAGGAATCATTCTCCATTTATCTTACCAATTCCTTGTAAAGGAGTCTGTATTTTGGGAACCGCGTCGCATTCTTCGTCGTTGTTGATTTGATTGTCGTTTGTTCAGATTTCTCTGTCGTTTTCTGTTGCTTCAGATTCCGTTTTAATGGCTTTTTTGATGCTCTGAGTTTTAGACAATGGGTTGTGGATCTTCGAGAGATAAAGTTTGCCCAAATTGTCAGACGAGTTATTTACCGGTGCGGCGGAGCAATTCTTTGTACAGTCGCCGGTATCGGAAAACTGGGGATTATACTAATCATGTAGTTTCGCTTACTTCATCAACTCTGGGTTCTTTAACTCTTGATCCTGAAGAATCATCTTCTTCTTCTTCTTCGACCGATCAAGAGTTTTCGAAATGGTCAAAATTGATAGAAGAAAAAATCCCAAAAACTCCGGCGTTCACACCGCCACGTGAGGCGGAGAAGATTAATGCTTGGGAATTAATGGAAGGTCTTGAAGATATCAGCCCATTAAAACCGCACCCAAAACACCATTTTCGTACCTTATCCTTCAATCTTCCCAAAATTGATCAACAAGACTTAGATCACTCAAATTTCGATCCCCCACAACCAAAAACTCCATTAAATCTCACCGCAAAACAGAAGGATAAGCTCATCGTCTACTTCACAAGCTTAAGAGGAGTAAGAAAAACATACGAAGAATGCAGTGAAGTACTAGCAATTCTACAAACACTTGGTGTGCGTATCTACGAACGAGATGTATCAATGCATTCAGGGTTTAAACAAGAGCTGAAAGAGCTTATTGGTGATCGGAAAACTTCCCTTCCAAGTGTATTCATCGGAAAAAGGTACATCGGCGACGGAGAAGAGATTCGCCGGTTGAACGAAGAAGGAAAGCTTAGGGAATTGGTTGAAGGATGTGAAGACGAAGTGGAGAAAGAGTGTGGTGTTTGTGGGAACATCAGATTTATTCCTTGTCAAAAATGTTCAGGGAGCTGCAAAATTTTGAATGAAGAAGATGATGATGAAGAAGATGATCATGGATTTCACCGTTGCCCTGATTGTAATGAAAATGGATTACTGTCTTGTCCAATTTGCTGTCACTAGCAATTTTACTCTTTTTTCATCAAAATATAACCGTGTGTTAATATTAAAAAAAATAAAAAACGAAATAAATATTTTTTAATTAATTTATATAAAATTTTATAGAATTTATCATATTACAAATCGAAATAATTTTAAATATTATTTTATTATCAAATAAAATGTATAAAAATAATATATTCATATTTTTTTAATCAAATAACATTTCACACATTTTAATCGGATTCATACAAAATTAACGAATATCGCATTCTCGTATTCAGAAGCTCGTACTCTTGTTGGTGCAACATAACAATATTGTATATGGAAGCATTAAATTACAAGTTTAAGGTTTAACTAGAGATTAAAACATGATTTAATCTAATATATATTTATATATATATGATATAAAATTATATTATATCATAAAATAATAAAAATTTACGTTCGGTTTTAAGTGGTTTTTAATTTGTCAATAGAATTTCTTAGGGATTGGAAGAACCCGAACGGGTTTGTGATCAATCCAATGTTTTTTCATCGGTAGGTGATGAGAACTCTAGGACCAGGCATCCTGCAATGGATGATGCCCAGTAACGATTGGACCGATCCATAGGGTGGAAGCGAACTTGTGCATCCCAGTAGTATACTTAAGATAAAATGGCCCGATGTTCTGCGATAGGACTGAAGATAACCTTGGCGAAATAAAACGATTTCTGACAGCTGGCTCCGTGGTTCGGTCCAAACGGTTACAAACCCACGCTTTCCACGCTTCGGGCCCGATCACGCAGACCACGCCTCGGTCCCGGCCTCGTTTTACATCGCGCGACAACAACCTCTAACAAACCTATTAGAGGTAGTTACATAGCGTGAATTACAAACGCCATCAACTCTATAAATACAGAGCACAACGACGGAAAAATGAGGACCCTCTGGACGTATAAGAACATGCCGTTACCCTGCCGGAGTTCTTATTGCTTTCTTATTTCATGTTGTCTTCTTTAAGTCCTTACTGTATTCTGTAATGGATCGTTTGATTAGTGAACATGCTAAGAGTTTAATTCGCTCTTAGCCAAGTGGTTTTCTCCCCAATTCCTGGGGTTTCCACCATAAATCGCTTTGCCTCATTGTTATTTCCAGTTTCTTAATCGTTTTCCCATAAAAAACAAATCAAAACCGAGTTCGTTTGTTGATGAACCGGATGACTGTTAGTACCCCTAAAAAGGGACCATAACAGTAGGTAACACTCGATACTAACCCGAACGGATTTTTGCATAGAAACATGAATTTTTTCGTATTGGACCTAAGAAAAAAAATTATTTTTATACAAAAAATTGATACTAAATTGGGTACATATTTACAGGGGTAGAAAATTGGAACGGAATTTCCAAAAATATGAAAACATTGGATCAATTATTTTGAATTGATTGTATGTGACTTGGTCATAAATTTAAAATAAAAAATAATAATTCTTAATTATTTTTGTATAAAAAAGGTGAGTAATTAAATATTATTTTTCTATAGTTGATAGAGAAATAAATGGCATTAATTCAATAAATTGGTATACCTATTTAAATTTGTATCTACCACAAAATATAGATATGATTTTTCTCTAGAGCTAAATATGAAATCAAATTTCTCCCATAAATTCTACTTGGGAGATTAGGCATATAAATAATTAATTCATAGATTGCATAATTATTTAAGATATAAATAAATAGACTTACTAGGACAATTCCAATTTAATGACTTGACTTTTAATTAATAAATATTTCATTTCTAGTCAAAAACAATATTTTTACCGATAAATATAATAATATTTTATAAAAATAAAATTCAAAGATAATTAATTCTTATAGATATTTTCCTGATATTAATTTTTTATAAACAAATAATAAAATAGTAAAAGGAAATCTTGAATTTTGATCTTTCAGATTTACCATAAAATCAATATATATATATATATTAAAGAAACTAATTAAAAATGAAATTGAACATATTTATTCTACACCAACTAAATATTAAATTAAAACTGTGATATATGATGGATATTATAACCAATATGAAAGTTAAGTTAAATCTAATCATATAAAACTATAAAAAAATTTGAAAAAATTAAATAACCGTTGATATTTGTTTCGCGCTTTCACACTGAAATCCTACGGTGCCTTGGAAGTTGGAATAATAAAAAATGGGAGGGAAAATAGAAGACCCATTTGGCCCACTTTAAAGTAACCCAACTACGTGAATAGGGTCCCACTTAACCAAAATTGCTTATTCAAAAATATGTATTTTAACAATAAATCATTAAAAAAATAAAATTGTAATTTTATAAAGTTAAAGGAATGTATTTTAATTATTGTTTTCTTGTTCTTTTTATGGATACCAATAATCATCCAATTTTAACCAAATTATTAATTAAAAAACCAATTTTGAATTTATTGTTGCCAAGAATTTATTGTGGATATACATAATTAAATTTATAATTTAATGATGCGTGCAGAGAGGTAGTAGAATAACCATAACGAATAGAAGAGATATAAAGGAGTTCACGACAACAGAGGAAAGTAAGCAAAATGAATGGTAAAATAACTTATCAATTTACCTTAAGAGAATCAAAAGAAAGGTGTGTGATATGTTTTCCCGATGGGCGCGGGGATGTCCCCGTAGAATGAACTAACCCGACACCATACTAGTACACATGAGCTACAAGACAATACTTGCCCAAAGTTAAAGAAAGTAGTACTACTAAAGTAAAATCGGAACTGACCAAAGTCGGGGAAGCAAAGATTGTTCATCGAGTTTGGACCCTCAAGAAGATGTTGGCATGGACGAGACATTTTCCAAGGCATGTAAAAATCCCGACGATGGCCCGTCGAGATCTGACCATCAAGCAGAAGACCGCTTGGGTGAGATATGTTACCAAATATGTGAAAATCCGACAAGATAAGTAAGGAAACAAGAGAAAGTACAAGGATTTTGAGGGAGAATTTTCTAAGAAAAGTTTACATGTTTCATTTTAAATTTTTGTTATTTGACCATGACCTGAGTGAGGGAGGATTTTGTAAGAGAAGAAGAGTTATGAGCTGAGTGATGGTCGTCGGCTTGCCCGTAGTCCAGGGGTCGTCGTGTTTTATGCATTTAAATTCCGTTGTTTTTGTTGACAAACTTCTTCTTATGGGGTTTTCCCAAAACTTGTTTTTTGCGCGGCTGTGTATGCTTATCATGTTTTTTGTATTAAGTTAAAGCTTTCCACTTTTAAGACAGCTTAATTGAGGTTCCTAGTACCCGCAACGGGATGCGGTGATGCCACAACCCCAAATCGACTAGGCACAGTCCGGAGTGTGAAAAAGTCCAACTAATAGTTACGTCTAGAAATTCTCCCCCCTTGCGCTATGAGAAAAATCAATATTTATAGAATATCTTAGGATTTGAATCGTCATTTACTCTTTCCGTATTTTTCGCCATTACCTCTTATCATATCCATTAAAATAGAAAACATTGATCCTTGATGTGCACTTGCCATGTCGGATATCAGTTTACAACTCGCATGCATGTTGAATACGTCGGGATCCCTCTGAAACCACACGGATCAACCATATATAAGACAGTCTACATAATCATTCAATCACATGAGACTGTTTCATCACATGTGGGTTGTGATAATCCACTTCATTTTGGGCTCAATTGAGTTCTGGGCTGGACTCATTGCGTGACATCCGATCTAGTTGTTCTCTACAATTACATATGAAAAAATATTGTATTTAGTCTCAAAGTTTGATAATTTTGACAAATTTACTCAAGAAAATTTTGTAGGGCATTTTTGTATTATTCATCCACAAAAATTTACAAAATTTGGAAATTTTGATACTCAAAATTTATAAAATCACCAAATTTGATTTTTGTGAAGAATTTCAATTGACAAAATTGAAAATATTGAAATCAGTTTTGTCACACATACTAAACTTTGAGGATCAGTTTTGTAAAACTATAAAAATTATGATCACTTGTATTATCTTTACTAATATTTAGGTTTATAATTATCATAATTATAAAATTTATGACCAAATTTGCTAACACAATGAAACAATGTGAATATTTTTGTGTGTAACTTTATTAAATATGATGTGGTTCTGTTCATGTTATTACTCAAAATTTTGTAATTTCATTAAAATAAAATAAATATTAGATCTCGTTAATTTAATGTAAAAATACCTTTAAAATACCATGAATTTTCAATATAATGATTCTAATCATATATTAATTCATCGATTTTCTTGAAATTAATATTTAATAGTAAATAATTCTTAATTTTTAAGAATTATTTTCACCAATGCAAAAGCGATATATAACCGTATTATTAATTTTCAAGTTGCTATTTGTGTGATTTTTGCATGTTACAACACACTGAGAGGGGTGTTTGGTTGATTGTATTGTATGATATAAATAATATCAATCCGGATATTGATGCGTTTGGTACGTAGGATTAAATTATATCGGTCTTATTTTGTACCATACAATCCCCTATTTATATAATTAATTTATCTCATATATTTTATATGTTAAAATAATCACACGAGGTTTACTTTCCATTAATGACGAAAATACCCATTTGCTTCACTTTTTAATTAGTAGAAAAAGTCAAGACCCATTTCACGTTTTCTATTTCTCTCACATATGCAAATCTAGATCTGAAGAGGTAAGCTTGCATTTCGTTGATATGAGTGTTCTAATGGTATATTAGAATTGATATATGAGTATTTTGATACTTGAACCTTCTCAAATCCGTTGATTTACATGGTCAAGTGAATGATTTTAGAAATTAGATGGGAGTTTTTTGAGTCTTTGAATATGCCGAATACTTTTGTAATTAGGTTTTTGAGTTTTTTGAGTCTTTGATACTTCTTAATTTCTTTTATATTTATATTTTCAATTTTTATTACACACATCTTTTCATTTTCTCTATGGATTATAAGCTTTATTTATGATTTTAGATTCTGAAATTTTGAACCGTTAACCATTGTTGTGTATGTTTGTTTATGTAGGATGACTATTTACTCAAATATTAGGATACTAATGATGTTACATGAGATTCTTAGGTCATATATTTATCATATGTATATGACGAGTTATTTGTTCTTCTATAGACATAATGAAGAATGTCGACCTACAAGACGTAGATATAGTATGATAGATAGAGTCACTGGACAACTAAGTCATTTACATGATCTAATATATGACAATGATGTTGATTGTATTAGTAATTTGCGGATTAGTATAAATGTATTTGGGAGATTATGTTTGATATTAAAACATGTGGGTGGTTTAAGTGATTATAAGTATATCACGGTACCAGAAAAGGTAGCAATATTTTGAAGAGTATTGTCGCATCATAAAAAAATACGTATTCAGGGATATGATTTTAAAATATCAAAAGAGACAATAAACAAATATTTTCACACCGTTCTTTTTGCGATACTTAGACTTTATCCTCTACTTTTAGGCAACCCTCAACCTATTGTAAATGAAAATTCACCACCAAATTGGAAATATTTTGAGGTATTTATATTTTTCTGTTATCATTCTTTTTATATAATTATTTTGAATGTACACGAATGAGTAATGTTTCGTTGTTCTACTTTAAAAAAGGTTGTTTATGAGCTATAAATGGAACTTATATTCCTGTTAGAGTAAGAACTGATAAGCCAAAATATAGAACCAGAAAATGTTGTATTTCTGTAAATGTTTTAGGAGTTTGATGAGAACTCTAGGACCAGGCACCCTGCAATGGATGAGGCCCAGTAACCATTGGGCCGATCCATATTGTAAAAGCGAACTTGTGCAGCCCATTAGTACACTTAAGGTATAGTGTCCCGATGTTCTGCGAGATGACCGAAGATAACCTTGGCGAAATAAAAAGTTTCCTGACAAATGGCTCCGTGGTTCGGTCCAAACGGTTACAAACCCACGCTTTCCACGCTTCGGGCCTTCACACGTTTATCACGCCTCGGGCCCGATCACGCCTTGGGCCCGATCACGCAGACCACGCCTCGGTCCCGACCTCGTTTTACATCGCGCGACAACAACCTCTAACAAACCTATCAGAGGCGGTTACAGAGCGTGAATTACACACGCCATTAACTCTATAAATACAGAGCACAACGACGGAAATAGCAGGACTCTTTGGACGCGTAAGAACATGCCGTTACCCTGCTGAAGTTCTTACTGCTTTCTTATTCCTTGTCATTTTCTTTAAACATCTGCTGTATTTTGTATGGATTGCTTGATTAGTGAATAGGCTAAGAGCTTAATTCGCTCTTAGCCAAGTGGTTTTCTCCCCAATTCCTGGGGTTTCCACTATAAATCGTTGTGCCTCATTATTATTTCTGTTTCTTAATCGTTTTCCCATAAAAAACAAATCAAAACCGAGTTCGTTTGCTGGCGAACCGGATGACTGTTGGTACCCCTAAAAGGGACCATAACAGAGTTTGTGATACTCAGATGAAATTTGTGTATCTATTTTCTGGTTGGGAAGGCTCTGTCGCTGATAGTAGAGTTTTAAGTTATGCGTTATTTAGAAGTGGTGGTCTTCGTGTACCTAGAGGTATAATTTTTTACTGAATTTTTAATGTTAAATATTAAAATATCATACTAATATATTTTTATCTATACCAGATGTTACTACTTATGTGATAATGGTTATAAAAATTGTGAAGGTTTCTTGACACCATATAGATAAGTTCGTTACCATTTGAAGGAGTAGGGACTGGATCTTTAGCTCCTCAAAATCCTAGGGGATATTTCAACATGAGACATGCTAAAGCCCACAATATCATCGAGAGAGCTTGGGGTTTAATGAAGATGCGATGGGTTATTCTTCGAAGTCATTCGTTCTACCCCATTGAAACCCAAAATCACATAATATTAGCATGTAGACTTCTCCATAATTTTATACGGACTGAAATGTCAAATGATCCTCTAGAGGCATTGTATGAAGAGCATGAAAATAATGATGAAATGATGCTGATGAATTTATTTCGACCATGGATTCTACAACTATGTGGTCGAATTGACGAGATGAAATGATAAGATCTATGTATAATGAATGGATGGAGATTATATAGAATTAATATAATTCTAGTGGAAGATGATTGTGATACATGTAGAATCGTGTTTTATGTATGATCTTTAAAATGTTGCTATATATTAAAATCGTGTTTTAATATAATTCCAGTGGATTTTATGTCTTGCTTTGAAATCTTAAATATTATGTTTTACTTTAATTTGATATGTTTAGTATATGATTTAAATATTATGCATTTAAAGGTTGATATGTTTAGTATATGATTTAAATGTGGTGTTGGAATTTTATAATTTTAATATATAAATTGGTACCGTTCTTTTATATCAATGGGTACTCTTATTTTATTTTTTAATTAAATAAATATGGTGTTGGAATTTATATAATTTTAATATTAAATTGAATACCTAATGTTTTCATTTAGTATATATTTTTTATTTAAAAATGCAAACTTTTAATTAAATTAAACGGAAAAATAATTAAATTAGCACGTATTTCAGTCTTCAATGTGTATATATTATGATAGAAGCAAAAATTACTTTTTTAAAGATTTTAAATGGTTAAATTATACATTTGCCATTATGAAATAAATTATTTTATAGTATATTGTAATTAATGATTATATTATTATATTGCCTTACAATATGCGCCTCTAGGCTAGATTTTTGTAAGGGAGAAACATGATTTCTGTTGGGCTTTACTCTTTGATTATAGATTTTGTGGGTCGGCCCACATTGAATGGAATTAGTGGCCCATTAAGAGGGAGGTGCCAGGGTGGCACTATTCTATTCTCTGTTCAGTTTCACCATTTGTCTTTGTCGAGACGACGTCGTTCTGGGTGACCACAGAGGAGCAATGCAGGCGGCGATATCATGCTGCGGCAGTGGAGCTCCGCTTCTACGACTGTCGGAGAATCAAGAACAGACGTGTCGACGGTTATTTCGCTTAATGCGCCTTCCATTTTTGAGCCGTCGTTCGCTTTGCCGCTGCGTAGTTACCCGTCTTCCAATTACTTGTGAAGTTCTGAAGTAAGGTTTATTCTCACTTTTTTTGTTGTTTTAATTGCTCTGTGTTGATTTTTCATGTGTCGGAGCAAGAATTGTTGCATTTTGGCAGGGTCGTTGATGAAGAGAGCTCTAAGAGCAAATCCTTCCTGCTTGACAATCTGTTTTTCACTTCGCGTCGGAACTTTTTCGCCCGTCTATTGGCGTTCGCTTGCTGCTGTTACATTCTTCCTTCGAGCTACTTACCAGGTTTGAGAACTTATGCTTCCTCTGCTTTTGCCTTCACTTTGTAGTGATGGATGAGATTGCAGCTTACGGATTAGGAGATTCTTCACTCACGGTTGAACAAGTAACACCTCAAGTTATCACTTCCAGGCGACTTTTCCCGTCCGAGGTCCACTTTTTTGCTAAGTTTAATGTTTTATCTATAAGGGTTTATATATAACGGTTTTGCGTCTGATTTGCAGGAAAGAGTTGTAAAAATATTTGAGAAGAATGCATACTCTGTTGTCAACATATTTGATGTAACATTGCGGCCTCAACTTAATGTTACTGGTGTAGTTGAGGTTTTGCCATTTTTTATCTTTCACATACATCTGTTTCACTTAGATTTTCTCCTTATAAAACTTAAAAATCTCATAAATGTACAGGTTCCTGAAGGGAATGGATCAGGAGTGGTTTGGGACGATGAGGGTCACATCGTTACAAACTATCATGGTATGATTTGTCAAATCTCCTGATTATTGTGATCCTTTTTCAGTTTTATTTTGTTGTGTTTTTGCAGTACATTTTTATATATATTTGTGGGTATGTATTCATCAGTTATTGGAAGTTCTCTTTCGAGAAATCCAGCAGCCGGCGTAGTTGTTGCACGGGTGAATATTCTAGCTTCTGAAGGGTAAGAACCCTCTAAACAGCTTCCTGCTGATTGTTACATTATTGAACTGTTTATTTTAAGATTTTGTTGTATGGCCTGCCATTTTGTTTAACCCTCCCTTGAAGTGTGCAGAAAAGTTTTGAGGGAAAGCTTATTGGTGCAGATCGTGCAAAGGATCTTGCTATCTTGAAGGTTAATTTACTGCTATCATTATTTTCATATCTTAGTTTTTTTCCGCGCATTGCATAAATGAAACTCCGAGGATTACCTTTTGCGGTTTTATGCAGTGTAATTATTGAACTCAAAGTTCAGCAATAGATTAACATTAAAACATGTATTTTGTGTGCCAGGTTGATGCCCCTAAAGAGATTTTAAAACCAATTATTGTTGGTCCATCTTCAACACTGAAAGTCGGTCAGCGTTGCTTGGCAATCGGAAATCCATTTGGTTTCGATCACACGCTCACTGTTGGTGTCATCAGCGGTCTTAACAGAGATATATACAGTCAAAATGGAGTTACTATAGGAGGGGGCATTCAAACTGATGCTGCTATTAATCCTGGAAACAGGTTTATTTTTATATAGATTCATTTTTCGTGCTTTGGTGACAGTCGGTTTTTTGTTGAATCCTTGTTGGTTCAGTGGTGGCCCTTTGTTGGATTCTAAAGGAAGTTTAATTGGGATTAACACAGCTATATTTACTCAAACTGGTGATTCCTCAATAATCCCCTCACTGTTTATTACATGTTTTACAGGACTCGAGAAATTTTGTAACATTATTTTCGCTCCATCGCACTCTACAGGAACATCAGCCGGTGTAGGATTTGCAATTCCTTCGTCAACCGTAGTAAAAATAGTTCCGCAGCTGATCCAGTTTGGCAAAGTACTGGCTACTTATTGAACAATGCTCTTTGTTGGGGCCTTTTATTAGTTACAATGACCTTTCTAATATTTATGCTTCCTTTATTTATTTATTTGCAGGTTATTCGGGCAGGTTTAGATGCTATAATTGCTCCGGATATTACTGCAAAGCAACTCAATGTTCAAAGTGGAGCTTTAATTTTACAGGTTTCCATTTTCGTTCATGGGCGAGATGCAAATTTAGTTTCATAGTTTAATGGTTTTGGTAATTTTGTTCCCCAAAGTTTTATGATTGTGGCACTTATGATCTTCAAAGTATGAAGATAGCAAAACCGATCCGCATACTTGGCATTTTACACAAAATCAGTCCCCGAAGTTTTGAATTTTGAGAATTGAGGTTTCTCGGTCAAAGCAAGCTTCGGGGATCGATTTTGCTACTTTGGGAATCTGATTTGCCAAATCTTGCAAAATTGGTAGACAAAATTTGCCAAAATTTTCAAGTTTGGGGACTAAATATACCGTGACAAGCCCAAATTTTTCGTTATAAAACTATGATTCTCACTAATATAAGGACCTTATAGATAATGAGTTGCACTTTATTACAGGTTCCTCCAGACAGTTTAGCTGCAAAGGCAGGTGTTTTACCAACTACACGTGGTTTTTCAGGCAACATTATTCTCGGAGACATAATCGTGTCCGTGGATGATAAACCCGTATGTTTTCATATTAACCAACATGCTTATATTCGACCTTTTTCGAATTAAGTTGAGTTATTTATGTAAGAATCATGTTTCCAGGTACGGAATAGAGAAGAATTATTGAAAACACTGGATGAGTATAATATAGGAGACAAAGTTACTCTAAAGCTACAAAGAGGTAAAGAAATATTGATGGTTAAGCTTGTGCTTGGGGAAAGTAAAGGATAATAGAATTTCATATTTACTATTTAACAAGAATTGAATTTTCATATCAAATTTACTCTACTTTCTGAGTTCTTGCATATGAAATAGTTAGTTTTAGTTCTGCTAAAAGTCGACAAGGGAAAGCACCTAATGTGTTGTTTTGCTGTCTAACTCGACATGTTCAAAACTCTCGTTTTTGGTGTTCTGCCTTCACTCTTTGGCAAGTGAGGCATCGAGAGACAAAAGTGGCTATGTCCCTTTTCATTCCTGGCCACCAAAATTAGCTCTTGGTCTGTCTGGTTTTGGAGTTCTGCTCCCGGTCGCTTCCTACTCAAGGCGTCTGCTACCTGATTTGCTTTTCCCGGGTGATAAGAGATTTCTACATCATAGTCCTTTATCAACTCAAGCCACCTTCTTTGTCGCATTACCAAACAATGTGAGTAAAAAGTTTAATGTGGATTTAATATCATGTGTTGTCTTATTAGATATATATAGATATGTTGACGTACATATAAGTATTTGATTATATTTATTCTTACAATATTAATTTTAATTGTCTAGTTTGGTTATCATTATTATAACGTGAGGTCCAAATATTAATGAATAGAAATGTTGATGCTTAAGCTTGTTCTTGTGGAATGTAAAGGATAATCGAATTTGCATATGTATTCTGAGTTGTTGCATATGAAATAGTTAGTTTTTGTTCTACTAAAAGTCAACATGGGAAAGCACCAATTATGCGGCATCGACTCTTCAGTTTTTCATATTTTCTCATGTCGAGTCGAGTCGGACTCTTCGACTGGCTCCGACTCTTGACACTTGACACTTGATGAGATCTCCGGAATTTCGATCCACAACAGACGTCGTTTTGATTTATTTCTTAATTTAATTTTTTATTCATCAGAAATGTAGTTTATGTGCTTTCACGACTTTTTAATGTTGTTGATCTACTTGTGAATTCTTCGTACAAGTGATGATAAATCAAAAAGTGGTTGTTTATGAGAAGATGGTAGAATCGACGAACGATATTCATTTTTTATAAGTTAAATTTTCTTATATAATGAATTGATAAATATTTGTAGTTTTAAACTTGATTTTATGCGATTTTCTATAAATTCTAACAATTACTTTTTTTAATTTTGTTTTTAATTAATATTATTTTATTTAATAATATGAGTCGAGTCGAAAATTTGACTTTTATACTCTTGCTGAATTGAGTCGCACCGAGTCAGTCGGACGAGTCGATACCGCATAGAGCACCAAATGTGTTTTGCTGTTTAACTCGACATGTTCAAAACTCCGGCTACCAAACAATGCAAGTAAAAAGTTTCGGTTGCTAGATGTGGATTTAATATCATGTGTGATGCATTGTTTTATTAGATATATCTAGACTGTTTGATGTATATATAAGTATTTGATTACATTTATTCTTACATGTAATAAGGTTAATTGTCTAATTTGGTTGTTATCATTATTATAATGTGATATTCAAATATTAATGGATAGAATTTATGAGGATTTAATTGTTGTTATCTTTTGACGGGTGGGTGGATTTTGTCCTTGGTACAACTTTATTTTATAAATATAAGGTGTTGAATTAAGAAGAAAAATTTCGACTCCCAAGTATTTTTTACGATTAGGTTGAAGATCATTCTAAAGATGAATATGCTTCCATTGTATTATTTTGATTCTGTATCTATCTCAATAATTATAACAATTGTATTTCTAGTTTTCAACATGCTTATACTCGTCAACTTGGACGAATCTCCGCAAGTTTCGTAATGATTCCTTCACAATCTTTTTTATAGCATGTTGAATTTTTCATTATGAAAATCCATGTAACTGATGTTTCATCCATTGAAATTTTTGAATATACGTTTTTAATATTCCGTGTCTATACCCTTTGGTTTTAATAAAATAATTTATAAAAATATTTTATTTTGACCAATATTTGAAACGCCTCTGAAATGTGAAATTTTGGTTATAAGGCTTCATTATTGGGTTTCTAATTGGGCTTATTTTTACATTTTTTTATGGGGTTCTATAGTACACATAATTTTATGACCTAAATATGAACAAGTAGTTCACATCATGAAGTATAATAAATGACACGTTTGGAACAACGTTACATAAAAAACGGTAATGTGACATAACTGTGATGTGAGATGAGTGAATCGTGATTTTAAAAAAATTGATTTTGAAACAACGGTTTAGTGATTGTGATTTCACAAAATGATTAATTTGCTCTTATTTTTAATTAATTGTGTATCATTTATTTATTTATGAAGGGTAAAATGGATATTCACAAGTGCATTCGGACCACCGTTGGGTTAAATGAACTGTGAGTTTACCGTCGTTTTCTATGGTCACACGAACGTGGTTATTAATGATGTTTAGTTAAAATATAATACAATTATTGTATGTTGACCGCATCGGTCGGTGCGCTGCCGCTCCAAACAATACCAAAGTCATTTGATTTGTAAGTGCATGAATAAATTATAGTATTATACAAAGATTTTGAGTAAAAAAGCCATTTTTTCAAAATATTGTTTTTATTAAATTGTATATATTTAATTTAAGAGAAAATTACTACATTTGCCCCAATTTTTAAAATAGTGTAAAGTCGATGTCCCCAAAGTTTGTAAATTGCATGAGAATCTCCCGAAGTTTTAAACCATTCAACAATGAATCTAGAGTGAATAGCAAGAGNGTATTGATCTGAAAACATGCATTGTATGATCCTGTTTTCGGTTATTGGAAGGGCTAAGGGCTTTTCTTTCCGCCCTTAGTCAAGTGGTTTTTTCCTCGCTTCCGAGGTTTTCCACTCTAAATCCTTTTTGCCTTCTATGCCTCTAAACCGTTAACTCTTCTCCACACATAAACAAATCATAACCGAGTTCGTCTTGTAACGAACCGGTCGACTGTTGACACCCCTGGTTTTCTAACCACAACAATTACATTATTTTATGGACTTCTATAGTACACATAATTTTATGGCCTAAATATGAACAAGTAGTTCAGATCATGAAGTATAATAAATGATACATTTGGAACAATGTTAGATAAAAACAGTAATGTGAGATGAGATAAGCTAATCGTGATTTTAAAAAAATTGTTTTTGAAACAACTGTATAGTGATTGTGATCTCATTAAATGGTTATGTTGCCATTATTTTTAATTAATTGTGTATTATTTATTAATTTATGAAGGGTAAAATGATCATTTCAGAAGTGCGTTCGGACCACCGTTTGGTTAAATGAACTGTAAGTTCACCTTAGTTTTCTACAGTCATATAAACGTAGTTGTTAATGATGTTTCGTTAAAATATAACATAACTATGACACGTTAACTGCACCGGCAGGTGCACTGCCCTTCCAAACAATACCAAAGTCATTTGATTAGTAAGTGCATGAATGAATTATAGTATTATACAAAGATTTTGAGTAAAAACATCAATTTTTATCAAAATATTGTTTTTATTAAATTGTATATATTTAATTTAAGAGAAAATTACAACATTTGTCTCAATTTTTAAAATAGTGTAAAGACGATGTCCCCAAAGTTTGTAAATTGCATGAAAATCTCCCAAAGTTTTAAAACCATTCAACAATGAGTCTCGAGTGAATATTATGAGTTTTCGTCTTTTTTCGTATGAGTGGTTTTGAAAATTTATACGTTATTTTTAATTTCTTCAAAGTTTAGAGATATAATCATTATATATTTTCAAGGTTAATGAGTTAAATACAAACTATAGAAGTGTTTAAAATATAAAAAGTATTAAGATTAAATATAAACGGTTTTAAAAATTCGAGGGTAACTATGCAATTCTTAAACTTTGAGAATATATTGTTTACAACTTTTAAAAGTTGGGGGTCCAACAACACTAATTATATCAATTTCGTGGGTTTTGCATGCAATTTACAAATTTTGAAAGTACCGTCTTTATACTATTATAAAGTTTGAGAGCTAGTAACAAATATCACTCTTTAATTTAACTATGAACTTATTATACTTCATTTGAATTTTATAATGATGTTGAAAATGGTTCGATACGAGGTTCGGATCATACAAAACATCAATCGTTCTGTAAAATATTATGCTTCATATATAAGTTAAGTATTCACGTATTTTCACACTTTTATTTTAAATTAATTTTTAATATTAACTGTTTTAAACGACTTATCATAGATTAAAACGATCTAATATGTAAAATAATAAATTTCATATGATAATATTTCAAATAAACGTTCTGTTTATTAAAATATTTATTTTATATATCAATAATCTATCACTCTAAAAATTATTTGACATAAAGTAATATAAAACCAAACATTCCAGAATAACTAAAAATAAGGATACAATTAATTTTAATAATTCATGGTAATTAATGACACCAATTTAGTTGAAGTAATTATTCATTAATAATAAAAATTAATCGTCTCTAATGTAAAATAATAAAATATTAAAATTAATTATTTAATTAAATGACTGAAAAATAAGTCTTAAAATCCACATGCACTATTAATAAAGCTCAATTAAATTACTGTACAATAAAGCTGAATTATATTGTACACATGCCAGTGATTTATGTACGTAAATTATTCTAAAGTAGGCATCTTGCTGGCGTCGATCCAACGGTGGAAAGTATTTTGTATAATAAGAACACGTGCTAAATAATAGATTATAATAAATGCGAATATTTATTTAAATTCATTTGTATAATTGAGTGATAATAATTAATAATATAAGCTCTAACTCATTATATTAATTTTATTAGTACAATCACCAGTTCTTACGGCAATTTAATAAATTAAAATGCCTTCAATACAGTCCTAATTTATAAATTATTATTTCTTTAAATCATTTAATGAAAAAATAATACCCTACTATTAAACTTAGCACACGCTAATAACAAAAATTTCAAATCAATGGGGAAAAATTATTATTGTGAACCCATCATAAAATATGCAATAAATTCAATTAATACGGAAGATATGCATATTTAGTCCTCATAATTTTAAGATTTTAACAATTTTGATGTATTAAGTTTTATGATGGTGGTAATTGTTATTTTCAAAGTATAAAAATGATAATATCGATTCAATACTTTGTAATTTACGACAAAATCAATTCTCAAAACTTATGTATGTTCTGCATAAATTATATAATGTAAAATTAATATTTATTATTAAAATGTAAAATCAGAATGTATAATTATAATTCACATAGTGTTATGTGTAAATATATATTGAATTATAAAATATAAAAACGTTCTAGATAAATATAGATGTGAATTGAATTCCAATGTAAAAATAATTATATCACTTAATTATAAATATGAAATTATAATTCTAAACTAAAATAATATTTGTAAATATAAGATAAATTAATAACATTTTTTAAAAAAATCATATAATATAAAATGTTGAAAACGATATCGTTGAAAAGAAACACAATAAGTGAGAATATAAATGATGAATTATAGAAAAAAAGAATTCACAATTATAAAAAAGATGAAAATTTGATTTGGAAAAATGAATATATATGAAAAATAAGAAATATAATACATAATACATTTTCATAATTAAGTCTAAACTTGATTATGCATTATAATTGAAAAAACTGAATACATTATAAATTAGAATTTAAAATGGATACTATTTTGTTTTAAAAACAGATTATACATTCCATAATGCATAATAAGTTTTTCTAATTAGTTTTTATGTCATAATTAGTCCCAAAAGTATTGAATTTTGGGAATGGAGGTCATAAGCCAAAATCAAACTTCGTGGATTGGTTTTGACACTTTGGGATCCGATTTGCAAAATGTTGTAAACTTTGATAATAAAATTTGTCAAAACATTAAAGTTTAAAGACTAAATATACCATAACAAACTATAAAAACCAAATTTAACAAATTTACGAAAGTTTGGGAACTCTATGCACAATTTTCTCATTTTGGTAAAAGATGACAAAAAATAAAATTAAATGGTGAGAATAATGCTCAATTTTTTTAAATTTAGGGTTTTGGTATTTAAAATAGGGGGTGAGAGTTATCTACCACCCCTCAATTTAGCCTTTAGGTCATATATTACAAATTATGAAATTACAAATATAAACTAGAATTAAGCGATAATATACACTATTAATCCTACAACTTAAATAAAATGCAATGTTATAAACACTTTAATGGTTATGTTAATGTCTATTTATAATCTTTTAACTTTTGAAATGATGTTATTTTGACTTTAAATATTCAAAAATTCACTAAATGTTTTCCAATTTCATAAAGTTGAAAATTTGACCTTTATACACTTAATAGTTAATAAAATTATAGAAATTTGACCCTTAATATTCGAAAATCTTGAATAAAAATATAAAACATTCTTGAACTTAAACGATCGATTTTGTTTAATCTTTCGAACTACAAGTGTTAATTTACATAATATTTGAATTTAGAGGATCAATTTACTATACTCAATTAACATAAAACCGGTAGTTCAATTAACGGAAATCTTTAGTTACACTATTGGAGATAAAAAAAACGCTAAGTGTCTAATTTACATAATATGTAAATTTCGATGGTCAATTTATTAGATTTAAATAATAGAAACGATTGTTTTTTAATGCGAAACCATTAGCTACAGTGTCATAGATAAATAACAAACGATATAAATAATTTGATATATCATTATTTACTTGGAAGCTACTTATACAATTTTTTTAAAAAAGTAAAAATGTTAATTTTCAATTTCTTTAATCAAAATTCATTTTTTTAATATTCTATTATAACATTTCTTATAAAGATTGTTATTGAAAATCTATATATATTATTATAACTTTATAGTTTAAACTTGCTATATTGAATCTTGATATTTCTAATTTCTATATGTAATACGTTATTGTATGCGTTTACTATTTTTTCTTTGAATACTTATATCATTTAATTAATTAAAATACCTAATGTAAATATTGTGCAAGATGCAGTTTTATCTCTATAATTTCATGAGTTCGATAATTTTGATACACAAATATTTATAATTGCGATAATTGTAATTATCAAAATATGAATATGATAAAATCGGTTATTATATCTCTAAAGTTTAATGCATATGATATAATTTGTATTCAAAATTCTCAATTTTGATAATTGAAATCATCAACTAAAATCAAATTTGAAGACCAGTTGTGATTTGATTTGTCAAATATTCCAATTTTGAAGAATTAATTTTTTCAATGTCAAAGTTTGTGAAATAAATACATCGTTACAAATTATTACAATCAAATTAAAATTTATGATTTACTCATAAATATTATTACATTGTATTTATTGTTTTTGAGCAAGTTAAATGAAGAGGGAACAAAACCCGAGCCAAACTGACTTAAGGTCTTCTCCCATGGCGAAATTAATGCTTTTGCTGTACCAGCTTTTGACTCCTCTGGTTTAACTTATCACCGTTCGTTTTTACACCGCAGAAAGGTGCTTGCGTAACTCTGTCTTGTAGTATTGGGTATCTACTTTCTCTATATATCCACATGGAACAACAACAACAAACAACCTTATTCCACAACCAAGATTATTGTCTTTATATTCTCCGCCGCCGCCGGAGATGGGCCGGACACCGTGCTGTGACAAAATCGGTGTTAAAAGAGGGCCGTGGGCTCCTGAGGAAGATATAATTCTTATTTCTTTTGTTCAAGAACATGGACCTGGGAATTGGAGATCTGTTCCAAATACTACAGGTTTATTCTTTTAGAGTTGTTTCTGGTTTTAGGGTAAAATTGTCGGAGAATTTTGGGGTTTTGTAGGGTTGAGAAGATGCAGTAAAAGTTGCAGGTTAAGATGGACTAATTATCTTCGACCTGGAATTAAAAGAGGAAGCTTTAATGATCATGAAGAGAAGATGATCGTTCAGCTTCAAGCTCTTTTAGGAAACAAGTAATTAAATAATCAAATAATTCGAATTTTATGAAGTTTTTGTTGCTGATTTTGTTGTTTTTTTACAGATGGGCAGCCATAGCTTCATACCTTCCAGAAAGAACAGATAATGATATAAAGAATTACTGGAATACTCATCTGAAGAAGAAGCTTATGAAAGTTAAATCCGCCGGAGAATTGTCTTCTTCCGCCGCACTCGCCGGAACTTCATTCACAAAAGGACAATGGGAACGGCGCTTGCAAACGGATATAAAAACTGCGAAACAAGCTCTACAAGATGCATTATCACACGAAAACGGAACACAATTGTTTGATTTTCCAGAGACGACGAAACCAGTCGCCGCCGTAACTGCAACGACGACCTACGCTTCGAGTACTGAAAATATAGCGAGATTACTAAAACATTGGGATATAAAGAAACCCTTAACGGAGGATTCGAGATGTTCAAGTACCCAGAATTCATCTAATAATCAGACGGCGGCGATGGATTCTTCTTGTAGCAATGAAACTCCGACGACTAAGATGAAGTTTGATGAGATTAGAGGGTTTAATTCTTCAATTGTTAAAGTAAATGAAGATATTAAACCAGATCCGAGTACATTGGCGCCATTAACGATGCTTGAAACCTGGTTTTTTGAAGATAATGGGAAAGATTACTTCTGTTTTGATGGAAATGGAAACCCAGATCTGTTTTAGATTATATTAGTGATTACTGATTACTGATTACTGATTTCTTCATCATTATTCTCATTTTTTCAGAATTCATTAGGTATTTATTTCAATGTTTTAAACTGACCGTATACCGAAAATTTTGGGCGTAACGGATCAGATTTTGGCAAAATACCAGCAGGTACGAGTATTTTGTGGGTTGTGTTTTGGTTTAAAACAATAAATATGAATATTTTATAATTTAATTTATTTTAATATTCCGGTCTGAATCCGATGCATATTCGCAATACCTGATACATATCTGATATATCCAATATACCGATCCAATGAGCTTGTTCGGTATAACAGTTGGTACCGGTTTTTAAAACATTGATTTATTTAAAATTAGTATATTTTTTAGATAAAGTATTTTAAGTGTCTAGTTGCCTCTCATGAATGTTTTCATGCTTCTTGTCGGAATTTCGATAAGATCCTATAATTTCGACATGATATTAGAGCTGATTCTATTCATTTCTGTTGTGGTTCGAAAACCGGGGGTGTCAATAGTCGACCGGTTCGTTGCAAGACGAACTCGGTTATAATTTATTTGATGTGTGGAGAACGATTATAAACCAAATGTGAAAAGAGGCAGCAATTTTAGAGTGGAAAACCTCGAAGACGAGGAAAAAACCACTTGACTAAGGGCTAAATGAAGTGTCCTTAGTCGTTTCAATAAGCAAATTAATGATCACAAAGGTCATGTTTGTTTTTTAGACAACAAAGAGGAATAGAAGTATCGAAAATAAATCGACAGAAAATTCTCTATGCGAAAGCTCCAAGGAAAATCGGAAGATCATTTTCTCACGCCCTAAGTGTCCTTTTTATACTCCTACTGTGCTGTATACAGTAGGGTGTCGTTTTGTGTCTGTCCTTTGCGGCTAGGTCGGCTAATGTAAGGTGGAACAGCCGCCGGAAACGGCTTCACAGAGTTGCATGACGCTACTAGCCGGCTATTCCATGGCCACTGGAGGCTCGTACAACCTTGCCGGACCACGCCTCTAACAAGGCTGTCGAGGGTTGTCGTTGCTTGGGAGGAGTATGGATGGCCCGAAGCAAGACCTGTAATATGTGGACCGATTGGTCTTGGTGCATGTGATAAATTGGGCCCTACATATTGGGACCGATCGCTAGGAACGATCGATCGGGCCATAAGGTTTGGATGAGACATTCACTCATGTGGACTGGATCTGGGCCTCAAAGTTCGGCTTACGTTGTATGGGCTCTTCTGATCAAGCTTGGTCTTGATCATGTTCGAGACACCGGGTTCCGGAGATCTCATCAATTTCAATTCGCAAGTCGAAGCCTTATTGTTGGACTCGATGAGAAATGTTGAATTTGTTCCACATTGATGAGACAATGAGATTTATTAGGTTTATAAAGAAGTAGAATTTCATCAAATAATGATTTGATTAAATCTTTTAAATGTGTCGCTTCCTCTCCTTAAACCGAATGAAATAACCACGTAGCAATAAACGCCATCTTCGGTTATGAACAATGATTTTTTCTGATCCTCCTCTGCAAGGAAGATCTGATGGTACCCGGAGTAAGTGTCCATGGTACTCATCATCCTGTTACCAGCCACAACATATACTAGTCGGTCGATATGTGGCAACGGGAAAGAGTCCGACTCACAGCTTTTGTTCACGTCAGTGAAGTCAATGCACATCCGCCATTTCCCATCTGCCTTGGAGACCACCACCGGGTTTGCAACCCATTCAGTATAGTGGATCTCACTAATGAACCCCGACCGCAGTAGTTTGTTCACTTCAGCCTGGATAATCCCAAGTTTTTAGGAGAATAACGTCTCCTATTCTGCCTAACAGGCTTTGTACCAGGCTCAGTGTTGATCCGATGTTCACTCTGGGACCGATCAATCCCCGGGACATCATCTGGGGTGTAGACGAATATATCCACATGGCTTCTCAGCAAGTGGATCAATTCTTCTTCAAACGCAGGAGCTAGGTGAGCCCCAATGCGAGTCGTTTTGGTTGAGTCACCCTTAACCAGATTTATCAGTTTGAACCAAACGGGTTCCATGGCTTACCTCGGGTGCGGCGGCTCTTCGAGCAAATCCACCCAGGCCCTTTTAATTGGTGCCAAAGACCGGAATGAGCTCATGTAGCACTGTCTTGCTACCTTTTGATCCCCCTTTACAGAAATGATTCAGTTAACAGAAGGGAATTTGAGCGTCATATGATAAGTAGAAAGGACCGCCTCGAACTTACTGAGGTAGATCCGTCCGATGATAACGTTGTAAGCCAAATCGACTTCAACGACGATGAATTCCAAAATCTACGATCGGTCCCTGAACGGGTCTCCTAGGGTGATTGGGAATAAGATTTTCCCGCATGGAATGACACTTCTCTAGTCGAATGCACAGAGAGTTATGTTAACGATCAGAAGATCGTCAGCAGTAGCTCCCAACAGGAGCAACGCTTCATCAAATTGCACGAAGCCCCGGTGTCCACCAAGATTCTGTGGACCCGACGATCGCCAATGATTCCAGTGATAGTGAGGGGGTTGTCACACGGATCGATAATCCTCTCTCGATCAGCCACAGTGAAAGTGAAATCTTACCCGAAGGAAGGGAACCGTTCGACTGGATCATACTTAACCCGCGCCACAGATTCGGAGCTCTCAGCAAGGTCTCCACGCGCTGTTCTCTTTCGGTCCCGGACCGATTCATTGATTCTCAATCCACCGGAGATAACATAAATATCTCCGGCTACTTCCCTGGGTGCCGCCTCGTTTGGAGAAGGTAGGGCACCTGTTTCGGCAGGTGGGGGAGCAGTATGCTCCTGTCTTCCACCTTCGTTTCGTGGGGCTCTGCCGCCACAGTCCCGCCATCTTCTTCTTCGGCTCTGGCCACGGTTCTCTCGACCGTGGTTGCCTCTATCTTGTTTTGGGGGAGGAGACCTTCGGTCCTACGCCAGTCGTTATAATTTCGGTTGCCTCCATTTATCTCTTCCCCGCGGCCTGTGGCGATCGTCACCCTGATGGCCCCTTCGGGGAGATTCAACCCTTTTGCTCCTCTTATCAGCTCGATCGAGCCTCTCTGCATTCATAGCTGCTACTGTCTCTTTCAACAGTGGGCACTTCAGGGTCGGGTGATCGCGATTGTGATGCAGCTCGCAGTACACCCGACGGTCCTCCTACTTTGAGGGGACATCTTTCTCAGTCACAGCCGCTACTTCTCGCGGCTGCTTCCTAGGATAAGAAACCCTATGATCACCTGCGGGTTCAGAAATCCCGCTAGGCTTCTAATAACCCATTCCTAGCGCTTCATCCACCTTAATGTACTTATTGATTTTCTGAAGAAGTTTCCCCAAGGTGGATGGCGGACTCTTCACTAAACTGGCCGAAAGGCCGCACGGTCCCAAGACCTGCTGCAAAATATCAATTTTTTTTCAGAGCTCCAGTTTGATGACCCGAGCGGTCCTATTGAATTTTTCCATAAAGAACCGAAGACTCATTTTTGCCGGGATGTACTTCAGCTGATATAGTTCCTGCCTACTTCGGCGCGGTCCTACATTTGGAGCAAACTGCTCAGAGAAAGCCTATACATATCCGCCATACGACTGTATGGACCGGGCCGGCAAATTTTTGAACCAGGTTCGGGTGTCGCCTTTTAATCCTGCAGCGAAGATGCGGCACTTTAATGAGTCTGAGGCCCGAACCGTTCTCATACGTAACTCAAAATTGGTGACGTGATCGATAGTATCCCCGTCACCGCGAAACGTCGGCAACCCCCCGGGGTTGCAGAAATATCGATCTGGAACTGCCGCCCAGATCTCTTCGGAAATGGGGAGCATCAAATCTCCCAAGGCGGCGGATATGCCTTCAGATTGCTGGGACGACATCTGGGCCACATGTAGATTATGCCACCAGTCGTCATCTTTATTCCGCCTGATCGGGGCTTCCATGGCCCTATTGAATAAACCGGGGTTGCGGCCCAGATCGGGCCCACAATCCCTTATTGCACGCATGCTCTCCAACTCCCTAGTGAGCTCGTCGATGCGTCTTTGCATCTGTTCCTGATCATTCCCAGGAACTGGAGTTGGGGTTCTAATTGGAGGAGGTGGGGTAGATTGATACCTCTGCCTCCTCATGGTCACCCCGCGCCTGATGATTTCCTCCTCATCGGAGCTTCTCGAGTCAGGGTCGCTTTCGTACCCTCTGCTTGCTGGAACATGGCTTGTAATAGCCGGTGGTTCTGTTCCACTCTTCTCCGACGTGACTTCGATTATTACCTTTCTGACAACAGCCTCCAGGTCCTGCAGAGAGAACGTTGATGCTGGGAGGCTGCTGCTATCATTCGTCAGAGTTTCGGTTGTCATGCCTTTGAATTTCCTATCCCAGGTAAAGACCTAAAATGAGAATTAGAAAATCGGTCCACACGGACGGGGCCAAACTGTTGTGGTTCCTTTTTATGGGGTACCAATAGTCGTCCGGTTCGTTGCGAGACGAACTCGGTTTTAATTTGTTTTATATGAGGAAAACGATTGTGAATCACACAGGAAAAGATATGACAGTTTTATAGTGAAAAACCCCTAATAGAAGGGTAAAAAACCATTTGACTAAGAGTTAGAAATACCCTTAGTCAATCCAATAATCAAATTGTTCATTACAAAGACCGTGTTCGATTTAGGGATAGCAAGAGAAAGGAAAGCTTGAGGAAATTACAAGGAAATCCGGAAGAGGAGATCCAAAGGAAGATCAGAAGGGGAAGATCCAAAGGGAGATCTGTTTTCCATTTCCCAAGCGTCCCTTTTATACCTCTCTCCCACCGTGTGAACAGTAGGTTGTCGTTTTGTGCTTGTCCCAGGCCACTAGGTCGGCTTGTGTAGGGCGGGATGGCCGCCGGGCTTGGCTCTATATGGCGGCGCGGCATCAGGCCTTTCGGCGCTATTAGCCGGCTGTCTCCATATCAAAGGGAGGCTCGTACAACTTTGTCGGGCACTTCTCTGACAGGATCGTCGAAGGTTGTCGTCACATGCCGAGAAATGTGTGTGGCTCGAAGCAGGTCTGTGCGGCCTGGATCGATCTCGATGCAAATCCATACAATCCTTGCTGTGGCCAACTCCAGCTTCGATCCTGCAATTTTAAGAGACCTTCTGGATGGTTAATTTATGTGGCCCTTCGGGCCTTGCCCAGTTATGGGTACCCGATCCCGAAGCCCTTATCAATATGTATGATTTAATAAAATAGTTAAGTATTTCATTTAGACAAAAGGTGAAATTGAACAAAAAAATTACCATGTTTTCATATTATTAGTCAAATATTGGGCGGCATTGGTATTCTATACTGCTTGATATAAGATATTATGGTCAAATTCCGGGTTTTCATGTATTATCCTAAAAAATACTTAAACATTATTATTGTAACATTTAAAAAAAATCAAATTTGATATCGGTTCGGAACAAGTACGAAAATAGTTGAATCACTCCGATGTTTACAAAGTTGAATTCTCTCGGATCACTTTGATCAGCAACGAAACATGAGGATTAATGACGATTTCAATCTTAAAACTTTAATAGTTTTGACAATATTGATTCCATAATTTTGAGACGATATATTTAGTTATTAAACTATAGAGTTTTGATAAATTTAATTATTTTACAACATTTGGCAAACCAAATTCCAAAATTGGTAAAATCATTCTTCCAATTTGGACGAGAACCTCAAATGACAAATTGAATACTTTAAGGAGTAATTATGCAATAGACTTACAAAATTTGGGGATTTTTTATGATATCTTTTCTTTGGAATCATAATCATTAACTCAATTTAATATATGGTAAATTGACAATAATTAAAATAATTTACAACTTAGTTTAATAAATCATTATTTTTTGCTAAAATTTATCAAAAATTCTTTTTTCAATATTTCAATATTTTTTTGTCATTTTTCATTACCAAAAACCAAAATGCAAAAGGGACACAAATATAACCAAAGATATGAGACTTAATATATTGTATCTTATAAGAGTATCCATTCGGTAACGAATCATTTGAAGTGATCATGTTAAGTTGTTGGATTATAGAGTCTTGTTGAATCTACTACCGAAGAACGTGAATGAACATGATGAAGAGAATGAAGTCACACTTTTAAAATACTTGATCAATACATTATATGATGATATTCCTTACTCTTATAAACTTATTCAATCACATTTCTCTAATCAATTTGGACAAATTCAACACTTTCCATAAGGTTTGAAATGAATCAAACATGCTCCGATATCATATTGGAATTATAGAGTTTGATCGGAAATTACGACGACAGAGCATGAACTAACGAAATAAAAGGGAAGAAACCACACATCTAAAAGACTTGATCAATCCATTATATGATTATATTTCTTACCAATATGTGACAAATTCAACATAAGTATAATGTGTTGTAAGTATCCTTTTAATTTGCAGTGAAATTTCGGAATTTTTGTCTCAAGCAAAATATGGAGTATCTGGTCAGGTTTTCATCAATCAAGTTTAGTTCTTTTATAAGTGTTGTATATTCCAAAGTTAGATGCATTTAAATTTTCAAATTTAAATGCATTATTATAATATTTTGAATATTTAACTTTAAACAAATGATTAATTCATGATTTTATTTGTCATTCAGTTTTAAAAACATGGATTGATATTGATATTGATATTGATATTGATATTGATATTGATATTCGTTTTCAATTTCACATTCAAAAGAAAATATTTTTCCATAATATACTTAGTAATTTGATGAAATAAATATGGATTTGATTTCATATTTCAATTTGAAGATCTAATTAATTCCCATTTATTATATTTTTATTTAGAAATAAATTAATTATATTGTGGTGGGAATTTTATTCGCTTTATTTGCCATAAATGCTGAAACATGTGACTTGCTGCGTTGTGTAGATATTTTCTGTTTACACAATATACATGAAAATATTAAATTACAATTGCTACTTGCATTTAATCCAATATTAAGATAATAATATTATTGAAATTATAATATATTTGTAGAATAAATTAAGCTTAATGTGGATTCTCGAAGAAGTTGTGGTAATGGAAATTAAGTAATTAAATATATAATTTAAAAATAAAATGTTTACTTACGGTCACGTGGTTTAGCCTTTAGGGAATAGTTGTGCTTTACTGTACATGACTCCACCATGTGCAATTTAATTTTCTCCTAAAATAATTAAATAAGCAAATAAGCCAAAGTTATTTGTTTTTTTATATATTATTATGCTAACATTTAATTATATAATTACTTTAATTCTATTTAATTTTTTCACATTTTAATTCTTAAATTAGTTAGATAAAGAATCAATTTCCAGGATTTGGGACAAGGGCCCATTTTGCTGAATATTCATATATTTTTAATTGGGCTTTTACCAATTTAATTGGGCTAGTTTAATGGTATACAGATTGATTAATTTTGGTTTTATATTTCCAATGATTAATAAAAGCAATTAATATTACAATTTATTTTATATGATTCAATTATTACAGATATTATTTTAGCCCTTCAAATTATGAATTTAATTAATTTATGATATTACAGTTAATTATTGAAGCGTCGGGGTGAAGGTCAAGCAAACTAATGTGATGACACGATTGTGTGTCCCTAAAGTAAATCATCATGACCGTATAATCACAATAATTAATCATCACCGTCAATTTAATTAATTATGGCCCTCAATGAGCTCATTGGCCTATGGATCTCCACGATTAATATGGACCCCACACCATAAAAAATCATAACTATTATTAATGATAATTAATTAATAATATAATAATACACCTCCCCATTACCCTATCTATTTATTTTTTGATGCTTCAACTATTATGAATTTACGATTCCCCCTTCATCAAATATGACGTCGCATTATTGAAATTTATAGTACATAGATATTAATGTTTTCCAACTAAGGAAAGTTACCTTAATAAGCATAAAAAATGAATATAAAATATTCCATTAAATAAATTATTATAATATAAAACAAAAATGATGAATTTAAAATGTATTATTATTTAATTATAAATGTTTTATTATATTTATAACTATTATTAAAATAGGGAGTTATTCCCAAATTAAAGGACTCTTCAATCTCGCAGTATAAATAGTGATATCTAGGGTTAGGGTTTTCTTCTTTACTAAGAAGAAAAACTATTCACCTTTTCTTCTCCCAAATCCGATCAATTTCCGATGAAGAAACGTCAGGTTGTTTACCGGAGATCCGACGACCAGATTCTGACCAACACAACGAACTCAGCATCGACGGCGAGGAGCGTCAGGTACGGCGAGTGTCAAAAAAATCAAGCCGCGAATATTGGTGGTTACGCTCTCGACGGCTGCCGTGAATTCATGCCTGGAGGCGAAGATGGAACCAGAGATGCCCTAATCTGCGCCGCCTGTAACTGTCACCGGAATTTCCATCAACGGGAAACAACCATCGAATAATGCCGGCCGGCGATATCAATTGTTTGTCGATGAGATCCCTACCCTACGAATTTTATTGGTAAATCCAGTCTGTTAATTACCATTCCATCAGTTATATTGAACCTTTTGTTTTGTTCCCAATTAAAATAGCGGTGGTCAGGTGCGGTGAGATACTTAAATCGTGATTTTTAACGAATACAAAACAAAAACGAAATTACAGTGTGTTTATCTCCAAAAAATCACGATTATATCACCGTGCTAAAACCAACTATGAAATCACGATTTGAGAAATAATTAAGTTACCATTACGTGTAATAATTATAATATGATTATATTTATTATTTTTATATATAATGTTATATTAATATTATAAATTGAGATAATAATACCACAATTTTATTAAATATGTTTAAAAATTCACACAATACGAATTCAATGTATAACCCATACAAAAATAATAAAACATGAAAACCAAATATAACACATTTTAAAATATTTAATTAAGTCATTATTTGATGGTACCAATTACATTTATAACACATAATATGAGACAAATTTAATTCCAACCATTTATGAAGTTCGGAGTTGCGATTAAAATGAACAAAACCATCTCTAATATCATGTTGGTATCACAAAGTTTGATTGCAATTAAAACGAGCGTAACTAACAAATTTTAAGTAGAATATCATACATTTAAAAGATTTGAATAAATTATTATTTGATGACATCACTCACATTTATAAACTTAAACTATGTGAGTTCGATATCAAATTTGAGACAAATTCATCACAAATTATTACAATAAAGCATCGAGATTAAAACCGATGCATGGTATCGGAAATCTCGATGCGAAATTCAATTCGAATAAAACCCTTTGTTGTCATGTGCAATGTATTGTAAATAAAGTGGAAGATAAGGGCGAGGAGGCAAAAATTAGGTATATGTTAATTTGTATTCTGGTACTAGTCTAATCTTTAAACAAAAAGATAATGGATAAACGTGTCTTGTACCTTCAATTTGTGTATTATTTTTAGGAAATTGTGTTGATTGAGTAGGAATTTGTAACTAATCTTACGTATTATTCGTATAACGTATCGAAAAATGAAGTGTATGTCTTGAAATAATGGGCTTATTTCGTAATGTAATACTAAACTGTAGTCAGTTGAATACATCTATTAAGTTGATTTGTTTGATAAAAAAACAGCGATACAGTAAATGTGATTTTTGTAAAAGTACATATTTACCTTTAAAATCAATAAATATAATTTACTCAAATTAATCTATAAATATGATGTTTAACTAAGCGAGCTACAATAATATAATGTTCACACCAAGGAAGTCATATCGATCGGTACCGCTCGTACAGATCACGGCCGGTACGAGTGATTTTTACGATTTATCATTGGTATACCAGTGATATATCAGAATACCGGTGTATCGGTCATAACCGATATTTACCGGTATACCAGCCGATATACCACCGGTATAATTTCCATGGTTCACACAACTGAAAAACATAAGATAGTCTCATTTGAAAAATCTTATGTTTGGACAAATTATTCATGTGTAAATCCACGCGATTGGTCATATGTTTGGACAAATTATGTTTTTGAAAATTGTTAGTAACGTACTTGTATGTTTCATAAAATTTTACTATTATGATAGTAATTTATGTAAATATATTAATTTAATATTATATATAAAAAACAAAGATAATCATATTTAATTATTATAAATAATGATAAATTAGTTATTTAACAAATAATGATGATGTAACCGCTAGTTTTAACGGTAGCAAAATTATGATTTTTAGCAATAAACTAGTGTATTTTTTATATTTTTTTTTGATTACCAAAAAAAATTATTTTAGAGATAATATAAGGCCATGATATTGCCCTTGGGTTGATTTATGTTGGGCTTTCTAATATTGCGGGTTAGTGGGCCTATCGCGAATAGTTTGGCCCATTTATTAATATGATTAAAACTAATTTAATATTTATTATATTTGAATAAAAGGAATTTAATGAGGTTGCACAAAGCATATGGACTTGCAAGAATGAGATGGCACACACGTCTAGCTGAGAGGAGAGCTATGTGGCACCTACTCGTCCGACCAATTCGGTGCGACTCGACTTGGCAAGAGTATAAGAGTCGGATTTTCGACTCGAATCGAATTATTAAATAAAATAATATTAAATAAAAGCAAATTCAAAAAAGTAATTGTTAGAATTTGTAGAAAATTACATAAACTTCAAGTTGAAAACTACAAATATTTATCAGTTTATTATATAAGAAGATTTAACTTATAAAAAATGAAAAATCGTTTGTCGGTTCTACCATCTCCCCAAAAACAACCACTTTTCGGTCTATCATCGCTTGTACGAAGAATTCACAAGTAGATCGACAACATAAGAAAGTCGTGAAAGCACATAAGATATATTTCGATGAAAAAAAAATCAACTTAAGGAAGAAATCAAAACGAAGTCGTTTTATGTAAAGTGTCAAGAATTGGAGTGAGTCGGAGAGTCTAACTTGATTCGACACGAGAGAATGTGAAAAATTGAAGAGTCGGAGCCGTACATGAGGAGAGAGCAAGCCATGCTATGAATATATTTAACAATATGGGCCCATTTAAAATTTTGTTTATTTTTTTTTACCCATACAATTCAGTCCATAACTTTTGTTTAATTAATTTGTACTCCTGTTTAAAAAAAGTTCGATTCGAATTGTAATAATCTAATATTATTTCTAAATAAATATATAATAATAATAATTATACAATGTGAAACAATTGATGTAAAAATAAAAATATGACAAAAATAAATCAAATAATATTATTATATATTTTAAAGTATAATTTTTTATTTGTTTCACGTATTTCCCATATCAAATCTACATGATTAATTTTGACACTACAATTTAACATTGAGAACGAATTTCGCAAACATGGCAAAATATCATGAAAATGTTTGCATATAAAACTATAGGAATTATAATTGTCACAATTACAAAATTCTAGGTGTCAAATATGTCAAATCGATAATGTACTTGACCAATTTTGTGTGTCCCCTATTTTATTTTTTGGAAAAATACATAACACGGCTTGATAATTGTGGTTTCTTAAGATATTTCTTGTGGATAAAACATGATTTTCTGGCTCAAATTAGGGATGAGCATGATTGGGCCTTGATCGTTAATTTCGATCCCACCACCCGTCTCGTTTAAAATATAAATTACCCATGTTGGAATGTAAAAATGTTCCACATTAGAATTGAGATAAAATTTGGAATGATTTATAAGAGGGAAATAATATCATATTAATTGACATGTTCAAGTCATTTACATTGTGATCTTCTCCTCTTATACGTCAAATTCATACACACTCCAATCGTTATTTCTGCTAGACTCTATAATTTCAATATGATAACGGAGATGGTTCGGTCAAAAATCCTGATTATTAATACCGAAAAAGTCAGTTCATTTAATTTCAAGTCTAAATTTGTGAGGTATTTGGACTGGATGGGATTTTTTAAGAGTAAGCTAGGTTGATGACATTTAAAGTCACTAAAATTTATATAATTTAGTAAATTAGGTTTTCAAATTTCTTAATTTTGGCAAATTTTGTTCTTAATATTTTTAGAAGTCAAAATTAAACATCAAAACTTTGATATGTTGGCAAAACTAATATTTATACTTCATAAATTTATGCAAATTTAATCTTCAAAGTTTAATGTATTTGACAAAATTGATTATCAAATTACATCTTAAAACGTTTATTTCTCAAACATTCACACTTTTGTCAAATTTCATCACAATAATTTGTAATGACATATTTATTCCCAACTTTAACTTTTTATAAATTTGATCCTCCAAATTTGCAGCATTTGTCAAATCAAATTCTCAAAGTGTCAAAATTGAGTATCTAAATTTAATTTTGGTAGAGGATATCAATTTTCAAAATTAAAAACATTAGAGACTAATTATGCAATAAAAACTAAATTTTGAGAACTCGTTTTGCCAAAATTAAAAAATATGAGTTAGAATTTTTCTATTTTGATAGTTTATTGATTACAATTGTCAGAATCATCAAATTTGGGGGTAAAAAATCATATAATTATGATTTTATAAACAATTAATTTTGTTGGGCGTAATAGCATTTTTTCAATTGGCCTAATCGGGCTTTAGGTAATGCCAATTCGAATATGGGCTAAACCGAAACGTGCCAATCCATAAATGTGGTCATTTGATCATATCTTGTCGAGAAATAATTGCCCAACTACTGTGGAAATGTATTGATATATTCTATAACTTTAATGTATCTAAAAATGAAGATATTAGTAACTTCTTGTTTGCGAAGTAGATTTGGCACATATCGCTAATTTATTGCATGTGAGTTATAAAATGAAATTTATAAAATTGAGTTCTCATTCATCACAAATAAAAACATAAGAATTCACAAGTGGTTGCGAAACAATATATCGTGATAATTGATGTAATGCATGATGTTACATGTACCGATCCAGTTATTTCTTGATTTTATATATAATTGTAAAATTGAATTAAAGTTATCTTGTATACATCAAAAACAATAATAACATAACGTTAAATTATGAATATTCAAAGTGGACAAAGATCACGATAAAATACATTATCAACCCAAGCAACCCTAAATATCCAAAGTAACGTACAACAACAAATACATAATTTTAGTGTTTTTTCACTATTCCAATCATAGCAGTGAAGTTCTCGACATCTTTTTCGGTAAACCATGATGCTGTCATCTGCAACTTGTAAGTTAATGGTCACGAACATATCCAAATAACCATATGAACACATTGTTGACTTACACAATATAGATATACTCCTATATCAAAAGACATTGGTGCTTGTTGCAATAAAAGTACTATGAAATACAATACGTAAATGCCACACTCAGTTCCACCCTTTTGAGTTGGAACCTGCAAAATACATTGAAATGATGTAATGATTGTAATTCGTGTAACTAGTAATTAACTTACGTCATGCCACATTATTGGAATACTTGCAACATCATCCTTCGTAGTCAAAATATGGATATACTCCTATATCAAAAGACATTGGTGTTTATTGCAAAAAATGTACTATGAAGTACAATATGTAAATGCCACACTCAATTTCACCCTTTTGAGTTGGAACCTGCAAAATACATTGAAATGAAGTAATGATTGTAATTCGTATAACTAGTAATTAACTTACGTCATGCCACATTATTGGAATACTTGCAACATCATCCTTCGTAGTCAAAATATGGATATACTCCTATATCAAAAGACATTGGTGTTTATTGCAAAAAATGTACTATGAAGTACAATATGTAAATGCCACACTCAATTTCACCCTTTTGAGTTGGAACCTGCAAAATACATTGAAATGAAGTAATGATTGTAATTCGTATAACTAGTAATTAACTTACGTCATGCCACATTATTGGAATACTTGCAACATCATCCTTCGTAGTCAAAATATGGATATACTCCTATATCAAAAGACATTGGTGTTTATTGCAAAAAATGTACTATGAAGTACAATATGTAAATGCCACACTCAATTTCACCCTTTTGAGTTGGAACCTGCAAAATACATTGAAATGAAGTAATGATTGTAATTCGTATAACTAGTAATTAACTTACGTCATGCCACATTATTGGAATACTTGCAACATCATCCTTCGTAGTCAAAGTATCAAACTTGTGAAGTACTCCAAAAAAGCCACCTATGTAAATAGAACAAAGAAGTTTCTAATTGCCACAAAAGGAACACATGAAGACATCCATTCAAAACAATCATAATATAATATACATAACCAACGATAGAATTAGCACAACTAATTCGTAATAAGTACATAAAAACCATACAACAACACCATAATAAAGAAATAACTTATTAGAAATGAGCACAAGAAGCTATATAACTAATTATCACATAATAAGTGTTGTTTCACCTGCATATTTGTGGATCGAGCGTGAGTTGGTGTGTCCTTCCTAAGGACTCAAGAATTATCATCCATCTGCACTGACAATCTAAGATGCATCGCAGAATTAATAGCGAACTTGACAACGAGAGAGGTTGGATGTTCTGGTGATAATTCACATTTTTTATCTTAGTGGTGTACCCCCAAAATAAAATCATGAACAACATTTGATTGGAAGGCAAAACTAGTGTTCCTTGGATTACGAATCCGTTGAGTCTTTCGCAATGGAGCTTTTGGAATAGTTCTGGACTGTACAATGTGTACCGTTTAAGATGCAATATTGTTCAAAAGGTAAACAACAAACTGTGTACATGTCTCTTCATTTTACTTGCTTGATTTGTCGGAGTGTATGACATAGTTCTACTTTCTTGTACCGTTGACAATACTCCACTTGGATTCACATTTTTTGGATCATCCTCGGCTGGGTTTGTTCCTTCGTTCTACATGTCATATGCAACATACATATTCAACCTGCTATTCAAAAACAAACTTTAACATATTTTGACTCGGGAATAGGTATATCTATATTTGAATCTTCAACTTGCTATGATGAAAAATGAGTATGAAGATTAAATCATAGAACGTTATATTGTGGTACATGTTCTTTCCTATCCATAGATGGCTCCTCCCCAACATATGAATTCTCGTCTTACATGGAGTTGTTTTTTTAAAATGTTGCTCATCCTAATAATCCACAGCAAGTAGTGCAAAGTAAAATAGGTCATAAAAAAATATTACTCGACGTGGTACCTCTTCATTAGGTTTTGGAGATCCTCGCTTACAACCTCTTTTGTTGTGGCTTAATTCACCACACTTACCACATGTCATTCTTCGTTTAGTATTCAAAAGACGATGTTTAAAATGTTTCGACACTTCGTGATCAGACTTTTTCCTCTTAAGTGATGGTCTTCCACGTTTAACTTTCCTAAAAATTGGGGGTAATGGGGGTTGTTCTTGGCTAAGCGGCCAATGCACATGACTTGGAATACCCTCGAGTGGCAAAGAGTATGCTGCAATAAAATTTGAAACTCGAAAATAAGGACTTATGTAATTGATATTACCCGTGGGTATTTTAGTAATTCGCATATCCCGGGAACCTTCTGGCACGTTCCCCAAGGTGTTCAGAATATTTCAGTTCCAATGGACACTGGGGGTATTTTCATAATTTTGACATCCCGGGTGCGATCGACACGCCTTGATGATATTTTCGGTATTCTGATGTTATTTCATGTTGAAATGGTGTCGGGGGTATTTTCGTAATTTGGACACCCCGGGGTCCACCCACTATAGTATTTTCTGTATGCTCAGGTGATTTATGGTCGAAATGGCGTTAGGGGTATTTTCATAATATGGACACCCCGGGTCCAATTGGTACGCCTACTATGATATTTTCTGTAATCTAATGTATTTTTATTGGTTTGGCATCTGTTGGCCGAATGGAAAGTTTCCGGAGGAGATACGACTATTTTCGGATAATTACGAGTCGGAGTGACTCAAAAGGTATTTTCGTAATTTAGTTTCCGGAAGATGCTACAACGCATGTTCATCAACAATTTTATATCTTATGAATTTCTTGAGGATTGACTTATGCCGAGTGTGCTTTGGCCTCTGTTCACATGTCACAGGTCGATCGAGGAGCGCCCCGGACGATCGGAGACATTATGATTTATATCCGAGGTGAGATCGGGTGTCTTTGTAGAGGTTGGGCCAAATCAGACCAAATTGGATAAGATTAGGCTTTGAACCCATAGAAGATTTGATGGGCCTAAATCCCCTATAAATATAGGTCCCAGGTCATTTGGGGTGGGTTCGGAATTAAAGTCGAAGAAAAACTCTAAATCTTAAAACCTTACGAGTCCCGAAATCCGCGATAAAGTCTAATGTGAACAGTACTGGAGTTGAAAAATCGTGATGAAACATTTTACGATCCGAAAATCAGCGAGAATTTGTGTATTAGCTCCAAATTCGTGATCAAATGCGTCTACTCGTAAAATCTGCTATAAATTTGCATACAGGAAGTGAAATCCGCGACAATTTTAATAGATGAACAGTGCTTCGGATACAAAAACGATCAGAAAAGTGACTAAGGCATAAATTCACGATAAAGTTGCACGTGAAAGGCGAAACCCGCGATAAAGTTTCAAGTGAACAATAATTTATGCACTTTTGTCCTGGTTTTCAGTATCGAGCTCATTTTGCGTCCCTGATCGAGATTACATCACTTATTTGGATCGGAGAGGCTATATATTTTGTATTTGTGAACTTTTTATCATAGTGAAACACCCAGGTAGAGCTTTGCTCTCCCGAGGACGTAAGCCCACACATTTTGGGCCCAATTTCGTAATTTCTCGTGTCTTAACAACAACAAAAAAAAATTTTCGACTTATCAAAAATACCAAAAATATTTTAAAACAATATTAGTTTGGCGTCGTCCGTGGGGACCCAAGACTTAGTCCCATTGAGAGCTATTCTACTGAGTTTAAACTTCCATTATTACCATGGTGCTACGGAATTCTGATGATGATAATGATGTTGATGAAAAGATCGAAGTTGAGCCGAACCCTCAGATGGCTGGTAATGGTGAAAACACAACGATACATGGGGCTCGATCATTACTCCCGGAAGAGCCCCCAGCTCGAGAAGTTACCGCTCAACCTTCCCGGAGTGGGTATTTGCCCGGGAATGCAGTGATGGTTTTTACTCCACCCCCTCGATGTTTGTCAAGATGTTTTGAATTTGGAAGAACCGGCCGAGTTGCCGTTCGAAATAATGCCCATTTCTCACCCCCGACACGAGCTAGATCTGCATATCAGAATCGTGAGGATGAGGATTTGGAAGAGCGAAGACTTATTTTAATCGCTCAGTTGGAAGAAGTGGAGGTCCAAAGAAGATCTCGAATGAGTAATGTTGTCCTTGAGCCATTTGATAACGGAGTTACTGCTGAGGATACAGCCTCGCTCGGAATCCCCGAGCACCATCTGCTACACTGAGGGGAGAGCAAACTTTTACTTTGCAAAGGATTGAGAACTTGTTCGAATCAAAGTTTCAAGAGATGAGTAACAAGATTGAACAGAATGCCGCTCAGATGAATCAGTTGGAGGCCAATCTCGGCCTCGGATATGAGAGGAGAAGAGTGTACGGCGAACATACCCGTGATACTCATCACACCCGACTTATGAGGGCGATTATGTTGGGCAGGAAAGGGCAATTGAGCCCTATAACAGTAGAGGAAAGATTTTGCCGTCATTGGAAGTTTTACGAAGTCCTTGGAATACTTCGAATGCCTTATCCCCATTTTCCATGGCAATCATTAATGCTACAAGATCTGAGTACATCGAGATGCCGAAGGATCTTCCACAATATAAGGGATCGACTGACCCCTATGATCTTCCACAATATCAGGGCAATTCCGAACCAGGAAATTCATGTCAGTTTGATGAATTTCATTGATGCCGCCATGTGTTTCATTTCCGCTGCATCCTTAAAGGAGTCGGCTCTTCGGTGGTTCAATCGATTGCCGAGGTTTTCTATTGTTTCGTATCAGGACTTTAAGGATCAATTCTATTTGATGTTCGCGCCCATTAATACACCAGTGAAGTTTATTACATCTTTGACTGCATTGCGGTAATACTCGTTAGAAAAATTGTTGAGTTTTGTTACTCGTTTTGAGACGGAGTGTAGGGAGATTCCCCGAATTACTGTCAACGAGAAAGTCGGGGTACTGCAGTTAATTTTGGCCGGTCATCCTTTGTGTAACTCTTTGAATAGGGATCCACCAAAAACATGGAGGAGCTTGCATTGCGCTGCACGCAGTACATTCGAGAAGATGAAGGATTGCGCGATCATGGGGTGATTGAAGTTCGTACTTATGGATCGCAGGATATTGCTGCGAATCAAGCGAAGGACAAGAATGTTGCATTATCAAAACCAATGATAAGGACTATCCCATCATACAGTTATGAGGAAATCTTCGCTTTTATTGAAGAAAAGAAAGGTGGATGCCTCATGTACCCTTCTCCATTGCAGGCATCGACACCGGGGACTCACGAGTCTCAGATATTTTGCCGTTTTCATCGGAGTTTCGGACACACTACCAACGACTGTCGAGAACTGATGTCCGAAGTTGAAAGATTACTAGAACTTGGCCAACTGGATGAGCTGATAAATACCGTTGATAGAATGCATGAACTCGAACCGAGGAAAGTAAGTTTGAATATCCAGTAAGGGAAGGCAGAGAATTTTCCCAAGATTGATTTTCCACGACCCGAAACAAGAGGGCGTGGATATGGAGGATATCGCGGCCATTACCTTAGGGGTGGCCAACGAGGAAAATTTAACGGCGGTCGGCAGAACCGCAGAAATGCGAGAAGGTAGAATTACCGCGGTCAAGGTAGGAACAATCAGCACGAAATCAGCAGGGTAATTGTCGGGAAGGTAATCAACCTGCACAAAGAAATCAGCAACAACCGCCTCCTCCTCCTCCTGCTGGCCCAAACCCGGGTCAGCCCATTCTGAATATTGAAGAACCCAAGTGGGGTAATCTTGGCCCAAATATTATGACTATCGCCAGAGGAAGCAGCGTTGGAGATTCGAACCGTGCTAAGAAGCGATCCCATCGCGAATTAGAGCAAAAAGGACGCTTCATGGAAGTTAATCTGGTCCAACTCTCCGATTTGGAGAAAATGACTATATATTTGGACCTGAGGACTTAGCTGATATCTTCTCCCCACAGGATGATGCTCTCGTTATCTCCCATGTTATTGAAAATCATCATGTTTCTCGAGTTTCAGTTGATACCAGAGCCGCCACAAATATTGTTACACTGTCAGCATTTGAGCATATGTCTTTGAAGGGAACAACTAAGCTCCAGCTAGTTCAAACCAAATTGGTAGGTTTTAATAATAGTATCGTTGCGCCCGAAGGGTCACTTTCTTTCCCGTTTACTTTGGGAGACCCTCAAATCTCGAGGACACTTTTGGTAGAATTCGTGATAGTTGATCTCCCTATCCTTCCCTATGACGCTATTTTGGAAAGATGTGCATTAATTTTGTTTGGGAAATTGTTTCTCAGTCCCATCTGATGATGAAGTTTCCTACATCCTCGGGAATTGGCAAGATGAAGGGAAATCTAGAGTTGGCACGTTCATGCTATAATATTATGTGTAGGAGCGGTATGGAAGGTTCTAGTTCAAAGAAGGCTATATGTATAGAAGAGCTTATTCCAGAGGAGCTCGATGATTCTACTATTGTGATATCTTCTAAAAGGTATCGAGAAAGTGATATGAAGATGGAACCATTGGGGATTAAGACAGTACCTTTGTTTTCTAATAATCTAGAGAAGACAGTTGTGATTGGTTCAGAGATGCCACCTGAGTTTGAAAGAGAGGTAATTTTTTTTTACGAAATAATTTAGATATTTTTGCTTGGTCTTATCATGATTATGTTGGGGTAGATCCCCAGGTTTGTTCGCATAGTCTCAATGTTAACCCGTATGTGCAACCAGTTCATCATAAAAAGCGGAAGTTCTCCTCGGAAAAAGAAAAGGCTATTGACGAGGAAGTCGAGAGTTTGTTGCAGGCGGGATTCATAAAGCCTGTGAGATATGCTAATTGGGTTGCAAATCCAGTAGTGGTTCCAAAATAGAATAATGGCTGGAGAGTTTGCATTTATTTTACCGATTTGAATAAAGCTTGCCCAAAGGATCCATATCCACTACCGGCCATTGACATGACGGTGGATACGGCCTGTGGTTTTGAATTTCTTAGTATGTTAGACGCATTTAAGAGTTATAACTAAATTTTTATGAATCATGAGGACAAGTTGTTCACATCTTTTATGACAAATAAATACATTTTTTGTTACAAAGTTATGCCGTTTGGTTTAAAGAACGAGGGGCCACATATCAGCGATTGATGAATTCAATGTTTAAAGATATAATTATAAAATGCTTGGAAGTATACATCGATGACATATTGATTAAAAGTCGATAGGGCGACAATCATATCCGATATTTAAGCGATTGTTTTAATATATTAAAGAAGTATCGAATGAAGTTGAATCCACTTAAATGCGTATTTTGTGTTAAAGGGGGTAAATTCCTTGGTTTTATGGTATCTAAAAGAGGAATTGAGATAAATCCTGATAAAATCACATCTATCCAGCAAATGACAGCCCCCACCATGACCCGAGAAGTTCAAAGATTAACGGGGCATTTAGCATCATTAAATCGGTTTATTTTGTGATCCGCAGAGAGAAGTTTATCGTTTTTCCGAGTATTGCGCACAAAAAATCTCTTGTATTGGGACGATGAATGCAGTATGGCTTTCGAGAGTCTTAAAGATTATCTGAGTAAGCCACCATTTATGTCTCTCCCATCTCTTCGGGAGCCATTGGGCTTATATTTAGCGGAATCAAAAGAGGCAGTGAGTGCCGCCTTAGTGACAAAGAACACAAGCCAGTGTATTATGTTAGCAAGAAATTGCAAGGTGCTGAATCTAGCAATACAGATTTAGAGAAATTTGTCTTGGCCCTGATAGTCGCCTCCCGGAAATTAAGACATTATTTTCAAGGTCATCATATTGTGGTACTGACAGACCAACCTATTAGGAGTGTATTATCGAAAGTCGTTGCGTCTAGCAGGTTAGCTAAATGGAATATTGAGTTGGGATAGTACCAAATTGAATATATATCGAGACGAGCTTTAAAGTCTTAGTTTTTAGTGGATTTCATAGTAGAAATGACCCGGTCAAAAGAATTGGGATTTATTTGTGGATTGATCAGTTTCTGCCAGACGAGCTGACATTAGCATTTATTTCAAAGAAAGAAAATCCGGTGTAAAATTGCGCTTTTCTGCAACTAACAACGTTGCCGAGTATGAAGCCCTGATATTTGGTATCAACTTAGAAGTCGAAATTGGAATTGTTCGTTTGCATGCTCACTTCGATTCACAGTTAGTAGTGAACCAATTTGCCGGTACTTTTATCACCAAAGATGAGCATATGTGTCTATATTTAGATAAGTTGAAAGAGGTTATGAAAAGCCTTAAGACATTCGTTCTCACATATATATCGAGAGAGGAAAACACCCGCAAAGTCAGCAACGATTTTAGAACTCTCATATGAGTAAAAAATAACGACTCTGATCCATTATCAGCCATCTATCAGTATGGCAAAGAGACAGACAACTGAAGTTGCAAGCTGTGAAATTTCGAACGAAACCTGGTTTTTGTTAGATGCAGTAACTGATGAACTATCTTGGAAAGACGTAATCGTCAATTATTTGGTTAAAAGAGAATTGCCCGCCGACGAAGGCGAGGCGCGCAGGGCAATGCAAAGAGCTACAAACTTTGTGTATGTAGACGACAAGTTGTATGAGAAAAATTTTGGAGGACCTTATCTTCGATGTTTGTCCCCAGCACAGGCAAAAGCCGTCATGGAGGAAGTTCACGCTGGGGACTGTGGGGACCATTCAGCAGGTCGATCTTTGGCGTTGAAAGTCAAGAGTGCCGGGTATTTTTGGCCAACATTAGTAAAAGATTATATGAATTTAGTTCGAACTTGTTCCGCTTGCCAGTTCCATTCGAACGTACATCATGTGCCGAGAGCGACTATGAAGCCTTTACCTACCACATGTCCTTTTGATACATGGGGAATTAATATTCTAGGCCCTTTCCCGACTGCGCCTTGCCAAAAGAAATTCTGTATTGTGGCCGTAGAGCATTTCTCTAAGTGGGTAGAGGTTGAAGCAGTGTCCCGAGTTCGGAAACAGGAAGTCATAAGTTTTCTTTGGAGATATATTGTATGTCGTAAGCAGTGTCCCCTTCTTTTTTATCATATTCTGAATTTTTTATATCTTTTTTGAAGATATGAGGTCAATCGGCTAGGGAAATGGTAAGATGGGAGTTAGGTTCATTGCACTTTAGTGTGATGGAGGATGGAAAATTAAATAACATAGGAAATATTAGAAGTGTAATGTGCCGCCTGTCGCGTAGTCGATCAACCTCAAACCTCATCAAACTTGATGTTGGGTAAAAACATTTTTAAAACGAAAAGTCCTTGTCTGCAGCCGAATCGTCTATACATTTATATTGTTGGAATATGCAAGGGGTCCGATTATTTTATAGCATGACTTTGTGGCACACGGGAGGCTTTGCATCCGACTCCTCCATGACACGCCGTCGAGGGTCGCGCCTTGGCCGGAGGCCGGTCACAGTACGCAGTAAAAGAGGACATCCGTCTCCTCTGCTGTACTAAAAAGACCATTTAGTCCAGGGGCCAGATCTATCTAGGATGGAGTGAAAAATTTACGTCAGTCTAAGGATTGTACCCTAAACCTAACGCTACTTCCATCTGGATAGTGAGGATCCTCTAGTGCGAGGCACCCGAGCTACCCGAGTAGGAATGAAATATTTACGCCAGTCTAAGGATTGTAGCCTAAACCAGACGTTACTTCTATTCGGGCAGCGAAGGTTTCCTACGTTTACTTACTCTTTCGGAGGAGAACGGGAAAGGGTTGATTTGTGACGGTGGAGCATGCTAGCAAGTGTAAAGCATAGTGACATCCGTCTTTACTGATGGTTAAGTGGGTAAAACCTCGTAATGCGAGGGACTCGATCCGTCTAAGCGGAAGTGAAATATTTACGCCAGTCTAAAGATTGTACCCTGAACCTGACGCTACATCCCCTAGATAGTGAGAGCCCCCAACGATTTTCGGTAGAGTTCGGGAAAGGTCCATATATGGTGATGATGGTGTAGCGTGCTAGCAAGTATAAAACATAGTGACATCCATCTCCTATTTTGTCCCACAGGGACCTCTTGGTCTAGGGTATTGGATCTGTCTAGGCGGAAGTGAAAAATATACGTCACTCTAAGGATTGTACCCTGAACCTGATGCTACTTCCGTCTAGATAGTGAAGGTCCTCTGGTGCGAGGCACCGGAGCTACCCGAATAGGAGTGAAATATTTACGCTAGTCTAAGGATTGTACCTTGAACTTGGCGCTACTAATAATCGGGCAGTGAATGTTTCCTACGTTTACTTTCTTTTGCGGAGGAGAACGGGAAAGGTCAGGCCTAGTAAATATGGGACGATTATGAGTGCAAGTTTATACCCGAAAGATAAACGTGATAGGCACTACTTGAGGCCCACAGTGCTTGTTGAGACTCGAGTTATGAAGTTAAGTTGGGCGCAAGTTTACGCCCCTGATTAATGGGTGCTATTTTATACCCCAAAGTTGAGAATGATATCGAATGCTCATTAAGTTCTGTGAAAAGACATTCGTTTACTCCATGGTCCTAAAAACTAACAAAGCCAGGGCGCTGGATCCTCCTGTGTGAGAGCGAAAAATTTACGTCAGTCTAAGGATTGTACCTCAAACCTATCGCTACTTTCGCACAGACAGTGAAGGCTCTCTCTGGCGCGAGGTACCCGATCTGTTCAGGTGAGAGTGAAAAATTTACGTCGGTCTAAGGATTGTACCATTAACCTGACGCTACTTCACCTGGATCGTGAAGGCTCCCTAAGCTTATTTCTGGAGGAATTTGGGACAAGTCGGTCTAAATAAGAGGTGTTGGGCACTTGGTAAGGCCCACCATCGGGTTTTCTGGAATTTAAAATGTTATCAGTATTTTCATTTGTGATCAAGATTTCATAAACTCGATCAACTTTTGATGTCAAATACTTATGAGTAATTGTTCTGATTATTGTCAAGGACTATCAACTTATCTGGAGAGAACTTGGAGTACTCTTTCAAAGAATCCGAAGAATACTCTGTGATCTGGTTATTCATACAGGGGTTATTGAGGTGTTTGATTAACGTTTTGACACTTAACGGAAAACTGTAGAGGAAAACATATAAAGCAGAGCAGAATTAGTGACAATTCATATTCAAAAGATAAAAGTCGCAAAAAAACATAAGATTGCGGGAAGCTAAGTCTATAAGCCAGTTTAATTCTTGGACTTCTTCTGGACCAACTTTAAACTCTTCCCGTCAGTTGTAGGTCTTTTCTTAGAAGCCCGGCTTCCCTCACCAGAAGGTTCAGAATTCCTCTCTTGAAACTCGCGGAATCCTGCCTCGTTACGCTCTAGAGCCTCCGCGACCATGGAAGGAACCGAATTTCTCGCCGCCTCCTCCTCTTCAAAGCTTTCAGCCTCCATTACCTCCCTCATCAGCTGGTCATAATAATCGGAGGAAATCTCCGGAAGGCGGGAGTATAAAGTTGCCGAAGGCCCAGTTTCAGTCGGGAAAGAAATTGCCGATTCCTCAGCGTAGCATTCAGCGGCCAAATCCTCAAAAAGAAATTGCTCCATTGGGCCGAAAGGATCAGTACTAGTATCCCTTTTTTGAAGGAAGGTATCCTCTGCGAAACTGCCAGTTAGAGTGGGGTGAAGGCGAGCCCTTTCTTCTTTGCTCAGTATACGTTGGGAGACTCTTTGTGTTTGCTGGGACCATTTTTAGAAGAAATAATGATTTCCCTTAAGACCCACGTAGGAGGTCAAATTGCGGAATGTCGGGGATTTCACTACGAAGTCCTATGTGAATTTCTTAATGATCGCTTTCAAACGCCGAGGCCATTTGGAAAGTTCATCCTTTAAGTTCAAGCATTCGATCGTCTTCTCTTCAGCGATCCTCTCTGCTTTGCGCCGGGCTTCTATCTCCACGGAATTCTTCCCTCTGGCTTCTTCCATTTGTTCCTTGATTCGAGAAATCTTGCTCATTTGTTTTTTAACTGTGTGGTGCTCACCAACCAAATGTTGCGTCACTTCGGAATATTGTACATGATGATCGGCCCGTAGACTCCATAGCTGATATGTGAGCACTCTTCTGGACACTGAGGACCTTCTCATGCTCAGTTTTCAGCTTGTTTATTTCAGTATCATATTTCTCCCTTTGATTACGAATGTACCGATCAGCCGCAGCCCGGGATTGTTCCCCTTCAAGCCCTTGCTCATCTAAATTTGAATGGCGTAAGATACAATATTCTCCGATCACTGCATCATAAGCCAAATCGGTTATCGTTTCCTGAATCTGCAAATTAAAAATGGAGAATTATAACAAAGTGTGAAATTGTAAGGTACATATATTATTGTATTGCATCATGCCCTGTCTTAATCAACGTCGCGGCGTCTCGCATCCCTCGACTGTAATCAGAGAAGACTATGTGATCATCGCGGTTGCGGGGGCACGGTCGAGGATGCTGTCGCAGGTATTCCTCCGCCGCATACGTGCTTACCCGAGTCCCTGGAGGAATCCTGTTTTTCATGCCGTCTTCTAACATCGTATTTGCGGTATCCACACCATTGTCATACTAGGCTTTTACTGACGATCGTGGAATACGACATCCATACCTGGGTGCGGCGACTCCCCCTCGGGCCCTCGTCTTCTCCCTCTGCCGCAATTCCTTTACCTTTATCACGCCGTGAGGAACGACGGGACCCCGATGAGTGACGGGGCGAGCTAATCTCATGTTCGATTGGTGTTGAATCTGGAACCGGTTGAAGGGCTTCAATGATTTCATATCCGGAGGCGGGAATCTCCCCTTCTTCAGCAAATCTTTCACCGACATCGCCCTCAACATCAAAATCCCCCATGCATGATCCTCGAAGTGGTGAAGAAAACGGGAGTGGGGGACTCGTATTCCCGATTATTTCTGTCTTAGGATCATCTACAGTGTAAGGGTCGCCAACGATTTTATTCGATCCTCCCGAAGGAATCTCAGTGAGCATGTTCAAGGCCAAGTCTTTAGGATCCTCAATTGTATCTAAAAATTTCAGTCTGTCGTTGGAATCAGAACCTCTGTAAGCAGCCATTATTCGATATGCAAGGAAAGAAATACGAATAATAAGTTATAAACGTGAAATTCCTTATTATGAGAATCATAGCATATTAGCGAAATAAAGTCAAAGTTTGGATGCAGAAAACGGTAAAAGACGAGAAAGCGAGTCTCCTATTCTAGCACGTGGGTACCTAAGACATGGAAAGGAATATGCGGAAGAGCTTGCGCAGTCCGAGTAACAACCAAGAGGGGTAGAGTGAAAAGAGTTTCAACGGTCAAATTAGTGTGAAATTTTTCGAATATGCTTAAGAGTTGTTGGATAATAGCTCTATCTATAAGTTTCGAAGCTTTAGAAATGGGACCGCACCAGTTCGGAAATGAAAATTCAGTCTTGACAGGAAAACATCAAGGCTGTGTAAGGACAGGAATGCTAGGGTGGAAAGAACGAGAAGTCACATAAAATTAACGTTGTTTCCAATCATGATTGGATTACGACAATGTGAAGCTGAAAGGACAGTTCTTTTCCCGCAAGCGTAGATAATAACAGCTTATAACCCTTTGAGAGGAATGGGGGACAATTTGGAAAAGTCTAAAAAAAAGTTCAACTAATCTCTTAATTTTTGCGGCTGAGGTGAAAATGATAAAAGCTACTATGTAGCTGTAGGAATTCGGGTTTAGTTGGAAAAAATTAATCTTGAGGAAGTCTAGCATCTCCAGGATAAAAGGATGCAAAGGAAACCGAATCCCATTTCGAAGATGTTCCAGAGACACGGTACACCAGACAGGAGGCAGTGTTAATATTCTCCCAAGAGGCCCTGGGCGTTGGATGATAAGCCCCTCCGGAAAGTAGTAGTCAGACGTCAATGAGCCCCAAGCGGTTTTCCCCATCCGAGCTTTTTGATCATACGACTCGAACTTCTTTACGATAGACTCATATCGTCCACCCATCGCTCTATAACCCTCGAGGCGCTCATAAAATTCAAGGTTCGAAGTGCTCGAGTTAATTTATGTTTGTTCGATGAATTTGGAATCGGACGATCCGTTGGAAGACATTTATATTACTAATTCGTATATTTTATTAGTTGTTTCTTAAGTCCGATTATGTTCGGGAACAAAACGTCACGGAAAATTGATGTTCGAATATGGATTTTTAGGCTAAGGAAAAAATTCCGCGATAATTTTCAAAGACTGGATTTCCGCGACTACTTTACAAAGAGAATAGAATTCTGCGATAAACTTGCTAAGGGCTAAAGGTTGAAATTCCACGACAAAATTTATGAAGAACCAATCTTCCGCGATAAAATTACAAGTATAAAAAATTCGCGATAACTTTGAAAGGCTCAGATTTCCGCGATAATTACCAAAGTTGAAATGCACGATAATTCTGCTTTCTATGAAAATCCGCGAATGAAAGTGAGATTATGAGGGTTTCACCTGGTATTTATAGGAGTGGGCCTACGGGCCGGAATTCCAATAAATTTTTGAATGTGTCCGAATTCGGCGTGCTTACTGTCAAAACGGCCGTATCGACGATATGAATATTTTGAGCTATGTGGTTTTTATCTCCGAGAGTCCGGCAATGCTTTGGAATCCATGCACATAAGGAATGTTAGTGGTTTACGACTCAGAGGCTGAATCTGCAAACCAGGAGAATATTGATATTATCCAGGGGTATTTTAGTAATTCACATACCCCGAGATCCTTTGGCTGAATCTGCAAACCAAGAGAATATTGATATTATCCGGGGGTATTTTAGTAATTCACATACCCCGAGATCCTTTGGCACATTCCCCAAGGTGTTCAGGATATTTCGGTTCCAATGGACACTGGGGGTATTTTTGTAATTTTGACATCCCGGGCGCGATCGACACGCCTTGATGGTATTTTCGGTATTTTGATGTTATTTCGGGTTGAAATGGGGTCGTGGGTATTTTCATAATTTGGACACCCCCGGGTCCAATCGTTCACCTCACTATGGTATTTTCGGTATGCTGAGGTGAATTCTGGTCGAAATGGCGTCAGGTGTATTTTAGTAATTTGGACACCCTCGGGTCCAATCGGTACTCCCACTACGGTATTTTCTGTAATCTAATGTATTTTTATTGGTTTGGGCATCTGGTGGTCGCATGGAAGGTTTCCGGAGTAGACACGACTATTTTAGGATAATTACGAGTCTGAGTAACTCAAAGGGTATTTTCGTAATTTAGTGTCCGAAAGATGCTACAACGCATGTTCATCGACAGTTTTATATCTTATGAATTTCGTGAGGATTGACTTATGCCGAGTGTGCTTTGGCCTCTGTTCACATGTCACAGGTCGATCGAGGAGCGCCCCGGACGATCGGAGACATTATGATTTATATCCGGGGTGAGATCGAGTGTCTTTGTAGAGGTTGGGCCAAATCAGGCCAAATTGGATAAGATTGAGCTTTAAACCCATAGATAAGTTGATGGGCCTAAATCCTCAATAAATATAGGTCGCAGGTCATTTGGGGGGGTTCGGAATCAAAGTCGAAGAAAAACTCGGAATCTGAAATCTTAAAACCTTCCAAGTCCCGAAATCCGTGATAATTTAGCCCATGAGCTTAAATCCGCGATAATGTTCTATTGTGGTTTAAATCCGCGATAAAGTCTAATGCGAATAGTACTGGAGTTTAAAAACCGTGATGAAACATTTTAAGATTCGAAAATCCGCGAGAATTTGTGTATGAGCTCCAAATCCGCGATCAAATGCGTTTCCTCGTAAAATCTGCGATAAATTTGCATACATGAAGTGAAATCCGCGACAATTTTAATAGATGAACAGTGTTTCGGATACAAAAACGATCAGTAAAGTTACTAAGGCATAAAATCTGCGATAAAGTTGCACGTGAAAGGCCAAATCCGCGATAAAGTTTCTAGTGAACAATAATTTCTGCACTTTTGTCCTGGTTTTCAGTATCGAGCTCATTTTGCGTCCCTGATCGAGATTACATCACTTATTTGGATCAGAGAGGCTATATATTTTGTATTTGTGAACTTTTTATCATAGTGAAACACCCAGGTAGAGTTTTGCTCTCCCGAGGATGTAAACCCACACATTGTGGGCCAAACCTCGTAATTTCTCGTGTTTTAACAACAAAAGAAAATTTCGACTGATAAAAAATACCAAAAATATTTTAAGACAAGATGAGTAATTGTCTGCACGGTGCTTCTTTTTTACGATAGCTGCCATTGCATGTTTGCACAGTATACCTGACCATAAATAATACGAATGAGTAATGTCTGATCCATTCAAACAAAAGCTACAAAAACACTAACCGGTCAATTGTCATACGTTGCATGAACAACAATGTGTCATCAGATTGCAACAATGTCTATCATCTCGTATTGTTCATTGTTGATAAAATTTAAATCATTAAATCACTATTATTTTAATGATTTAAAATATTGTCAATACTATAAAAATATGGGAAAATTTTTCCAATTAATGCAAAAAATTGTACCGACAAATTCTCAATAACTAATATAGCAGTCATGGATAGACGAATGACGTGTTGACCAACATAGCTCAATTTATTTTTTTTATATTTATTGTAGCTCGGTTTCTGCTATTGCAGAAANTTCTGCTATTGCAGAAACCGAGCTACGGAAAATTAAAAAAAACAACGTTGCATAATAATTGTGTTGTTCAAAATTTTGTGGTTGTAATTTTTTATCTTAAACTTCATTGAGTTTTGATTATCTCTAGTGAGATTTGGATTTTTGAAACTATGGATCCAATGTTTAGAAGTTTAAATTTTTCATTGGGTTTTTTTCCCGACAAAGGCGAAATTCAACTCATCCCGATAAGTGAAATATTTACATATTTGAAAAGTTTATTGGTTGACGTATTATATTGAATATATGTATAAACTTTGACTTGAATGTGCCATACAACCCACAAGTTGAAGATATAAACATTTAAAGAATATAGAGAAAGTAGTCGATACACCTTTGATTTTCGCGAGTTGGCTTGGAACACTAATTATGATTATGTGTTGGGGATTAAACACGTGTGCGAACAACTTCGATAGATTAAGGAGAACCTTTGAATTAAAGTAAAGAGCTAACAAAGACACAACTGATTTAACGTGGAAACCTAGAATTGGAAAAAACCACGTGACCGGCGAAACGGCCAAATTCACTATCATTTGATAAGATTACAACACACATACGAAGAGAAAACTCAGAATACAATATTATTGAAGTACATGACAAATATAGATGAGTTGGTTGAGATAATTAAAATAAATAGCATATATTCCTAATATTTGATTATATCCCTATATATGATTATCCATGATCAAATCATATATATACGTCCATATATACTGATTTAATATGATCTTGTTTCCTTCAATATCTCATTCCATAACTGCGGATATATTAGATCAGCGTACCCCACCATATTTCAGTTCGATCCTCAACCGATTGTCTTCATCTGATATCTTCGGATCATATGCTTCGGTCCTCGATCGATTGCAACGATCCCTTTGTCTCCTTCGGTATTGCGTACTTCTATCCTCGATTGATCGGTACCAATACAACCATCTCATTTTCCATATGTGCCCCAGATCGACCACATTGCTGATCATCATCCAAGTGTGATCGATCGATAACAATACCGATCTCCTCACTTAACATTACGAGCGTCGGGATACAAATCTGATTAACTAACCACCTAAAATAAGTCATCTTTGAATACTTGATAGTTTAATTAATTGTTTTTATTTATTGACTACTGCATTTATATTTTTGTAACACTTTTATTTATATAAAAATTTTAGAATATTCATATTACTTAGGTTTATAATGTTCAACATTACAATTTCAAATTTGAATTATTAGATTAAAATTTTGTATTATTATTTGACTTGTTTTTTTGTTAAACATTTCAAATTTGAAAAATTAAATAGTTTTGTTTTCTTTATTTATTAATCCACTTACATTTTGTAACACTTTAATAATATTTATTTTATTTATATATTTTAGAATATTGATATTCTTTAGGTTAATAATGTTTTAAAATACAAATTTAAAATTTACGTATTTGATTCAATAATTAGTTTGTTTTGGATAATTGATTACTTGAATTGTTTTTGTTAACCATTTTAAAAAATATTTATTTTATTTATATATTTTCGAATATTCATATTCTTCAGGTTATTAATGTTTTAAAAAACAAATTTCAAATTTGTGTATTTGATTTAATAATTAGTTAATTTTGGAGTATTGATTACTTGAATTGTTTTTTGATAAAATTTTTAATAAATATTTATTTTATTTATATATTTTCGAATATTCATATTCTTTAGGTTATTAATGTTTTAAAATAAAAATTTCAAATTTGTTTATTTGATTTAATAATTTGTATATTTTGGAGTATTGATTACTTAAATTATTTTTTTGTTAAGCATTTTAATAAATATTTATTTTATTTATATATTTTTGAATATTCATATAATTTAGGTATTAGATCCGCCATGGATTCGACTGAGGATGATGATGACTAAGATTCTGATGTGAAACTCATACTAAATGACTATTCTACATCAGAGTACGATGATGGTAATACTGAAATTGATGAGGAGGAAGTACAAGTAACATGACATATGATTGCTAGTACGCGTGTGGAAGGGATCAGTCGCGTGGACGTTTGGGGTTCGTCATGAGATTCGTACCATTGGGATTTCCTAGAAGTTGGAGTCCAACCTACTGTATCGGGTCCCTATGAACCACCACCAAATAATGTGTACGAAACTACATTGTTTGGTGGTGCGGAACATCACCAATATTTGTAATCGAGTTAATTTGATATTCTACATTCGTTTGGTGTGTCTTTTTTTACGACAGAGGCGGAACCAATATGGGTGGACTCTTATGACATACCATCGATGCATGTTTATTACGATCCCTACACTCTCGCCCTCGCTGTTGGTTTGCCTTTAGGACTAAAGTTGAACTCAAGTATGCTGTGACGAAGTACTCTATGAAGATAGCGAAACGAGAGTTTGTGGTACACCGGAGTAGCCGTACAGACTACGATATTCGTTGCCGTTTAGCTCCAAATCAATGTACTTGGAGAGTCTTGATTGGTATCAGTCTCATGATCGTGAATCGGCAATAACTTTGTTCATAAAGAACCACACTTGCATTGATAGAAGATGGAGAACGCTTTATCACATAAACACAACAAAAGATTGGATTGCAAGACACCTCGTTGAAGCAGTGTCAAACAACCCAAAATTCAAGCCAATTGATGCTCAATCAAACATGAATGCACAGTGCGGCTTCCATATATCCCTATACGAAAGTTTGGTCAAGTGTCAAAAAAGTCATTGAGAAAACGTATGGTTCATGAGATTCATCAACTATGGATATTCCATGTTACTTACATGAAGTTCGAGCACAAAACCCGGTACAATCGTTGAGTGGCGCCATACATTTAACGGTAATGGTAACGGTCAATGACTTTTGCATTTTGTACTCTGGTCTTTCTGTCCATGCATCGATAGTTTCCGGTATTGCCATCATACTATATTTGTTGACGGGACACACTTATACGGGAAGTACAACTACAAACTACTAATAGATGTGACAATGGATGGAATGAGACATATATCATCACTTGCATTTGAGATTCTCGATGAAGAGAGTGGTTAGACTATAAGTTAATTCTTGTAATTAGTTCAAGAGCATGTCATACGAGTGAAGCAAGACATTTGTTTGCTAATTGATCGGAGGTCTGGATTCCTAGCGGCTATACAACGTCTTCGAAGATTTCAACCCCCTTTTCTGTTTCATCGATTGTGCCTCCTACATGTTCGCAACAGCATGCTTGAGAAATTCAAAGGTATAGGACTCAAAGCCATGTGTTGGGCAACAGGTAGTGCACACTCCATCATCGAGTTCGACAGGATGTTGGAGACAATTAAAAGGCATAGCGTAAGTGCATTCAATTATTTGAATGCAATTCCAAAGGAAAAATGAGCATTAGCTCATGACGGGGCAAAATGTTATTCTAATCATTGTTTGCAATATGGTTGTAGCGTTATTCTAATTTAATTTTTCAATTATTTCAGGTCATTTTCGAAAAATGCAAATCGTATTTCGAGAGGTACGTCAATGAGGCTGCAGACCTTCATGCACGGTGGTTCACTTGGTCCGAGAATGCAACAACAATCTTCAACAACGCCCAGAACGAAGGAGTTGGCTTTAGCGCCTAGAAATACGATAGAAGAAGAATGATAGCTTCGGTTACGTCATTTGGACGTAGCATGGATGATGTTACAACTCACATTGTGGACATTTCTGCTATGACATGTTAATATGGGTCATGGACAACATTGCAGATCTTTTGTTCGCATGCACAAGTAGTACATTTTTCAATTTACATTTATATTTTAATTGAATTAGCATATCGAACTAACTTAGTTTGTTTAGACGTGTAACATTTTTAACATAGAACCAAGTTACTACGTCGATCCAATATATGAGGTTGAGAGCGTGGAGATACATACATGTCACAGTTTAATCCTACTCGTGATCCAGTTTACTGGGCAATGGCGACGATGTTGTCCACATTATATGTAGATGAAGGTCGACGACGGCGTCGTCGATTTGGGCGACAATGTACAACTCATTTCCGAGTAAAATGGATCGATGGCATCGACGTCCCCCAACGTCTACCCGGAGAGCCTCATCAAGTGAACAAAGACGACCCCCTCCATCTAGTCATGTTAATGAGACAAATGTTGTATACCATGGAATTGAAACCGAACAACCGCAACAACATCGTCGATCTGTCTGGAAAATGATTATGCAAACCTTTGTTCCACACATAAACTCTTATTCATGACCCATGTATATTATTTAATAAATATTTATGTATATTTTTTTCACATTTAAACTACATCTAATTGATTCATTTGTTTTAATATGTTGTGACCAAAGTAGTATTCGACTAAAACTAAATAAAAAGTCATATATTTACAAATATGGATATGATAAATAGTCATATGACAATTCCCATGTTTCTTGTTTCACTTGACGCAATATCTCAACATCATTGTTGGGAATCGGGTCTGCAGTAGACGTGGATGTAGATATCCGTCCCCTACTATCACGTGAGGTTTAGGTGCGGCATCGCCTTTTCCTCGAGGTTGAAGTCTTCGACCTACCCAACTAATTTTGCACATCGGCAAACTGTTTTTCAAGATCGTTAATCCGATTTTATGGAAAATTTTAGGGAACCTCTACTACGGAAAATTTCGGAACCAACTGCTACGGAATTATAAATTCAAAATCGAAACCTAGATTTCTTCAATTATCCCCAAATTGAAAGACGAAATACCCACAATAGCTCGTCAAAATTGAAGAAATATCAGTACCACAACAATGGCAATCGTAAATTACATTCGATTGGGGGGACAACAAAGCGAGAAATGCAAAAAGGCAGCGAATGTGAGACTGTTTACGGATAGCGAAGGAGAAATACAATAAGGAGGCAGATGCAAATGATATTTAAAAATAATAGTCCGGTTTCTATAATAGTGGAAACCGAGCTATCATTTTGTTTAAAAAAATATAGTAGTCCGTTTTCTGGTGTAACAGAAATCGGACTATCTATATGTATATATTTTTTTAAAAAAAATAAAAAATAAAGGTAGTCCGATTTTTTGAATAAGAGAAATCGGGACACTGATAAATCCATCAATATTATTTTGTTCAAACATTTGATGAATGTTATTAATTAAATAGAATAAAAATCAGACTTATTATTTTTATTTTCACAGGCCGACAAAAAAACTCATAAAAATATACATTTTTAAATTAACGTTACAAACAAACAAAAGAAATTTTAAGAGTGCTATTTCTATCAAAAAATACCAAGCAAAAGCCCTACAAAATCCCCCTTCCAGTTCCCATTTGGAAGACAACGACAAGTACACCAATGGCGAAATCCTTCCTTCTCCTTCTCGCTCTCGCGTTTCTCCTAATCACCGTAAGTCCACTCTACAATTCCTAATTTCGTTTCGTTTCGTTTACAAAACTCGTATCTACCTCTACCGCTCTCGATTCTCCATTAATTTCCTAGGTCGCGGCTGATTTCTCAGCATTTGAAACCAGCAAGATCCGTTACGGTCCAGGCAGTCTTCATCTACACGGTGCGCCGTTTCTGCAATTGTTCATTTCTGTTTGTTCTTGTTTGAAAAACGGTGTCGTATTTGCGTTGCTTGTGTAGAATGTCCGTCGCAGTGCACAAGGCGGTGCGGAAAGACGCAGTACCACAAACCGTGTATGTTCTTCTGCCAGAAATGCTGCCGGAAATGTCTTTGTGTGCCGCCGGGGTATTATGGGAATAAAACTGTTTGCCCCTGCTATAACAATTGGAAGACTAAGCGTGGAGGACCTAAATGCCCTTGAAATATTTGCCGCTTTTTTTATTTATTAATTAACTTTTGTTTTATTTATTGTGCTTTATATTTAATGTGAGCTAGGTGCTGCTGCATTATGACGCTATAGCCCGTGGTTTGAATTCTACGTATGCTTCCTCTTTTAGGTCAGTTACCATTATTTATTTGGTCCCAATTCGTAGCAGATCCTCAATCATTCTGTGTTATTTGCTTATTTAGCAATGTTTTCCAATGTTTTAAGTGTCGGTTTCAGTGGGTATTTTGCCAAAATAATGATTGGTACGAGATTTTGTGGGTCGGTTTGATTTTATTCTAAAAAAATAAAATATGAATATTTTATAATTTAATTTATTTTAATATTCTGGTATACCAATCCAATGAATTTGTTCGGTATACCGATTGGTACTGATTTTTAAAACATTGATTTTTGTATTGACTCTTATGCGATCCAAATACTTATTATCAAAATATGTTCAGTTCTTCTATGATCTTTTTTAAATATATAAAGTTTTTAGAATTTTTTTATATTTATTTTTTTCGAATTATGAACAATATAAATTGATAATAATTAAATAATTGTATATTTTTTGTATATTAATAGTTTTATTATTCTAATATATATATGATATGTCTTATACATATCCGATATATCGATTATTGTGTATTATATCTATGTTAATAATTTAATTAAATTTATTATTTTGATATATATATAGTACATTTTCGATATATCTGATACATATACGATATACTGATACTATGAGATTGTCCGGTATACCGGTCGTTACTGATTCATAAAACATTTTTAATAAGGAATTTGAAATTTTTAAAACTAATTAATCAATTCATTTTATATTTATGATGATGTACTTAATAATTACAAATCTCTAATGTAAATGTCCTAGTATATGCAAAAACTATTTACTTATCAGTGATATTTATTTTAAAAATTCATCTGACACCGCCACTGTCAAAAATTGCCCCCGAATATGTACTATAATTATAAATAAAATAAATTATTAATTAGAGAAAATATAATATTTTTTAATCGTTCTCAATGTATATTATTTATAATTCATAAAAATAAGAATACAATAATTTAAAAACTCAAATGTTTTTTCTTAAATCAAACAAGTTAGATCCAATCGATTCAAAACCCGTATCGGTTCGCAAAATACCAGCAAAAAATGATACTCCGGAAATTTCGAATATACGAGACACTCCACTCTAGTTGAATATGTCTGTCCCTTTGAGCCCTATTTCATTATTTATTATATTTTTACTTTAGTGCTTGAGTATTAAGTTAATTATTTGTTGCATAAGAAAGATTTGTTTTTCTAACAAAATTTGTTATATAATAACTATAAGAAATTTTTGGATTTCCACATTAAAGCACTATTTTAAATTTCCGGTATACCAGAAATTTCGAACTTGTCGGATTCGGTAGGTATTTTGGCAAAATACCAGCCGATACGAGTTTTTCGGATCGGGTCGGATTTTTACGGGTTGAGTCGGATTTTTTGTGGGTTTGGTTGGGTTTTATATTAAAAAAAATAAAATATGCATTTTTTATAATTTAATTTATTTTAATATTCTGGTACGGATCCGATACATATCCGATATATCCGAAACGTATCCGATATATCGATCCAATGAGCTTGTCCGGTATATCGGCCGGTACCGGTTTTTAAAACATTGCATTAAAGCTCATCATCGTTAAATAATACGTATAATAACTTAAATTGTAGTATAACTTAAGATCAAATTCACAAAAAATGATTTAATTCTATTCTATTTTAAAAGCCGCAAAAGTAACAAAAGTGTTTTATTACAAAATATAAATAGAAGGAATAAATCTTTTGATACAAAATCGATGGAAAAACTTTATTTAAATGCAACATACAATTTATAGACTTTTATTATCTAGAATGGTTATAGTTTTTAATACACTTTGTAAGACATAATCTTATGAACCTAAATCAAACACGTCAAGATTTATCATGTCTAAATAACTGCCCATAAGTTCGTACAAGTAATTTTAATTGACCTAAATATGATTATCACGTTTTAAGACATGGTTATAGCAATACTTATATGTATGTAGTGCAGCTATATTTATTTCCTTCGTCTGTTTAATTTTCGGTTTGTCACTTATATGTAATCTTATACACAACGAAGAATTAAATCAATTTAAAATAACATAAAAGAATGCTTTCATGGGATACATTTATATGCGTCAATTAATAGTATTCTATTAATTTTAAAATAACATATATGATACAAAAAATGGTTAAATAAATAAAATAAGATTTTATAAAGTATGGTCACTTGGTAAGCACAAAAATATGACTTATATTTAACCTTGTCTAGAAAATGAACTTACAAACTATAAGTATGATTTAATTGCGCAAAATACCACCAATTCTGGCTTTGTAATTTTTCTTCAATTCGCTTTAGCCAATTGCGACTCGTGATAGGTTAAATAGAAATGTTAAAAAATCAATTTACCCTAAATTGACCGTGTTGGGCACTTGATTTAGGCTGACGCGAATTGTGTTATATTTAACTACCCGCTATTTTTCTCCCTATTGCGATTTGACCTAGTTTGTCGCGGTTTTCTTCTTCTACCCTACCTCGGCGCTGTGATATTTTTCCGGTTTGTCGCATTTTGTTGTTAGCAAATCGTAAGTCCCTTCTCTGGTGTTGCCCTAGTTTCCCTACACGTAAGTCCCTTCCGGTGCTGCCAAAGGTATGTGTTATTCGCAATCCTTGTTGATAACAAGGATTCGAATCGATTATTAGTGATGAATTCATTAGTTACAATAGTATTTGTGACGATTCGATTATTGTTACGATATTATTTGTGACGATTTGATCATTTGTTATGATATTAGTTGTGGTGATTTGTTTATGTATGCTTTAGTTCGAACGAATTGATTAGTTACAATATTATTTAGGACAATTTGATGAGTTATGATATTATTTGTGACAATTTGATTAGTTATGATATTATTTGTAACGATTTGATTACTTACGTTATTATTTGTGACGATTTGATTATTTGTTATGATCCTAGTTGGGAATAAATGATTATTTAAGATATTATTTGTGATGATTTGATTAGTTATGATATTAGTTGTGACGATTTTCTTAATTATGATATTATTTGTGTACATTAAATTTTGTGATTTGATCGAATTTTTATGCTTTAGGTTATATACTTATGTTACTTAACATTTCATTTATCTTATTTATGTTGTTGTCCTTTTATCAAATTTGTAGAATTTTATAATGACACACCGAACACAACAACATGTCAATCCGAGTGTATTGACCCTTTAAGAGAGACATTTAAGTCATCACATTTTATGTGGTAATGAAATTGTCCGGCACATCATATTCAAACATTGGGATTGAACCATAAGAGATTTGTAGATTACATGTAATGTCGCTGAAGTTCTAGATCGATGGGGATTCTACGGTGTATTTAAGATATCAAGGCTACAATTGGACCAACACTTATTGAGTGCGTTGGTTGAGCGATAGAGGCGAGAAACGCATATTTTTTTCTTACCTTCTGGTGAAGTAAGTTTCATGCTTGTTTTGTATACCGTTTACAATTAATAAATCTGTAATATTACATTTGATATTTCGTAGACAACTGTTACTCTACAAGATGTATCTGTCATTTTGGGGCTGCCAATTGATGATACTCCCATTGTGAGTCGTAGATGGATTAGAACAGAAGATGAATGGTTGTGATTCATTAGGATTAGATTTGGTTGGACAACAACCTCAAATGACATAAAGGGGAGATCCTTTGTCTTAGGCTCGTTAGGGAAATACGTCGTTCAAGCTGCAAATGCAGTTAACATGGATTCTACAGACGATCACGTCTGGAGGTCCTACGCGTCTTCTTATGGTATATGAAGTCATTTATTTTTTAGATTACCTTTTATATGTAGAAGTAGTTGATTACATTTGTTCAGTGAATCTAATTTAATTGTTTTGCTCTACATTTGAAATTCAAGTCGAATACCTAGCATATGTCTTGAAGAATGACATAGATTTGATAATAACAACTATGAGCGGATGTGTAGAATGTCATTTGGCTTTATATACGAAAATTTTTCATTCCTTTGGTAATATCGGTTTATATAGCAAACATCATATGGTAATTAACGTATTTTTTGTTGATTTCGCAGTTTCGTTACGACGATGATAAGGACTCGAGTTCCAAGCCATCAATTGCGAATAAGTCATGATTCGCTAGATTTAATACGTTGAACTGGGGTAACACTTTATGCTTATTTTATTGGATTACTAAAATACCGTTACTAACATCAATTTCGATTTTGTTAGTTTACTTGGAAACCGTACATTCGATTACCAATGTCAGATTTTAGTCATGATACTCAGGCGTTGTGGACCTATACCGAGCAGATGCTCTTTTTTGGTGTTGTAGAGAATCATAACATCGACTGAGTTCGCAAGCAACTTGGATATTTCTTCTGCATTCCAAGACCAGTTGATTGTTGTTACGATGAAATTCATAAGTATTGGAAAGAAACGGGACAATCGTGAGAGGTAATTCATAGAGACAGTTTTAATCATTGGACATCCATATTTGAGTCTCTTTATGATCGACGAAACTATTAGACATCGGATGATGATTACTACACGTGGTACCATAGGATAGCCGTGCTAATCCTCGGTACCATTAGTTCATATCCTTCAGGTTGGCATGGAGGAGCAGCAAGCTAGTGTTGTATGAGCTATTATGGTTTAGTATGATGGTTTACTTAAATACTTCTAATTTCATTTTCTTATTTGGTTAATAGACAGTTCAGCTCGAAGTACTATCTCAAACTGTAGAACGTGATCCTCGTTCCGTAGCAGCTCAGATGATGGCTGATTCAAAGAACTTATATGGGTACTTATACGGTGGGCAACCTAGGAGTTTCATATGCTCGAGATCTGCCCACTAGTAGTTCCAATGTGCCCCCTACATTTGGTTTTCAGGTCCATCCGGTTCAGACGCCGCCTCCCTCCCTAACGTTGGAACAAATGTCCATGATGTGGTCCTTCTCCCAGTCGATGCAACAGACGTCGCCACCTGGTGTTAGTTTTCAATCTACCTGTGGAGCAAGCTCCTCACACAAGACATATCAGCATAACGATATACGTCCGATCCACCCGAGAAATATGCAGTCGGCTATGGACTCGGAAGGCGAAGATGAAGAGCATGTGACTAGACTCCGAGATGAGTCACTGGAGCAGGATGGTCACGAACGACGGGGAAGGCGTACTCGTATCAGACGTATGTGTGATAACAGTGGATATCTTGGGCACCATGAGATTGGCGGGTGTAGAAAAAATTGATTTCGGTGTTTAAGAACTCCTTTATGTTTTTATGTTCGAAAACATCTTTGTCTTACGATTCGATTTCATCAATTTGTACAATAAACATTTTCTATTCAATTTCTTCAAATCCAAATTTTTATTTCCTAAATTTAATGAGTAATCAAAATAATAATCAAACAAAATGATACATAATTTATATCTCAAGAACGTTGGAAAATTAATTGGTGCAACAAAAAATCACCTGTTAACATAAATCGAAATATCAAATAAAAATAATTAAATACGATAACATTATATGGAAAATCAACATAGAGTTCAATATTTATATATATAATTGGGGCAATATTTATAGAGTGAGGTTTTTCATTGACTCCTAATATTTGAAATAGCGTAAAGTCAATGCTCTTATAGTTTCAAAATTACATATAAAGTACTTAAAGTTTACATAATGTGTGTGGTTAACCCTCTCACTTTTTAAATTTGTAAACACCATGTCCTCAAAGTTTATAAATTGCATGGTTGGCCTCCATAGTTTCAAATCCATTTATATTTGACCCTCACGTTCGGTATATTTTTGAGTTTTTGCGCAATTGGCCTCGTTTTTTTCACATGTGAAATTGACCGATTTTGTTTGCTAATTTGATATTTAGTCTTAGAACATATTAAAGAGTTCAGAATTGACTCCGAGAAATATGTACTGGAGAAATATGTAATATCAGCTTGTTAAAAGACTAATTTGTCTTACAATGTTTTTTTATTATATTTCATGCCAATTTTACTTCGTATATAAACTCAAAAAGATACCGGAGGTATGGGTCAAATATAAACGATTTTTGAACTTTGGGGGTCAACCATGCAATTTTAAACTTTAAGGACATGGTGTTTACAAATATAAAAAGTTTGAGGATCAACCACACACATTATGTAAACTTTGGGTGCTTCATAAGCAATTTTGAAACTATAAGCGCATCGTCTTTACACTATTTCAAAGATTAGGGGTCATCCTTGCAATTTTCTCAATATTTATATATATAATTGGAAAATCTACATAGAGTCCACTTCATTACTTCATTCGCAATTATTCTGGCATTGAAGACCTAATTTTTTATTTAAGTATTGCTAACTCAGATGAAATAATAATAAATGAACATCTAACAAATGTATGATAAGTAAATAAAACAACAATAAATAAACAACATAGGTATAGTTAAAAACTCAATCATCATTTTGTGTATCCATCTCATTCGGTATCCTGGTTGTACGACGGCGCCCCCAAACACGCAAGTTCTTCTCTCATATTTTATCGTGCCAAAATCTCCAACCAGGCACATGCCACTCGCTCTCGGGTCCCAATGGCATAAGGTGTAGATTTGCGTACTGGTTTTGAAGAGTTATGTCTCCGGTAAGTGGTTTATACTAGCACATCGTAGAGCATTCGCAAATGGAAGCAAATGCATAATTTATCTACCACAGGAGCAAGTCTTTTTAATCAAGTCGACAGTTTTATGTGTGCTAGGACCACGACCACGTTTTATGCATTGCATTTCTCCGACTTGCCTATCTGGGTCCCAGTAGTGCATCTCATATGAGTAGACTTTCATTCGTTGTTTTTCATACCACATTTGCATTGCTGGGGTGAATGACTGAAAATGTAAAATACAATGAAACAATTATTTTAATTCCTAACACCATCACTAAATCTAACCTGCATATTTTGTGTCATGATGGCAAGTTCATCGCGTTGTTTTATGAACAACTTCTGTGTATGGTAGAATGTTGAGTCCACCAAACAAGAAATCGAATAATGGCATACTTCTTTCATCATTCCGTTTACGCATTCGACTAGATTAGTTGTCAATGTACCGTGTCGTTGTCCACCATCGAATGCAAGTGCCTACTTGTGCAGATTGTTATCTATCTCCGATCGAGTAAGCCATATGTAAGCACGGCTATACTTTTCCCTTATTTCTTCTATCAAAGTTCTCCATTTTTATTGTAATGGGGTTTCCCCAGCACGGTAGGCAAGCTTCCTCACCTCACGATTTTTTATATGCGTATTCAAATTCGATGTTACGTGTGTCTCAAACACCATCGGTGATATAACCGACTAGTCTGAAATGCTTCTAACTACTCAACCGCCCCCATACTACCAGCATGTCTATATGAACTATGCAAGTCGAGTTATCCTGTAATGACCCATATATGAGATGGAAACGGTGGTTCGATAATTTAGTTCCGGGTAGTTCCTTAGAAATCACAAATGATATAGGTTATATTACTGGAGAGGTTGGAAATTGTATTTCCAAATAAGGAGAGACGGAAAGTTCATTAGAACAAATTAGTAGATATATAAATGTAAGAACCCGAAAATTAGTGATCGGTGAGATAAAAATTAACACACGAGATTAAGATTCGTGTTCCGAGGAGGAATAATACTAAATAAATAAAAGAGCATATGATATTGTATTTTAAAAATTTTTTATGCAAATACTTAACATTATCGCATGGGCCGCAATTAGTTGCAAATATTGGAGAATTAATGGGTCTTATGTGAAAACTCATTACATGTTGGGTTGCTCATGCATAGACTTTACATATAAATTGAATTTATAGGGGAGAAAGAGGGATCATGTAAAGAATGATCACGATGGAACTTCCATAAATCCTGGAAGAATATTGGAAGCAACAGATTATCAGCATTTGGTAGAGTAATTATCTGGAAGAACATGAAGAAATAAATCTCTTGCGTGATAGAGATAAAGATTTGGTAGAGTAGTTATTTTGCTACTGTTTTGTATCTCATGTCTATAAATTGGTGTAGCACATAGAAATGAAAAATATAGAATTCATATTTTCCAAAACCTTTACATGGTATCGGAGCCACTTACCTACATTCCTTACAATCTTCAACACAACAATGATCACTGGGGAGACTGCTAGAGATTCATCTGATAGCAAGAAGCAGATTATGAACTCCGTAAACACTCCTAACTACGACCCTCTTCGATTGAATGGTAACGAAAAATCTGGACAAGTTATTATAAATGTATCATTCAATGGACACAACTACCGTGGATGGCGCAATGCCATGCAACTGACCTTAGACTCTATGATGAAGACAGACTTCTTAACAGGAGAAGTGCAACCACCAGAACATACCTCAAATGACTATATGATTTGGAAGTCCGTAGATTCCATTGTGCGGTCATGGATCTTGAACGCCATGACCCCAGAAATCGTTGATACTTTTATGTATACAGTCACTGCATTTAATCTATGGAAAGATATGGGAGAAAGATATGCAAAAGAAAATGGCCCATTATTTTCAAAAATACAGAGATAAATTATTTCTCAAGGAAACTTATCCGTGACAATGTATTATAGTAAGTTGAGCAAGTTGTGGGAAGAGCTCAACAGAATCCTACCCATTCCTATCTGCAAATGTTAGGCTGCAGAAGCATGCATTTGCAAGATTGGAAAACAGTATGCTGAACGGGAGAATTTCATACACATCACACAATTCTTGAACGGATTGCTAGATTATTACGAACCAACTGTGAATCAGATCATGATCATAGAGCCATTGCCTTCCATTGGAAAAGTTTTCGCAATCATAGTAAAAGTCGAACAACGGCGGGAGAACATGGCAAACAACAATCACTCATCTGAAAATATGGCAATGATGCAAAGGAGCACATTCTTACACCAAAGGGACCCAAGTAAAGGCTATGAAGGAACAAACAACATCTGCAGAAATATAGAAATGTACAAAATGTGGAAAGAACAGACATATTGTGGACAGTTGCTTTTTCATACATGGAATTCCTGACTGGTACACACAGTTGAAACAAAACCAAGGAAAACAAGTTCCTAAAATATACGCTCACATTGCTACCACTGATGAAACACCACTTGGAGAAACGACTCAACTACAGGAAAATGAAGGAGCGACAAACTTCGTAAATTTTGCAGGTCATGTGGACTTTGCAGGTATATCTTCCTCTACTCAATCTGTAATGACCCGCCTTTCCGCTTGCACGATATTGTCCGCTTTGGACTAGGCTGACCCTAATGACACCCACCTAGTCCTCACGGCTTTACTTTTTCCCTAGCACCCACACTTCCTAGTGGGTCACCCATCCCTGAATTGCTCCAGGGTGAGCATGCTTAACTTTCCAATTCTAGCGTTTCGCTTGCCACTTTGATAGGGAAAAGGTCTCGTGCAATGGAAGACGAATCATTATACTTAACATACTATCGTTCCCCATCTATAGCCGATGTAGGGATTCGCCTAAGGTGCCCTCTCTCTCGCACCCCCGAGGGGACCTCACATTCACCCCTCCTTATGGACTCAACGTCCCCGTCGAGGTTTGCCCCAACACACCGACTATAACCCGGGTCCTGCTCCGATACCAAATGTAATGACCCGCCTTTCCGCTTGCATGATATTGTCCGCTTTGGACTAGGCTGACCCTAATGACACCCACCTAGTCCTCACGATTTTACTTTTTCCCTAGCACCCACACTTCCCAGTGGGTCACCCATCCCTGAATTGCTCCAGGGTGAGCACGCTTAACTTTCCAATTCTAACGTTTCGCTTGCCACTTTGCTAGGGAAAATGCCTCGTGCAATGGGAGACGAATCATTATACTTAACATACGATCGTTCCCTGTCTATAGCTGATGTAGGGATTCGCCTAAGGTACCCTCTCTCTCGCACCCCCGGGGGACCTCACACAATCTAAATATGCCACACGTAAATACGGGATCATGGATCTTAGAAACCGGTGCTACCAACCATATGTGCAATGATCTAAGTCTCTTCACACACCACTGACCCCAAGGAAAATTATCCCCTATTATTTTGCCAAATGGTTTCACCCAACCTGCTGCCACAATAGAAAACGTTGAGCTTAGTCCCACACTCATCCTAAGAAATGTACTTTTTGTTTCATCAGTCAAATTTAATCTTCTATCTATCACAAAGTTAAGGCAATCCACATCTTTGCAACTAAACTTTTTGCCTACAAAATGCATTATACAGGACCCGAAGACGAATGGAGTTTTGGTTGTCGCTCTTCTAAAATAAAATTTGTATGTCCTCAGTAGTTAGCCCTTTTGCCCTGATGTAACTCTTGATTACTCTTCACTGAATATGGCTTTGTCCATGTCTGAGTCAGCCAAAAACTCAGAGTCTTTTGTTTTTGAACCTTTTGTAACAACAACTAATTTTGATTTATGTCATTCTCGTTTAGGTCACCCAACTTTAAAGGTTATTGAAGTTTTGTATAAGAAAAAAATCTCTCTTAAAGATACATTGCCTCCATGTGAAGCATGTTAATTAGGAAAATTGCAAAGACTTCATTTTCACAAAATACAGTATTGGCCAAAAATGTTTTTGATTTGTTACACATCGATGTATGGGGACCTTATAGAAAACCAAGACTCTCCGGAGCACGATACGTGCTCACACTCGTCGATGACCACAGTCGAGGAACTTGGACATACCTCATGACTTTCAAACATCAAGCCAAAGACATTCTAGTCACCTTTATCGAAATGATACGTAATCACTTTGATTCCCAGATGAAAACCTTCCGATCTGATAATGGATCTGAATTTGTAAATGAAACTTGTCAAGCCCTTTTTGGAGTCATGGTATTGTCCATCAGAAAAGTTGTGTACACACCCCACAACAAAACGGGTTGTGAAACGAAAACACAAGCACCTTGTCCAAACTGCTTGTACCCTACTTCTTTATGCGTCACTGCCCAACGACTTCTGGGGGGAAGCAGATTAGGATTAGATAGGTTGTAAGAAGAATAAACTCGACGAGGTTTCGTATATGCAAAGTCATCAGCTACCACATCATCTCCTAAGCAATAAGTACTTCAACAAATGTCAGGAGAAATTTCCGACAATAGGCGTGCTAGCCTAGAAACATCAACAACAGTGTGGGGCAATTGATCATCCTCCATTCTATTATCAGCTCGAGGCGGGGGAGGTTCAATTTCAAATTCATCCATATATGAATCTAATAGTGTGGAATCCTCATGGTTTTCAACTTTTGTGTATGAATCCTCAACATTTTCAACATTATAGGTTGCATACCTATAATAAATAAATATTGTCAAAAAATGTAATGAATAATAATGTAACATTTTAGTATAACAAACATGAATTCTCTTGATTCAACAATAACTCCATAAAAGAATACTATTCTACCATTTGGGACGCATCAATATTATGATACATGTTAAAATGCCCAAACAGATCCATAACCTTCAAGTAAAAAGAAATATATCAATACGAATAGATTTGTCACAAACAATACAGTAACTAATCAAGTCGTCACAAATAATATAGTAACTAATCAATTCTTCACAACTAATATTGTAACAAATCAAATCGTCACAACTAATATCATAACTAATCAATTCTTCACAACTAATACCATAACTAATCAAATCATCACAAATAATATCGTAACTAATCAATTCTTCACAACTAATATCATAACTATTCAAATCGTAATAACTAATTTCGTAACTAATCAATTTGTCACAAATAAAGTTCCAAAACTTTACAAAAAGTACCAACAACAACTGGGGGAATGATAACAGCGGGATGAAGACCTTTTGATTTCATTACCAACAAAATTACGACAACACCCGAGGGAGAAATGTCGGGAGAAGTAAAAACTCGGGCAAAAACATGATAGGGAGAAGGAATTTGCGGGCATTTAAATAAAACACAATTCGCATAAGCCTAAATTGAACGCCCTATAGGATCAATTTAGGCTAAATCTAGCAATGTGAATTGATTTTTTTTACAGTTCTATTTGGCCTATCGCGAGTCGCGATACGGAAACATGATTGGTGGTAAAATACATAACCAGGGCATAATCTATTTTGCGCAATTCTTCTAGGATTTTTGACCGTATATTTATCCAATTGTTTAACCTATCATAATCTTTGTTGTAGTTTGTGACCAGATTCATTGAGCTTCAACAGTTTTTCTTGTAGTTTGTGACCAGATTCATTGAGCTTCGACTTTGACAGTTTTGTCCTAAATATAAATTCATTGGGTTTCAAAATTTAATGGATTGGGCTGACTGCTTTAATGGGTCTTTTTCTTTACCAACTTATGTAATATCGATTATACCCTTATTTGAATCCCACTTGGGGAAAATATGAGGCTTATAGTTTTTATTGAATGATGTTGAATTGTTGATTAGGCTCTTATTATTCTAATAAGTCGACTTGTATTTATTCGTGTACCAAATGATTCATATTTTTAAATTTATTTCATATTAGTGTTTGTGTTCATTTTCATTTTTATGTTTATATTCATATTCATTTGTCTTTTATATGTACATTTTGTAATAGAATTTGTCTTTGTATATATATGTTCGTCTTCGTATATAATTAGTTTAAAAATAGGGTGAGACGTAAATTTGGCCTCATAGTTTAATGATTTAAGTAATTTAAGTCCCTAAAGTTTTATTATTATCGTAATTATGATATCTAAAGTATCAAGATAACAAAATTAGTTCACATACGTTATATGATTGGACAGTCCCTAAGCCTACGAACAGAAAAATAATTGGAGTTAAGTGGATCTTCAGAACTAAGCTAAACGCAAATGGCAGCATGAACAAGTTAAAAGCGAGACTTGTAGCAAAATGATTTGTTCAAATCCAAGGGATTGATTATTTAGGGACTTTCGCTCATGTAGCTCGACTGGACACAATTAAACTCTTCCTTATTATAGCAGCCTGTAGAAGTTTTAATGTGCACCACTTGAACGTAAAATCCACCTTTTTAAATGGAATTTTGCAAGAAAAAATATTTGTTGAACAACCTCTTGGATTTATCAAAAAGGAACAAGAATGTGATGTATACCTGCTGCACAAAGCCATATACGGACTCAAGCAAGCCAATCGTGCTTGGTACTCAAAGATTGATAGCCTTTTCTTGGAGCTAGACTTTGAAAGAAGTCAAAACGAGCCAACTGTATATTTACTTCGCTGCAATGAAGGAATATTCTGTAATTGTGTCCTTATATGTGGATGATCTCCTTATTACCGAGGAAGATGCACCAAAATTTTCAATTTTAATAATTGATGTATTTGACCAAAATATTATTTACCAATTTGGAGATCTTATTTATCAAATATTCCAAAATTAAAGTACAAAATTTGTCAAAATTTTTAGTTTGAGCACTAAACATTTCATTAAAATTACGCGAATCAAATTTGTTAAAAAGATACAAGTTTTGAAAGTAAATGAATTATGTTCTCATAAAATAATATATTCAAATTTTAATATATTATTTTCTATTTATTCAATCTCATTTTATTATTCGAAAAACATTAATATTTTAATTCAAAGAAACAAATATATAACCAATTCAAACATTGAATGTTTTGCATAGCTATTCCTATTTTTAAGAGTTTAGAATTTAGATGGTTAGTATTATTAAATTACTGCCTTATAAATCTGGGGTATTTTCGTAAATAGAAATACAGTGGGCCCATAAATAAAAGCCTAATCTACTGAAGCCTAAAGGCATTCTATTTTCTTGTTATCTTCCACGTGTCCCTCTTATTAAATATGCATTTTTTATACTTTTCAAATTCTAAAGAATCTAAACAACTCATCATAATTTAAACGACGACGTCTTAGTCTTATAATAATTTTAAACAGCTCCGTTAAGTAACGTATTCTATTGAATAATATTTTACAGCTGTCACATCTTATATTTTAATTAGATTAATTATATTAGAAAAAGGTAGGTAATATAATTGAAGTCTATACCTAAAGTTGTCCACAAAATTTTATAATTTTGATATTTTTATCTCTAAAGTTTTTAAAATTATCGTAATTATAATCCTTAAAGTACGATAACAAAATTCTAATCTTTTGTTAATTTTGGCAAAATAAGTTCTAAATATTTAATTTAAAAGTTTTAAATTTTACAATTAAGATATTTAACAAAAATCAAATTTGATTTTTCCCTTTTGTGGATAGTTTTTGTCTAATGTTGCTCACTTGAAAAAACAAATATACCAAAATTATGAAAGTTTTGGGATTAAATAGGTAATTTTCTCATAATTTTTATTATGATATTTCTTTAATGTTCCTATGAATAATCAACGGTTATTTTATTATTACTAATAAAAATATATGATTATATCTATTCATAATTTTTAAGAGAAAATAACTCATTTGATACTTAAAGTTTGCATAAAATCACAAATTTGATCATCAAACTTTTAAACGGCAAATATAGTCCTCAAAATTTATTTTTTTGACAAATTTAATCCTCGAAATTTGATTAATTTGACAAATACAGTCCCCTAAGTGGCAAAATTGATCCCCAAATTTTGTTTTTGGCAATACCGACCATCAAAGTTTACACCTACTAACAATTTTAGTCCCCGGAGTTTCGGAAATTTGGCGAAATTGATCCGCAATTTGTGTAATGTCGTTACCGTTATAGCTTTTTGTTTATGAAACAAATATGTTTCATCCCTCGTTCAATCTCTTCCTCTTCGTCTTTGCAAATTTTGGGGACCTTTAACGGAATTAGCGACTAAATTTGCCACGTTTTGCACACTTTGAGTACCAAATTTGCGTAATGTTACATTGAGGATCAATTATGCCACATACACAAAAGTTTGAGGACTTATTTTGTCAAAAAAATGGTTTGATGATTGATTTTGTCATTTTAAAATTTCGGGGACTGTTTTTGCCAAAATTTATAAAGTTTGTGATCAAATTTGCCAAAATCCGAAACTTTTGGACCAAATTTGTCTTTCGTCCATTTTTTAATTACACATTCTCATACGTAGAATAAATCATTAATTTTTATTTTTGTATTTTATTTAACACACATATATACTAATAGGCTCCAAAGAAACTCATTTATTTTATAAAAGTACATTTCTGCGATATTTGAATTGCTGAAATATTGAAACGAAATTTCCATTAAATATTTATCACAATTAAAATAAAATAAATTTTTAAAAATACTTAACCCAATATTTTTCTGTCATATAATTTAGATTGTAGTAAATTAATTTTATTAAGGTTACGTTGAATTGTTATAAATTATTGTTAATTAAACATATTAAATATTTGAAAATCTATTTATTAGAAAATATTATTTTATATTTTATTTATTTGAATATTTGTTAATTTATACAAATATACGAATAATTAGGGTATTTAAAAACTAGGTCAAAGTGTCAGTAAAGACCCTAGCTTCCAATCCTATGCAGTGTAGGGGCTTGTTCGTAGTTCGTACATGCCCAGGCCCCCACATCATACCCCACCACAATCACATTTCATTTTCATTTTATATTTAAATAATTTTAATATTTTAATATGATCTTATAGTATTTAAGTTAAACAACAAAATATTTAAACGATTTAATATTTTAATATAGATAATTTAGGTGAAATGAGATCAAATTCACAAAATGTGTTTTCACACATACGTGCAACATAAGATATCTTTCCGTGTTTACGATTTTTGGCATGTATATGTTAAGTTAGTAAAGTTATTATTTCATGTAAAATGATTATTGTTAAATTATTAATTTGAACCAAAATACCCATTAATTTCACTATCCATATTTATGTACAAAATTATAAATAAATAAATGATCCAAATATTTGAGAATATTTATATCCATAAATATTCATATACAATATTTTTAATAATATTCATATATCCAAAAATATCCATATTTTGAATTTTGATATGTTGTAAATTAATAATTAGTTAGACTATTTTTTATTGTTTTAAAGTAATAACTAAAATTGACACTGGCCTGCCTGCCCCTCTCGTTTTTAGATATGGAATCATCAATTATTAACTAAATCTAACTAACTTAATTCTAAATTCCATATATACCCTACCTAAATTCTCCTCTGCGGCTACTTTATCAAGGGTATTTCCGGTAAATCCATTTTGCTATACATTTCATTAATAAATATTTTATCAATGTTTACGTAGATCGGTACTACTACAGGTCGGTATCAAAATTTTGTTTTTTTTTATTTTTAAAAAATATTTAATGTGGGACTTGGTAAAAAAATTAATTTTAATTATATCCTCAATGCGTTGTGTTTATTAGTGATCCCGAACTTTAAAATAGTGTAAATGTGTTGCTCTCAAGGTTTGTAATTTACATACAAAATGTACGAAATTGATATAATATGTGTTATTGACATCCAAATTTTAAAATTTGCAAATATCATGCTTCGATGTTTAATAATTGTGTAATTAGTCGTTTGAATTTTTAAAAGTGTTTATATTTGACTATAACGTAAATCTAATGTAACTTTCCAATAAAACCATTTAATGAGAACGTGGGTCATTGTCAAACATTTTCCAAAGTACGTAATTAGATCATTGTTTTTACATTATCCTCAATTTGCGAATTATAAACATATTCGAACTCGGGTTTTTGCATAAGTTGTTGTTTAGGTTATGGCAATATATAAAATAATGAATTAGTTTGGTTATTGTCGTACTGATATGAGAAAATGACATTCCAAATCGGGTAAAAAAAAGTGAAATTTGTTGTATTAAATATAAATAATTAAAAAACTCATTTTTCATATTGTTATAAAGAAGACAAGACATTTACGTTATCTGATGTAGTAAGTCAAAATATTAGTCCTGGCCCCCCTTTCCCCTTCCCCAAGTGAATTTCGCCAGGCCCCCTCTCCTTCTCTTCCCCGATTCAGAAATCTCACTAAAATCATGTTGTTTTCTCGTATTCACCTCACTTTGTCTTCCCTCTCTTCTTCTAATACATGCCCAGATATCTCTTCTTCTTCTGGAAGCTTCTCTGTGATACGCGGCGGCGTTATGTTCTCCGGCGAACTTGCCGTTTCCGATGACAAAACAAAGTTCTGTTCACGGGGTCACTGGAAACCAACTGAAGATTCTAAACTTAGAGAACTCGTCGGAGTTTACGGACCTCAAAACTGGAATCTCATTGCTGAGAAGCTTAAAGGAAGATCAGGTTTTCTTCGAACACCTTTAATGGCGTCGTCTCTTTGTGTTTTTTTGTCTGAATTTATATTTGTTGTAGGAAAAAGCTGCAGATTAAGATGGTATAATCAGTTAGATCCTAGAATTAACAGAAGCTCTTTCAGTGAAGAAGAAGAAGTTAGATTAATGGAAACTCATCGTGTTTATGGTAACAAATGGGCTCTAATTTCACGATTCTTTCCTGGTCGAACTGATAACGCCGTTAAGAATCATTGGCATGTTTTAACGGCGAGGAGATTTAGAGAGAAATCTAAATCTAATTACGTTAGGAGAAGATGGAGTAATGTTAATAATATTGAGAGACGATTGCCGTCGACGACAATGACGGAACAATCGAATACTCCGGTGATGTCTTTTGGTTGTGATAGCTTCATTCAAGGTAAAAATCGAATGAAAATTAATTGTTAATGATGTTAGAATCGGGTTAATTTAGGGTTAATTTCATATAGAGAGAAAACAATCAAACCATCAAAGATTTGAACATATTATTTATTATGATACATTTTATCTCTTATAAATCAATACAAACAAGATTTCACTTTCAATGTAGGATAATTGTTTATTATTTCAATAGATACTAATTTGTTTGTTTGATTGTTTAGGGCGATACGGAAATTGGGGTTTAAGAAGCGATGGTAATGTCAGTTCGTGGTTTTCCGGTGTGCCGTCGTCGAATTTGGTTATGGAAGTTGAAGCACCCCATGAGTTTATAGATTTTCTAGGAGTTGGAGAGACTTGAAGTTGAGAGTTAGTTTGGTAAAATATTTGCATTTCCTAATTATCAAGTTATTTGTTTTAAATTTTAGGATTAAGATTAGGTTTGGGATTAGGTCTGGGATTAGGTTTGGGATTTGGGCTCACGTGAGGTTTGGGGGTTTCTGACAAGGGTTTGCCACCAGGTTTTGTGTAATAAATATAAGTGACAAATCATGTTCTTGATTCCGACAAATACATGTCACCTGGACGACTGCAAAATATATAATAAATAATAACTATAAAATAATAAATATAAATAAATATTTTTTTCTGTTCTTCATTGGTGGATCGGGATCAGGATCTGAGTGGCACAAATGGCCCAGTAATGAACCAACCTGACCAGAAGAGCATTCAAGGTATCTGGTTTATATAATTTTATATTTTTGAATCGAATCAGTTCGAATAAAAATATATATAGAAAATCAAAATAAATCGAGTAGAGGGATATTGGTATGATTACGTACGTGTTGAGCTTCGGCTTAAACCGGCAGGTCAAAATCTTGAGAAAGTCGTATCATACGGTGTTGAAGTGTAAACGAATTGAATCAGTTTACAAACCATTCGAATCGAAGTGGTTAAAGTTTGAGTCGAGTTTGAATTTTTTAACCGAGATGAGCTCGGTTTGAGTTCGAATTTCTAACTAATCGAGTCCAGTCGGTTCGCGATCAAATGATTTTATAATATATATATGATAATATTTAATTTATATTATATTACACAAATAATTTTTATTAATTAATTCAAACTTTAAATTTGAACACGAGCGGAATCCGAACCTCGAATGTGTTTAGTGTCATTTGTAGGCTTGCAATGATTAATCTTCAATAAAAACATTCTGTTTACTATCATTTCTAGGCTTGTAATGATTAGATTTGTATATTCTTCATTGTTAATCTCTTGTTTTCAAAGTTAATATTAAATCTCTTCTCTACAAGTTGTCTCATGCTCAAGATATTACACTTCCGCCCAGGAACAAATAGAGCTTTAGAGATCGATTTTCTGGCTTCCATTATTCAATCGAAAAATAATATGACCCTTCCCTGCAACTTTAATTTTTGAAGAATCTCAAGTGTGACATTACCTCCATTTTACTCATTAAAACCAAAAAAGTTTTCGTTGTCCACACATACAGTTGATGGCTCTAAAATCCATATACCAAACATTTGAACCCATCTAAGTCAAACTTTTATTTTGAGAAAATTGCATAATTAGCCGCCTAACTTAAGAGTTGTGCAAATGATATGTCTTTCAACTTACGAAATTGCAAAAATGACATATAAAGTTATCAATATCGTTTGTTTTGACTTTTGACATTCTAGCACCCGTTTTGTATAAGTTGAAACCCGTTTGAAAACCCTCACAAAGTACGAAAATAAGACTTGTTTGAAAAATTATACAAAATTAATCCTTGATATTCGAGAATTCTACATAAAATATTAAATATTAACGATTTTATTAAAGTGTCAATGATAAAATTATAAATTTTATAATATTTATATTAATATATTTATTTATTAAATTATTTTAAATAAAGTAATAAAGTAAAAATAATAATTTAAAAAGTAAAAAAGATAATAAAATACATTATTTTCGTGGAAAAATGTCTGCGTCATGTAGTCATGGCGCTGACAAGGCCTAAGACAGGGTGGAGATGCCCATATGACAGAAAGTCTTATATACATTTAATTGAAATTGGAAGACTACAAATGCTTTTGTTCAAAAAATGTATTATATTTGTAATTTTGGAACTTAAATGGTGTACCATTTACAAAACTTGTAAGTTGAGAGGTCGTTGGTAAACATTACTCCTTTTCTTTATAAGCCGAGAGGAACTCGGTTATCTTCCGTAGGAGAACTTTCTAGTGCAATATATATTTGTTCTTCGCTTTTATTCTTGCATTCGCATGCGTAATGTCCCTTCTCGTGACAATAACATTCCACATTCGATTTATCATATTTATACAAATTAGCGAAGCCATTTGAGTTCCATCATCCTCTACTTCTACCATTCTAACGTCCCCTACTTCGTTGAGATTGAGTAAATTCCTTGTCTTTCTCATCCAACTGAGTGTTCTATTGACCACGTCCATGCTCTCTAAATGACCCTTTCACAGCATGTGGATTCCAACTTCACTTTTTAGTTTCAAAGGATCTCACCTGAAGAAGTTTCACATCATAATTTTCACATTGTTTAATTCTTTCTTCATACGCTTGAAGAGAGCCACTTAACTTATCCCAAAACATCTCATCAATGCCATTTGCTTACTTTATAGCCATTGCAATATAGTCATATTTTTCCAAAGAGGTGAGAACCTTTTCCACAATGTGAATATCTTCAATGGTTTCATCAAGTCTTTTTTTTTATTTGTGATATCATGCATTCTGATAATTTAATCATTAATCATCTCATCATATTTGTCATGCCTTCCTAATAACAATTAAAATCTAGGAAAACATGATGCCGCACTCTAAAGTTAAAGAGTACAAAGTCATATTTGCTATAATTAATTTCTAGATGTAATCAATTTAATGCAATTCAGATAAACATTTAACGTTGCGGAAGCATATTTTACACACAAAAGGTTTATGTACAAAAGCATTTCACACAGTACATAATAATTATTCACAAAATACGATAAAGTTCTTGTCTTAGTCTTGGAAGCACCTAGATAACACACATACATCTCATCATCATCCCCTGAATATTTTGTTTAGCGGTCAAGAGTCTGAAATATGTAAAACAGCAACCAAAGAGCACCAAAACATGTAATACAAAGCAATAAACAAAGAAAATAAAATGCAATATAAACATGTAGTTCAAAGAAGTTGTCAAAGCCCCAAAATAATTTCATTGTTCTTAAACCAACATGGCAAGTTTGGCACCCGCCCTAGCCCTTTGCTTTAGCATCACATTATGCCAGGGATTCATCAATATATCAATTAACTCTCTAGAAAATAGAATGAGAGAACAACCAACTCATCCAAATTAGAAGAGTTTCACATTTCATATGAACCCTCTTGGTTGGCTTCTACCACCGAAGTGTTGCCACAAGTTAACTTGTTTTTCAGCTAAAACTATGGATTAACCATGTTGCCAGGGGTGTGCGTCCACACTCCCTCAAATCTAACACAACTAGCAACGAAATACAAAGAAAACAGCAACTATGCACAGAAAATCAGTCACATGTAATCATACACCATATCTATTTTGATAGTCCAAACGACCTCCAAAAATCATGTAAAAATATTCAAATGAAAGCTGATTCACAGGGCTACAACATAGAGAAAATTTCATTTTAATTGCACTTCCCAATTATTTCAGTTTATTCATTGAAAATAGCATAAAACTGCATCTCGCAGAGAAACATTCTGCTGAGCGCCACTTTGAAGGAAATAGTATAACTTCATTCTCATTAGGTGTATTCATGTAATTTTTTTGAATCATAAAATAGACAGGAAAACAAAGATAACCATATACAGATTTCACTATAAACACAAACGAAACAGTATCAGAAATCATATACTTTCAAAGTAATCACATAAGAGCATAGAATTTGTTCTACCTATTTCATACTCTTCATGCGGTTTACCCTCTTTGATTGTGACAATTGCCACCTCTATTTAGCTTATCCTACCTCTTATACAACCCTCTGTTACCATCAAACAATCATAAGTCAGATATTGTCTTCCAAAATCAACAATTCATAGAAATATGTTGCTGAAATTTTCTTACCATTTGCTGAATTTTGCCCTTTCTTCTCATTCACGTTTTTCTCATCTTTTGCCTCTTATTTATGTTTCATGTTTATCTCTTATCTATCCTAAAGCTATGTGTAATCAATAAGTATGATTCTCACACTTCCAATAGAGTAGAACCACCTAACTCAAATATGTCCAATATAATTATGGTTAACTCTTGGGTTTGTAGTACTAAAACATATCATTTCCTTAACATTGCAATGCCTTATAATATTTTTGTTAAAGAAACTCAAATTCTTCTCGTAATATATGATGTCTTACTTTCTTCACTTTTATTTTCCGCTTGAAATGAGGCTGTAAACATATCCATACTTGTTTGGATAAAATGGTTGCTACCACTTTCTCATACATCGTCTCATCCAATGATGGATATATTAAAAACAAGACTTTCTTGCCTCTCTTTTGGGCTGCAAAATCGTTTTCACCCTCTTTAATTTTGATTACATTTAATACTTTATAGGTTTCAAATAACGCTTGCATTCATAAACACCAATTCTCAAAATTTTCCTTTATTAATGTAGGGATTGCCATATATTCGTTGGAGATGATTGTAGGATATTACGTGCTCCAATACCACTTTTTGTTGGAGGTATATAATGGTTGATTATTATCTCTTGCAGGGATTTAAGTTTTGAATTAATTCAAGAAGAAATGCCATATAACAATTTTGATCTTGTTTTTTGTAAGCAAGATATTTGATAAAATTCCCAAATATCAAAGACGAGAGAATGAACTAAAAGGTACTTTTATTCATCAACTTCATGCTACTTACGTACTATTTGTTCATATATATATATATAGGATAATGAGTTTGTTTGATATAGCTTTTTAAAATTGCGGTGTGGTGAGAAGTGATGAAGTGCGGTGAGCTGTGGTGAGATGCGGTGAGATATTATGATCGTGATTTATGTAAAAATATTAATATATTCATATATATATAAAATAATAAATACAATTATATTATAATTTATAGAAGTAAGGGTAAATTAGTCTTTTTTCAAAATCACGATGATCATGAAGATATCGTGTTTTGTGTACCATTCAAAAATCACGATCTGGACATCGCACCGCACCTCACCGCATTTTTAATTTGAGTTCCAAACAAACCCAATATCATTGCAAGTAGTTATATATAATCTTATTTAAAAGACACATCATTTCACTAAAAGGCTTTGTCACCCAATTTATATAAGTTTGCATGGCCTTCACGTCCTTAATTATAGTATTGCTTTTTCATTTATTAGGGGAGATCGAAAAAGAATTAGTTGTAAGAAACTAAATACCAAAATACTTAAAAATAAAAAAAGGAACATAATACGATTATCATAAATCATCTAATAGAACATGTTAGTGACTTGTATAAATTTTTTAAAAAATTAATAAAAAAATATAAATATGAATAAACAAAATGTAATATAAAATATGCAATAAAAATAGACAATTAAGAATTAAATTAAAGGTTATTTTTAAAAATATATATATTATAATATTGTATGCTGGTATTATAAATTGGATATGTGAAAATGTATCCAACATTATGCAAAAAGTATATTTTTTAAAATGGAATATTTAAATAGTAAATAAAATATTTAATTGGGGGTGATTCAGTAATTTACATGACCAAACTCACCCAAATGGAGATGAAATGCTATAAATATAAACAAGGGCAATTGAGAAGATGCACCGCCGTAGGCCGAGCGCTTCCTCCGTGAAAGAAGGGGTGGCGTGGTATTCCACGAGAGAGGTTATTGATAATCGTGGCGCACGTTAGTGTGATCGGCGTATATTAAACCAATTCGGGACACCTTGTTCGTTGTACTGCTTTCGCTTTGCAGTCAACAGCGATGAGATTGCCCTACACTTTATCACTGCATCGTATTCTCTTCATATTTTTGTTTTCAAAATGCTTGAAATCCGAAAGTTTTTTAACTAATTTCCTGATTCCATAGACTATTTGCGTTGAGAATTCTTAAAAGGAGACGATTTATGCAGAAATATTGTGTTTTTGTTTACCATGGTTTCAGGTGATGAACTGAGATTCTTATGTACGAAGGAGATCCCCGGCGGCGGCGCCGATTTGGTGAAAACGGTTATGTTTCAGGCGGAGGATTTTATGTTCTTCGATGGATCTGTGCGTGAGATGAACTTCAGCTGCGGTCGAGATCTGGGTTGGTTATTGGGCCTCTTTGAATGTAACCCTAATCTTATTGGGCTTTAATTTAGCCCAATAAAAGTAATTCTGATTCTTTTCACGAAAATTACACCTCTTCATGACTTCAACTTGTGGTCATGAATTTGGCGCTATGAATGTTTTAGTAAATCCTTCACCATCATATGATGGGCCTTAATCTTCATGGTGGGAGGTATCGAAGTTTCATCAATGAGCATAATTAAACTGATGTGGTTATCCTGGTATAATTTGGGTGAACAACCAAGTTTTGTACTCATTTTCATATTCATTAAATTGCTCTTGATTTGTTTGCGTTGTTTAATTTGAGAATGTATTTTCATAATGTATTTTGATTTCACAATGATAATATAAATGTTGTAGTGTTTGTAAAAACTACGATAATTCAAAATTGATTTTTAAAATGATATAGAACATAGGACAAGTGTAGGTGAGCAAAAGATAAGTATATGTGTCAGCTTGGAGCATTCTTCCAATTTGCTACCGCCTAAAGTTAGATTTTGTATCTTGACTACCTTTTGTACCAATGTTCAGCCAATTACTTGTGCTGAACATTTTGTTATTTATTTTTAATTATTGTATTGATTTATTATCAAACAAATATTTATAAAATTTTATCACAAACATTGAAATAACACAATTCTCATGTTTTTATACTAACCGGTATTGGGTAAAGGAGGTTTATATCTCAATTTTGATTGAGGAACTTTATTTTACATCAGTATGTTACTGCTAATTACGAAAGCAATTCCCAAATGCGATCACCAATAAAATCAATACACATTTAGGGCTAGAAAAGGGCAAATAATTACGTCAATGCGAAACAATTTCGCATTGCTTGCCTACGAACGAAAGTGGTAGTTGCTCTTCCTCTGCTGTGCTTCCTCCCGCCCCGTCGTCCAACACGTACCATTTATTGATCGTTTTTCGTCAGTAACTACATTCTCATATATTTTTATGTTTCCGTTGCTAAAAATATTTCAAATTTGTGGGGTTTTTTTCTAATTTGTGTGTTGATTCATGTTTTTTATTATTTGCTATGTTTTTTATTCATGCGTAATGGGAATTGTCCTTAATGCGAACAGACTGTGCATGTTTTAGAGGTCAATTGGATTTTTGACTGCACAAAGTGTAAATTGGAGTTACGCAGGAACCTATGATCATTGTAGTCATATGAAATATGGTGACTGTTCTTATTTTGATGGTTGGTTCATAGTGGAACATGTGTACTTTTAATTAACTTAATAACATATGTTTTGATGTTGTGGTCATTATAAGTCGAAACCCGAGATATTATCTAATGAGTTAGAAGAGTTTTATATGCTTCCAAATGTTCTAGGATCATCAGATTTTGATGATTTTTTCTCTTCATAATTGCGTGAACTGTGAAGCGGTTTGTCTTCAATTTGAATAACTCCATTCAAATATAGACTTAGCATATTTTTCTCTTGAAAAATAGGTACTTTTTTATATGCTTATGTATGTTTTATGTTTGGGACTTGTTTATCTGGTGTTATCGTTTCCTGTTAAACTTTTTATCAGGAATAATTTTTTTGCTAAATTTTTCGCATCTGCATTTTAGGTTGAGGGCAATGTCGGACCCCACGATACAACCGATTGATAAGAGTGTATTAGTATTGCAAGAAAAACATTGTTCGAATGCACTCCTACGTGGGATGAATTTGGAGACTAAGTTGAGTTTTAAACATTCATGTAAGTTTGTTCGTAAATTGACCATTTATCAAAGAGTTGCTAGAGTAATTGATCATTGGGGTTTTTACGGGGTATTAAAAACAACGCGATTACGATTAGATGAGCATTTGCTTACAGCTTTAATTGAGCGTTGGTGCCCGGAAACTCACACATTTTTCTTGGTATCGGGCATGTTAGTTTTATTGCTATATATTCAAAATATTTTTCCATCTATGTCTGAGTATCATTTTCTCAACTCGTAGAGTACGATCACATTACATGATGTCTCTATGATATGGGGTCTTCGTATCAATGGAACGCCAATTATTAGAAAGAGAACAGAATGAACCCCTAGGGAGTGGAAACAATTTATTTTTGATCGATTTGGTTGGGATCCCGAACTCGGAAATGACATCAGGGGAAATTGCTTCATGATTTCACGCTTTGGGGAATATGTTATGAATAAAGCAAATTCAATCACGGACGCTACATCGGATATGGATGTTTATTCGGTCAGTAATAAATGTATTTAAGGATTGCTTGATTATGTTTGAACGGTTGCTCTTTTTGTAGTTTTGCACATGTCATTTGTGCAATTTTGATATGTTGTGTGATGTTCCCGGACAATAAAGGTGACCAAGCGAAACTAATGTTTCTAGACCTACTAGCTGATGACGAAGAGGTCACAGAGTTGAGCTGGGGGTTAGTAGTGCTAGCGTATCTTTATCGCAATCTTTGTGAGGGATGTAGAATCGGGTCTTCTTCCGTTGGTTGTCCAATGCGATTGTTGTTGGTACGACGATAATTATTATTTTTTATTTTAAATTGTAACTTGTTATACAATGTGTTTTAGATATGGACGTATAGTAGAATTGATCAGATCAAGCCGAAGTTTGGTCGTCCTTTGCCTGGCGATGTTTACAACCCTAATTGTCGTATGGTATACGGTTGGAGGTAGTATAAGATTGTTTCTTTGTAGTATACAATTTGAGTTAATATGAAATGTAAGGCGCATGGTGAGAAATACGGCTCCCGGACACCAGTTGATTGTTTGTCGTGATGCATTGGACTTAATGTCACGAGATAAGGTAACACATTATTTGATATTATGTTCTGGAAACTGCAGTATATTATGATGCATGTGTTTGAATCAGTTTAAATGGGTACCGTACGGTCCCGAAGATGAGGCTATGGTGGATAATAGTTGTCGAGCTATTTGGACATACATTGGCCATATTGTTTTTTTCGGTGTTTTCGAGCCTCATAGCATCGAGAGAGTCACACGACAATTTCATCAGCCTATTTGCATACCACGTAACCCACAGTGTCGATATCATGAAGCCCATGCACAATGGCGTGAGAAGGGACAAGATTGGGCGGAGATTCATTCAGTTAATGTTGGTCTATGGAGTATGCGACTCGAAGCTCTATATCATCACCCTTACCCAAGTATCTGAGAATGAGTACTACACATGATACTCTTGAATAGCGATTATGTATCTTGGTACCGCACGCAAAAAAAATGTTACGGGTTGATTGGGAGGAGTAGCACATCCGTTGGCTATCGCGGTATGTATTCAAATGAGGATTATGTTATAATCATTTAAATATTTAAATTTATGTCCATTGTAATGAATGCAGGAATCGGAGTTTTGACGTTCGGCCGACACATGCATTGATGGAGTGTTGTCTTCGCAGATGACTCAAAATTCACATCGATTATACGGGTATTTGGAGAGTGGGACTTTCTACCCAGTTATGCCTCCACATGCTCTTTTTTGTCAGTCATGACCATCTCCGAGTCACCCTACTCCATCAAGTCCTTTCCAGGTGCCCCAACATCTCTCATTTTTTGTAGCACCACAGCCCACTATGCAACAAACTTGGATACCGGCACCGTCTTTTTAGCAGTACCAGAGTTGGACACCACATCCTAATCCGACCCCGCCTCAATCGTTCCAGAATTTCTCTTCTAGTGGAATACCTAATATGCAGGTCCCCCCAGTGCCTCTCGAACCCATGTTCGTGAGGTTCTCCACTTCATACACAGGTATATCCCGAGTTGGCTGGTTATTTGACACGGCTAGGTCTAGCGGGACACAACATGTGACTGCTGATGTGACACGTTTGGGTGACACGGAACCAGAAGAGGTGTTACCAGACAGAAGNTGGAATTCAGATAAACATTTAACGTTGCAGAAGCATATTTTACACACAAAAGGTTTATGTACAAAAGCATTTCATACAGTACATAACAACTATTCACAAAACACGATAAAGTTCTTGTCTTAGTCTTGGCAGCACCTAGATAATACACATACATCTCTTCATCATCCCCTAAATATTTTGTTTAGCGGTCAAGAGTCTGAAATACGTAAAACAACAACCAAAGAGCACCAAAACATGTAATACAAAACAATAAACAAAGAGAATGAAATGCAATATAAACATGTAGTTCAAAGAAGTTGTCATAGCCCCAAAGTAATTTCATTGTTCTTAAACTAGGATGGTAGGTCTGGCACCCGCCCTAACCCTCTGCTTTAGCATCACATTATGCCAGGGATTCATCAATATATCAATTAACTCTCTAGAAAATGGAATGAGAGAGCAACAACCTCATCCAAATTCCAAGAGTTGGCTTTTACACTTAAGTGTTGTCACAAGTTAACTTGTTTTTCAGCTAAAATCATGGATTAACCATGTTATTAGGGGTGTGCGTCCACACGCCCTCAAATCTTAACACAACCAGCAACAAAATACAAAGAAAACATCAATTATGCACAGAAAATCAGCCACATGTAATCATACACCATATCTATTTTGACAGTCAAAACGACCTCCAAAAATCATGTAAAAATATTCAAATGAAAGTTGATTCACAGGGGCTACAACATAGAGAAGATTTCATTTTAATTGGACTTCCCAATTATTCCAGTTTATTCATTGAAAATAGCATAAAACTGCATCTCGCAGAGAGACATTGTGCTGAACGCTACTTTGAAAGAAATAGTATAACTTCATTCTCATTACTTGTATTCATGTAATTCTTTTGAATCAGAAAATAGACAGAAAAACAAAGATAACCATATACCGCTTTCACTATAAATACAAACGAAACAGTATCAAAAATCATATACTTTCAAAGTAATCACATAAGAGTATAGAATTTGTTCTACCTATTTCACACTCTATCATGCCGTTTACCCTCTTTGATTCTGACGATTTCCACCTCTATGTAGCTTCTCCTACCTCTTATACAACCCTCTGTTACCATCAAACAATCATAAGTCGGATAATGTCTTCCAAAGTCAACAATTCATAGAAATGTGTTGCTGAAATTTTCTTACCATTTGCTGAATTTTGCCCTTTCTTCTCATTCACGTTTTTCTCTTTTTTAGTTTCATGTTTATCTCTTATCTATCCTAAAGCTACCTGTAATCAATATGTAAGATTCTCACACTTCCAATAGAGTAGAACCACCTAGCTCAAATATGTCCAATATAATTATGGTTAACTCTTGGGTTGGTAGTACTAAAACATATCATTTCCTTAACATTGCAATGTCTTATAATATTTTTGTTAAAGAAACTCAAATTCTTCTTGTAATATATGATGTCTTACTTTCTTCACTTTTATTTTCCGCTTGAAATGAGGCTGTAAACATATCCATACTTGTTTGGATAAAATGGTTGCTGCCACTTTCTCATACATCGTCTCATCCAATTATGGATATATTAAAAACAAGACTTTCTTGCCTCTCTTTTGGGCTGCAAAATCGTTTTCAGCCTCTTTAATTTTGATTACATTTAATACTTTATAGGTTTCAAATAACGCTTGCATTCATAAGCACCAATTCTCAAAATTTTCCTTTATTAATGTAGGGGCTGTCATATATTCGTTGGACATGATTGTAGGATATTACGTGCTCCAATACCACTTTTTGTTGGAGGTATATAATCGTTGATTATTATCTCTTGCAGGGATTTAAGTTTTGAATTAATTCAAGAAGAAATGCCATATAACAATTTTGATCTTGTTTTTTGTAAGCAAGATATTTGATAAAATTCCCAAATATCAAAGACGAGAGAATGAACTAAAAGGTACTTTTATTCATCAACTTCATGCTACTTACGTACTATTTGTTCATATATATATATAGCATAATGAGTTTGTTTGGTATAACTTTTTAAAATTGTGGTGTGGTGAGAAGTGATGAAGTGCGGTGAGCTGTGGTGAGATGCGGTGAGATATGATGATCATGAATTTTTAAATATGTTTGGTAAAATAGCGATATTATGATTGTGATTTATGTAAAAATACTAATATACAATTATATATATAAAATAATAAATACAATTATATTATAATTAATAAAAGTAAGGGTAAATTAGTCTTTTCCAAAATCACGATAAGATTACAGTTGGTTTTAACAGCTGTGAAGATATTGTGATTTTTTAACGATTATCACATCGCAATTAAACTTGTGTTTTGTGTACTATTCAAAAATCATGATCTGGACATCGCACAGCATCTCACCGCATTTTTAATTTGAGTTCCAAACAAACCCAATATTATTGCAAGTAGTTATATATAATCTTATTTAAAAGACACATCATTTCACTAAAAGGCTTTGTCACCCAATTTATATAAGTTTGCATGGCCTTCACGTCCTTAATTATAGTATTGCTTTTTCATTTATTAGGGGAGATCGAAAAAGAATTAGTTGTAAGAAACTAAATACCAAAATACTTAAAAATAAAAAAAAGGAACATAAATACGATTATCATAAATCATCTAATAGAACATGTTAGTGACTTGTATAAATTTTTTAAAAAATTAATAAAAAAAATATAAATATGAATAAACAAAATGTAATATAAAATATGCAATAAAAATAGACAATTAAGAATTAAATTAAAGGTTATTTTTAAAAATATATATATTATAAGATTGTATGCTGGTATTATAAATTGGATATGTGAAAATGTATCCAACATTATGCAAAAAGTATATTTTTTAAAATGGAATATTTAAATAGTAAATAAAATATTTAATTGGGGGTGATTCAGTAATTTACATGACCAAACTCACCCAAATGGAGATGAAATGCTATAAATATAAACAAGGGCAATTGAGAAGATGCACCGCCGTAGGCCGAGCGCTTCCTCCGTGAAAGAAGGGGTGGCGTGGTATTCCACGAGAGAGGTTATTGATAATCGTGGCGCACGTTAGTGTGATCGGCGTATATTAAACCAATTCGGGACACCTTGTTCGTTGTACTGCTTTCGCTTTGCAGTCAACAGCGATGAGATTGCCCTACACTTTATCACTGCATCGTATTCTCTTCATATTTTTGTTTTCAAAATGCTTGAAATCCGAAAGTTTTTTAACTAATTTCCTGATTCCATAGACTATTTGCGTTGAGAATTCTTAAAAGGAGACGATTTATGCAGAAATATTGTGTTTTTGTTTACCATGGTTTCAGGTGATGAACTGAGATTCTTATGTACGAAGGAGATCCCCGGCGGCGGCGCCGATTTGGTGAAAACGGTTATGTTTCAGGCGGAGGATTTTATGTTCTTCGATGGATCTGTGCGTGAGATGAACTTCAGCTGCGGTCGAGATCTGGGTTGGTTATTGGGCCTCTTTGAATGTAACCCTAATCTTATTGGGCTTTAATTTAGCCCAATAAAAGTAATTCTGATTCTTTTCACGAAAATTACACCTCTTCATGACTTCAACTTGTGGTCATGAATTTGGCGCTATGAATGTTTTAGTAAATCCTTCACCATCATATGATGGGCCTTAATCTTCATGGTGGGAGGTATCGAAGTTTCATCAATGAGCATAATTAAACTGATGTGGTTATCCTGGTATAATTTGGGTGAACAACCAAGTTTTGTACTCATTTTCATATTCATTAAATTGCTCTTGATTTGTTTGCGTTGTTTAATTTGAGAATGTATTTTCATAATGTATTTTGATTTCACAATGATAATATAAATGTTGTAGTGTTTGTAAAAACTACGATAATTCAAAATTGATTTTTAAAATGATATAGAACATAGGACAAGTGTAGGTGAGCAAAAGATAAGTATATGTGTCAGCTTGGAGCATTCTTCCAATTTGCTACCGCCTAAAGTTAGATTTTGTATCTTGACTACCTTTTGTACCAATGTTCAGCCAATTACTTGTGCTGAACATTTTGTTATTTATTTTTAATTATTGTATTGATTTATTATCAAACAAATATTTATAAAATTTTATCACAAACATTGAAATAACACAATTCTCATGTTTTTATACTAACCGGTATTGGGTAAAGGAGGTTTATATCTCAATTTTGATTGAGGAACTTTATTTTACATCAGTATGTTACTGCTAATTACGAAAGCAATTCCCAAATGCGATCACCAATAAAATCAATACACATTTAGGGCTAGAAAAGGGCAAATAATTACGTCAATGCGAAACAATTTCGCATTGCTTGCCTACGAACGAAAGTGGTAGTTGCTCTTCCTCTGCTGTGCTTCCTCCCGCCCCGTCGTCCAACACGTACCATTTATTGATCGTTTTTCGTCAGTAACTACATTCTCATATATTTTTATGTTTCCGTTGCTAAAAATATTTCAAATTTGTGGGGTTTTTTTCTAATTTGTGTGTTGATTCATGTTTTTTATTATTTGCTATGTTTTTTATTCATGCGTAATGGGAATTGTCCTTAATGCGAACAGACTGTGCATGTTTTAGAGGTCAATTGGATTTTTGACTGCACAAAGTGTAAATTGGAGTTACGCAGGAACCTATGATCATTGTAGTCATATGAAATATGGTGACTGTTCTTATTTTGATGGTTGGTTCATAGTGGAACATGTGTACTTTTAATTAACTTAATAACATATGTTTTGATGTTGTGGTCATTATAAGTCGAAACCCGAGATATTATCTAATGAGTTAGAAGAGTTTTATATGCTTCCAAATGTTCTAGGATCATCAGATTTTGATGATTTTTTCTCTTCATAATTGCGTGAACTGTGAAGCGGTTTGTCTTCAATTTGAATAACTCCATTCAAATATAGACTTAGCATATTTTTCTCTTGAAAAATAGGTACTTTTTTATATGCTTATGTATGTTTTATGTTTGGGACTTGTTTATCTGGTGTTATCGTTTCCTGTTAAACTTTTTATCAGGAATAATTTTTTTGCTAAATTTTTCGCATCTGCATTTTAGGTTGAGGGCAATGTCGGACCCCACGATACAACCGATTGATAAGAGTGTATTAGTATTGCAAGACAAATATTGTTCGAATGCACTCCTACGTGGGATGAATTTGGAGACTAAGTTGAGTTTTAAATATTCATGTAAGTTTGTTCGTAAATTGACCATTTATCAAAGAGTTGCTAGAGTAATTGATCATTGGGGTTTTTACTGGGTGTTAAAAACAACGCGATTACGATTAGATGAGCATTTGCTTATAGCTTTAATTGAGCGTTGGTGCCCGGAAACTCACACATTTTTCTTGGTATCGGGCATGTTAGTTTTATTGCTATAATTCAAAATATTTTTCCATCTATGTCTGAGTATTATTTTTTCAACTCGTAGAGTACGATTACATTACATGATGTCTCTATGATATGGGGTCTTCGTATCAATGGAACGCCAATTATTAGAAAGAGGACAGAATGAACCCCTAGGGAGTGGAAACAATTTATTTTTGATCGATTTGGTTGGGATCCCGAACTTGGAAATGACATCAGGGGAAATTGCTTCATGATTTCACGCTTTGGGGAATATGTTATGAATAAAGCAAATTCAATCACGGACGCTACATCGGATATGGATGTTTATTCGGTCAGTAATAAATGTATTTAAGGGTTGCTTGATTATGTTTGAATGGTTGCTTTTTTGTAGTTTTGCACATGTCATTTGTGCAATTTTTTGATATGTTGTGTGATGTTCCCGGACAATAAAGGTGACCAAGCGAAACTAATGTTTCTAGACCTACTAGCTGATGACGAAGAGGTCACAGAGTTGAGCTGGGGGTTAGTAGTGCTAGCGTATCTTTATCGCAATCTTTGTGAGGGATGTAGAATCGGGTCTTCTTCCGTTGGTTGTCCAATGCGATTGTTGTTGGTACGACGATAATTATTATTTTTTATTTTAAATTGTAACTTGTTATACAATGTGTTTTAGATATGGACGTATAGTAGAATTGATCAGATCAAGCCGAAGTTTGGTCGTCCTTTGCCTGGCGATGTTTACAACCCTAATTGTCGTATGGTATACGGTTGGAGGTAGTATAAGATTGTTTCTTTGTAGTATACAATTTGAGTTAATATGAAATGTAAGGCGCATGGTGAGAAATACGGCTCCCGGACACCAGTTGATTGTTTGTCGTGATGCATTGGACTTAATGTCACGAGATAAGGTAACACATTATTTGATATTATGTTCTGGAAACTGCAGTATATTATGATGCATGTGTTTGAATCAGTTTAAATGGGTACCGTACGGTCCCGAAGATGAGGCTATGGTGGATAATAGTTGTCGAGCTATTTGGACATACATTGGCCATATTGTTTTTTTCGGTGTTTTCGAGCCTCATAGCATCGAGAGAGTCACACGACAATTTCATCAGCCTATTTGCATACCACGTAACCCACAGTGTCGATATCATGAAGCCCATGCACAATGGCGTGAGAAGGGACAAGATTGGGCGGAGATTCATTCAGTTAATGTTGGTCTATGGAGTATGCGACTCGAAGCTCTATATCATCACCCTTACCCAAGTATCTGAGAATGAGTACTACACATGATACTCTTGAATAGCGATTATGTATCTTGGTACCGCACGCAAAAAAAATGTTACGGGTTGATTGGGAGGAGTAGCACATCCGTTGGCTATCGCGGTATGTATTCAAATGAGGATTATGTTATAATCATTTAAATATTTAAATTTATGTCCATTGTAATGAATGCAGGAATCGGAGTTTTGACGTTCGGCCGACACATGCATTGATGGAGTGTTGTCTTCGCAGATGACTCAAAATTCACATCGATTATACGGGTATTTGGAGAGTGGGACTTTCTACCCAGTTATGCCTCCACATGCTCTTTTTTGTCAGTCATGACCATCTCCGAGTCACCCTACTCCATCAAGTCCTTTCCAGGTGCCCCAACATCTCTCATTTTTTGTAGCACCACAGCCCACTATGCAACAAACTTGGATACCGGCACCGTCTTTTTAGCAGTACCAGAGTTGGACACCACATCCTAATCCGACCCCGCCTCAATCGTTCCAGAATTTCTCTTCTAGTGGAATACCTAATATGCAGGTCCCCCCAGTGCCTCTCGAACCCATGTTCGTGAGGTTCTCCACTTCATACACAGGTATATCCCGAGTTGGCTGGTTATTTGACACGGCTAGGTCTAGCGGGACACAACATGTGACTGCTGATGTGACACGTTTGGGTGACACGGAACCAGAAGAGGTGTTACCAGACAGAAGAAGACGAGAGCCGAGACCGAGGACTTGTGGTACGGGTGGTCATTTGGAGATTCCTCGTTGTTGATTATGTGATTTTACAGCGATGACTTTCCTAGGCTTTTGATGAAGATCAATTTTCACCTTTATGGATTCGACATTTTCTTCATTAAATATGATAACTTTATTGATAAAGAATGAATGGTTGATTTAAATTAAGATATCAGACACAAAAAAACCCGCTTAATCAAAATAATCAATGGCAACCATCAAACATAATTAAAATAAGTCTGGAACCATGAACCATGCAAAAGTTCAAGAACAAAAACTATGCATCCATCTTCCCTCGTATTCTCGTGGATCGAGGACGGCCAATCAATGTTCGCTCTCGGCTTGCATCGTGATATAACACCCATCCATGATCAGGTCAATCTCCTTCAGGTCCCATATCATTTAGAAAAGTTTGAGAGTACTATGTGCGAAGATGTTCTAGCGTAAACTCTCTCCCTATTAGAGTGTCTGCTGGTATGATGTACCTATTGGCGAAAAACAATGCATGTGAACATGGCAAATGGTGATTCAACCACGACCCGCATGTACAAGTCTGGTTCGTAATATCCACTGTTTGCCTATATGTTTTTCCTTTTTTAGCCGTGGATATAAATAACTCCCCACATTTTCTGTCTTCATCCCAATATCATTCTCTATGAGTACGCCATTTTTCCTTTTGCTCATTGTATCAGGTGATCGTTGATGCTGTAAACACCTACATTATGGAGTATGACATAAAGCTAGAAATCACTTAAAATATTATTTATTACAATAAAAAACTTACATCCAAGTTGATTGTGATGCTATCAATGTCGTTGCGCCTACTTATGAAGCTCTTTTGTGTATGATAGAACGTAGTCTCTACAATGCTACAAATCGGATATCTTCGGCACACCTTCAACACATTGTTGAATGACTCGACTTGGTTTGTGGTCATAGTACCGTGTCGACTACCATCATCAAAGGCAAGAGCCCATTTATGTCGATTGTCAATTAGAATGGGTTTTGTCAACCGTTCGTACGCACGACTACTCCGCCTTTGTATTTGATTCATCCACTTCTCATATTTCCACATTACTGGTGTCACACCCGCATGGTAGGCTAGATTTCGAATATCTTAATTCTTGACCACCTTGTTCAAATTAGACACAACATGGCGCAAACACCACCGATGTTGTAAACGACCGGTCTGAAATGCTTCCATATTACACACTGCCGATATAATTCCAGAATGTCTATATGTAATGATGCAACATAGGGCACCATGTAAAATACAAGAATCCAAAATATGAAAAAACCAACTGTAAGAATCTTCGCTTTCCTCTCCGACTAAAGCATATGCGATAGGTAATATGTGACCACCTATATCATTCGAAACCGCTATTAACAACTTTTGATCATACCTAAAATAATATTTTTTTTAAAAATTCATAAATCAATCGAACCATAAGTATAAAACATACCTAAAATAAAGGTGAGTAGCATCTACAGAAATCACCGGTTTACAATAACTATATGCTTCAATTGATGGTCTAAAAGACCAAAAAATAGCTTTGATGATCTTATGATTCAATCCTAGATTTGTGTCATAAATGGCCCACTCAACAATTGTTCCTGGATTTCGCAATTGAAGCTGAGCCATGTATTTAGATAGTTTTTTCATTGAATTCTCATATGATCCGTGAATTAACTCGAAAGCCCTTTGCACATCGTGCCAAGCTTTATCATATGACACTTGAAAACCGTACATCGTATGCATATATGTCCTTGTAACTTTCACAGGGTTATCTAACGAAAATGTCAAAACAATTGTTAGACATTAAAATAATTATCCAAATAAGCAAAATTAGAAAAAACAATTTATTCATACCAACATTCTCCCAAATGTACGGAATCATCTCTCTTCCAATAAAGCTACATGACATGTTTTATGGTATTCTCCAAGCCTAATAGTAGGACAACTATAAGGGCGGTAAGTCTTCCCAATTTGCGAAACCTGATCGATTTCACCTTTATGCATTCTTAAATTAAATTTACAACCGGATACCTCATCAAAATAGCACTTCAAAACTAAGAGTTTCGGTGTACTCGCATCAACGTAGAACTGAAATTTGTGATAAATATGCCAGTGTCGCACACAATAGTACATTTCGTCTTTATCTTTGAATCCCATTCGAATAGCCAATTCCGATTTTCGAACATCGTATTTCAAGTAATCACGTTGACGAATACCGACCGCAAACACATCAACCATCATGGTACCACCTTGTGGAAAAATAGTAGCGAGTACCTCTATGGGAAAACCAGACATACGTTCGGCTAGTGGTGTTGCAAGAACAACGCGCCGAATTTGTGTTTCAATATCGTTGTTATTCAAAGGTTCATTTGGTTCATCAGCAGGAAAATTAGGCTCGGGCTCTGAGTCCCCATCCGACGATACATCAGAATCCAATATTTCGCCATCTAATCCGATGAATTCTTCATTCTCGATACCTTATATCGATAATTTTAAAAATACTAAGATATCAAAACCATATTAAGAAAATTATACCCCAATAAACAATGCGAAAAAAACAAATTTATCAAATTTTAAATTAAATTAAATACACAAAAATATTAAAACAAATGTAAAAAAAATTACCGAATCGATTGAAAGTCCAACGGCTATAAAATTTGAGTTGTGTTCTGTCCAGTTATTAGAGACAGAGTATTTATAGAGATGCACTGAGTGTAATTGGGAACTGTATACGTAGTTCTGAACTTCACTCGTAGTTGCCAACTGCATTCGTATTTGCCAATTACATTTGTAACTCAAACATGCTGATGTGGCATGAGTGAATGGCGTTCGCAGTGAGTCAGGTTAATTGAGTTCGGGTTTTGTACGGGTTCAAATTAAAATGAATATTGGGTTGTTTGATTTAACTTTTCAAAATCACGGTGATGTGCGGTGATCGTACCGTGCGTTGAGATGACAGTGATAATTATGATCGGGATTTAGAAAATTGTTTACAAAAATTACGGTGATTGTATCGTGATTTTAATAAAATGTCTATTTTAACATTTATATTAATATATTATTATATATGATATAAGCCAAATAAAAAACAACCGAACTCTGAAATTTTCAACAAAAATAAACAACCGAAAAGAAAAAATCGGAAGAAAACCCGAAACGAAATCCATACAATCGAATACGTATTTTGCAAGAACCTAAAAATGTAGAACCACAACTTTCATTTGGTTTTAAATTAATTAATTGAACTTTGAAGGGTAATTTTTGAATTTACCAAATCACTGTGAGTTGACCATATGTATCAAGGTGTGACCACATGACCTCCAAAAACTCCGGTACGATCACTATAATTGCTCATACTGTTTGATTGTGTAAAATAAAATCACGGTGCGGTGCGACCACAGTGAAACCAAACAATCCCTATATCTTCATTCTAAACTAGATAAAAAATACAATAATTTTTTTATTTAGTTGCACTACTATAAAGTCAGACTAGTACTCAGATACATCATATATATTTAATATTTGGATTAAGATTTTAGCTAGAATGATATATTGTTCTTTGATTTAAACATTAATAATCTTGTCGCATTTTATATTAATGGAACAAAATAAAATAAGATTTTAAATTCTATATATTTATGATGAAAATATATTCGGTTTTAATTTCTCGATCTAATACAGACATGAACACGATTAACCGGATTCATATCGACTTAATCGGGTCGGGTCTTGGTAGCTACAAAATAAGTTTACTTTTTAAATATTTTGAAAAATTGCAATTAACTCCTTAGACTTTTTTATTTTTTAATAATAGATTTAAAATATAAACAATTAATATATATATTAATAAAATAATGAAATATGTTTAATTGTGTAATGGTTTAAAAAGGATGCTTACTTTGGTAATTTGGAATTTGAAAGGTGTGTATTTTAGAAATTCTTCATGTCTTCTAGCTCTGTATTTATAGAGGTAGAAACGCATGTGGATCACGCTCCGTAAACGCCTCTGACAAGGTCGTTTTCCCATGCTGGGAAATGTGGTTGGGCCCAAACTGCTAATTGCGTGAATAGGCCCGAAGCGTGGAACACATGTGGAGGCCCGGAGCATGGGATGTGTGGGCTGTAACCGTCGAGAACCGATGTGAAGAGTCGGTCCTCGAGTATTTTTTATTACGCCTAACTCTAGCTTCAGTCATGAAATACCAGTGGACCTTCGGAATGGTTATTTCAAATATGCTAGGTTAAGGATCTTGGGCCACGCGAGTTCCTCTATTGTCATCTGGGTTGGTCCAATACGATTGGGTTTTACCCATTACGAGGTACTCGGTCCTGGAGCCCTCATCATATATGAAGAAAGTAAACATTTTGCTGGATTATGAATGACAGTAGAAACATAAATAATAGTGTCAATATGTTCTTTTTAAGACGGGTAACATTTTTTTAAATAATATATAAAATTATAATATTAATTAACGCATATAAAAAATATTAAATAATTATGTATACATATTTAATTTAATAATAGTACAATAATTTCTTTTGTTTATTTAATTATACAATACTATTTAAAGTACTATTATATTTTCAAAGTTTTGATTGTTCACAATTAAAAAATTTTTATATCAAAAAGCACTCTTAAACCCTAATAAAGAACATACTGACACTGTTATTTATGTTTTTTCTCGTTCTGCATGAAGTAAAAAATTGTGAGAAATTTTTGTTTTTTGTTTTTTTTTCTCTGAATCGGATTGCATGCCACATGCGATTTAAGAATGAGAACCACATTGCACATGTTATAAGTGAAGTATTTTATAAATGTGTTACGAATATATAGATTAATTTTTATTAATAAATAACAAACGTATATTGCAAAATTAGAAAGAGTTAAAAAGAAAGCAATACAAATTTATATATTAATATTGATTAGATACATCTAATTTAATATCTATTTAGTACTGGATAAAATTAAAGATAGTAGTTTAATAATTAATTAATTAAATTATATAATACTATTCAATATCTTATTGTTTAAACCTTTGACCAGAAATACACTTGATTTGTAGATTATTAAATACATAAAAAAGAATATTCAATGTATGATTATTATGTTCATTATTTGTAATGTTGATATTTTTTCCTAACTTATTATAATATTGAAGATGACAAAATGCCGAATCTCGCAAAACTTGAATTTTGGCACTCAACATTATCAGAAAGAATTATTTGTCTTGGGTTATAGATACTGATAATTACCGGTACGATCAGTACGATTGGTGTACCAATCACGATCGATACTTACCGGTACACCGAGTGGTACACCACCGGTATGACTTCCATGTTGTGAACACACGCAGATTTTATAATTTAAATCTATCAATTCATAGATGTAGATATTAAGATAATGTTCTGCATCAATTTTTAAAATTAATTATACATTATATAATACATAATGTATTTTAAAAACAAGTACACAACACAATTAACAATTTAAATTCTCATTATCAATTAAAAATGTATTATGCATTTTAAAATTTTACACTACAATCTAAAATGTCATTCATTCTTGATTTTAAGAACTCATTTTGCAATCTATTATACCATTTATATATATACCCTTATCATAATAAATAAATTTATACGCATTATTTTTAGGTTTTTTAATTTTCTAGGTTTAGAAGTTCTTCTCTCCCACGGCATTTCGTTACCAAAGAAGTGAAATCAAGGGTTTTTACGGATTCTGCTTCAAAATGGTTGTTCATCTTTTATTCTTATTGTTTTTGTTTCGATTCTTCGTTATTGCACTAAGAGGTCATTAATTTGACATGGGTTAAAATATAAATTGAGTTTTCAAGTTTTTTGTTTTGGGAAGCAAAAATTTGATATCATTAATTTAAAACTTGTTGAGTTGTCTTCTTTTTTGTTTTTATTATTGTTAGAAATCATACTCCATATTGGATGTTATTAAGGATGTTTTAAAATTTTTGTTATTTATTTGGTAGAAATATGAGCCTTTATTATTGAAAATTTAATATTTTCATTCTACATTCTAATTATAAATTCTAATTCTATATTTCATAATTTGTGCTGAAAATATCCTAATAATCATCATTGATTCATGAAGGAATTGAGAATGATCAATTTAGTTTTTAAAAAAGAAAACATAATTAGTTTTATGAAAATGTTTGTAACGATCGCAAACCTGACCTTAACAATGTCTATGTGCTAGTGAAATAAAGTAAGACAATTTAACGAAAAACAATTCCAGGTCAAGGAAATATCATCGTCTTTCAAAGTACATCTAGATAAGTTCAAAAAAAACAAAAGGGCTGACTCGTATAGCGGACGATCGACTACCTCAGTTCCAATGCCACCTAAGCCTCCTGCCCCCCCTACAAAATATGTTAAACGGTCATAGTTTATTAAAAGAAACTTCTCTAGAGTATTCTTAATTTGCTAGATTTCATTCATTTTCTCTTGTTCTTTTAGTTTGCTTATTCTTTTATCTTTTCTTTTCTTTTTGTTATTTCCTCTCCCTATCACTTCCTGGTTTTCTAATGTGGTCGGTTTTTATATGGCCGACAACATGTCTCGCCCAAACCAACCGTTAGCTGTTAGTTGGCTCGATGAGAATATATGCTTCCCTTCCCCGGTTAGAGACTCGGGCGCTACCCCGTTCCTATCCGGTTTCGTTCGACTTTGTAGTACGCACAATTCTATTCTTGAGAACTCATGTTTTCTTTCTTCGGACATGTCCTACTTGTGGCTGACTATGCTCATGAACACGATGCCGGGTTTGGTGTTCCCACCTTACCCCGAGACTTCTGTTTTTATCTTACACTCCCTTCAATTTAGCTTAATGTTCACTTAAGCCCCTAACTATGAACCTTCTTTTAATTCACTATGTTTACTCCGCTTACCTGGCTGTCCTATTGCCTGGTGCCTTCTTGTTCCCTACTTCCCTAGAGAACAAGAAGAATGAAGAATATATATCGTCACCGCTCGGTTACTTCTAAATTCGGTCCTCCGCTCGGTCATTATAATTTCAGGGTTGCCGCCAATGGTCTCCACCTCGCGGCCTATGACGATCGTCACCTTGATGGCCCATTCGAGGAGATTCAACACATTTTCCCTTATGACCATCATGATTGAGCTTTTCGTTCGTCATTGCCGCTACCGTCTTCTGCAGTAGCGGACACTTCAGCGTTGGGTGATCATGGTTATGGTGAAACTCACAATACACCCGTTTGTCTTCCCTCTTCGGGGGAACATTCTTCTCAATTATAGCCCCTACTTCTCGGGGTTTTCTCTTAGAGTATGCAACCCTATGATCACCTACGCGCTCAGAATTCTCGTTAGACTTCGTGTAGTTTGGTCTCAATGCTTCATCCACCTTAATATATTTATTAATATTCTGCATGAGCTTTCCTAGGGTGGATGGGGGACTTTTCACCAGACTGGCCGAAAGGCCACACTGTCCTAAAACTTGTTGTAGAATATCTATCTTTTCTCTAAGCTCTAGTTCGATACCTCGGGCGATTTTATTAAATTTCTCCCTGAAGGAACGGAGACTCATCTTTGCCGGGATATATTTTAGCTGGTATAGTTCCTGTCTGCTTCGGGGCGGTCCTACATTCGGCGCAAAGTGCTTAGAGAAGGCTAGAATAAATCCCCCATACAACTGTATGGATCGTGCTGACAAGTTTTTGAACCAGATTCGGGCATCGCCTTGTAACTCTGCCGCGAAGATGCGGTACTTCAGTAAATCTGACTCTCGAACCATTTCCATTCTCAACTCGAAATCCACGACGTGATCGATAGGATCCCCGTCGCCTCTAAACGTTGGCAACCCTTCGGGGTTGCGATAATGTCGATCTGGGACTTCCGCCGAGATCTCTTCAAAAAAAATGAGCATCAAATCTCTTAAGGCCTCAGAGACGCCGCCAGATTGCTGGGACTATGTTTGGACGTCATGCAATTTATGCCACCAATCATCATCCTTAATACGTTAAATCGGACCTCCAAGGCCTTATAGAATCATCTGGGATATCGCCCAAGATCGGGGTCAAAATCCCTCTACGTGCGTAATGTTCCCAGCTCTCTAGTGAGCTCGTTGATGTGCTCCTGCTTACGTTCTTAATTAGTCCCAATAACGGGAGTTGAAGCGCTAACTGGAGGAGGTGGAGTAGATAGATATATACGCATCCTCATAGTCACTCCACGCTTAATATTTTCCTCTTTATCGGAGCTGCGCATTTCAAGGTCACTCTCGTACCATCTGTTTGTAGGAACATGGCTAGTAATAGCTGGCGGCTCTATTCCACTTCTCTCCGATGTAATTTCCAGTACCACCTTTCAAATAACAGCCTCCAGGTCCTGCAAAAAGAAAGCAGGGGCAGAAAGGTTGTTGGGAAGCACGTCACTATCATTCGTGGAGTTTCTTGTAGCCATACATTTGCTTGTCCTTCCTAGGGAGAGACATCGAATGGGAATCAGAAAATCGTCCCCACGGACGGTGCCAGACTATTGTGGTAAAAAAGACCTAGGTACCAATAGTCAATTGATTTGCTAATAAACGAACTCGGTTTTGATTTGTTTAAATTGAGGAAGCGATTATGAAATGAGGAATAAGAAATAAACACCGCGAATTATCGTGGAAAAACCCATTGAGAAGGGAAAAAACCACCTAACAAAGAGTTAGAAATGCTCTTAGTCGATATATTGATCAAACAGTTCACAATACAAACGAAGAAATCTTATGAAAATGGCAAGTAAGAAAGCACATGGAGTAAAATCAGTAGAGTAATAGCTCGCTTGCACGTCAAAAAGGTCCTCTCGAGCTTACCTTTAAACCATGTATTTATAGAGGATAAACGCATGTAGAAAACTCTCCGTAACTGACTCTGACAAAGTCGTTTTCCCTTGACAGAAAACTTGAGTAAGCCCAAAGTGCAGACAGCGTGATCAGACCTGAAGCGTGGAAAACATGTGCATGCCCACAACCAGCTGTAACCGTCAGGATCGATCCAGGGGAACGGTCCCCGAAGCGACGAGTGATGTCCAACTTTAACCATCAGTCATGATTGTTGGTTATTGGGCTTGTGTACTTCTTTAGCCAAATTTGCCTTTCGGGTCCTGTCATCCTCATTGGGCTAAACCTTACTAAATGTTGGATCTGGGTCTTCTAGGTTCGTCTTCCGTCACGTGGACCGGCCCAGAATTACTTGGGTCTCCTCCAATTCGGGATAACGAGTTCCGGAGTTCTCATCAAAGATAGTTCAAAACTACTTCATTTAACCATAGTATAATATATTATAATATAATATAAGCATAAATTTCTTAAAATAAGTATTTAACTTTTATGAATATTTTTTTAAAAGAAAAAAAAATGAGCCGAACCCCACCGAAATGTTTGGCATGTTTATTTTGTAGATATCTTGTTTAACGTGTTATATTGATCTAATTTTTTGATTTATAAAAAAATTTCAAGTTTTTATAATTTTTTCAAAAAAATAATAACATAAATTAAGAATATGTTTAGAAATTTTGTATTTTCTATAGATAAATAATTTAATTTATTTAATGTTTTTATATGGAATTCTGGTCTCGATGATATGATAGTTACATCCAGTGCTATAATTCATTTAAAAAAAATTAAAATATATTATTATATTTTCAAGTTGAACCTAGAAAAACTCATGTTACGACCCGAACCCCATATATTTGACGGTATATCGATCGGTATGAAAAATATTGATTTTATTAATCCGTTACAAATTCAATATACTGATTTTCTGATACTTATACTTTAGTATCAATTTTGAAAACATTGTCCAAAACTAGTAAAAATGAAATTAATGCGCTTTCAGTTTAATTTCCCATGCCAAAAACCAATAAAATACTCGTTGTATAATCTCTACATTCTTGACTTAGATTTTATGGGGCGAAAGGAATATTTGGTGCTAGACTTTGAATTTTTTTGCAATCTTGGTTCCTAAATTTTTTAATTTTGGCAAAACCAGTCCCCAAAGTTTGATGAATGCAAAACCGGTCCCCAAACTATTATTATATTGGCAAAACCAATTCTCAAAGTTATGTGTGTGGCATAATTGGTCCCCTGAAGTTGTAATTTGTTACAATTAAAGTCCTCAGACCAAAATTACGCAAATTTGGTTCTCAAAATTTTGGATTTTTGGCAAATTTGGTCTCTAACGCCGTTAATGGTCGCCAAAGTTTGTAAAACTTGGCAATTTTAGTCCCCAAACTTTTGAATGAATAATTTGGTCCCCAAAATTTATATAATTTGACAAATTTCGTACCAAACGAAATTGTTGTGGTTCGAAAACCGGGGTGTCAACAGTCGACCGGTTCGTTGCAAGACGAACTCGGTTGTTATTTGTTTATGTGTGGAGAAGGTTGATGATTCAAAGGTAAAGGAGGCAAACGGATTTTTAGAGTGGAAACCCTCGGAAACGAGGAAAAAACCACTTGGCTAAGGGCTAAAAGAAGCGCCCTCAGCCTGTTCAATAATCGAATTCCTCATTGTACAATACATGTTTTGATTGACCACAAAGAGAGGGAAGATAATTGAAAATAAATCGAGAGTAATCTGCCAAGCTCAAGCTTTCTGGAGAAAACCGAAATCGAAGTCCTTTTCTCCTTCTCTCTGTGTCCTTTTTATACTCCCACCGTACTATGTACAGTAGGGTGTCGTTTTGCGCCTGTCCTTTGCTACTAGGTCGGCTAACGTCAGGCGGAACAGCCGCCGGAAATAGCCCCCGTAGCTGCATGGCGCCGGTCCTTTCGGCGCTGCCAGCCGGCTACTCTTTGGCCTCTAGCGGCTTACACCTATTGCCAAACCACGCTACTGACACGTTTGTCGCGGGTTGTCGTCGCATATGACGCATGAGGATGCCCCGAAATAGCGCCTGCAAGAAGTGGACCGATCGGTCTGGGTATATGTGGGGAGCTGGGCCCCACGGCTCGGGACCGATCGCTAGATGTGACCGATCGGGCCAAGCGATATAAATGGGCCCTCTGCTGATCTGGGCCTCCAAGTTCGGCTCACTTGTCTGGGCCGTCATGGCCAAGGATGGTCCTGACCCTGTTCTGGGTATCGGGTTCCGATGATCTCATCACTAGCCCCTCGGACTCCTTCGCCACCTTGGTGGTGATCGGGGTTCGATCAACAATCGAGATCGTTTGCGCACATGTGCCCGATCGAAACTTTGGAAACTCGTACCCGAACTGATCGTAATGGCGTCCATGTGGACCGATCGAACACTTAGAAATTTCCTGAAGTGGATTTTTGAATTTGAAATCCAGAATAGTAGAATGGCAGGGGCGTAATTTCAAGCTCTGCAGCAGCTAACGCATTTTCATATTCCAAAGGGGGGCAGACTGTCAGACTGCAGCCGCCTGCAGAGATGACGTGTCATCCTGTGATTGGGCAGTACGCGATATAAAAGTCAGGATTTTTCCTTTGTGCGACCATTATCACTATCTGCAATCGACTGCCCAGCCTTTGAAATTTCCGGCGATTCTCGTTCAACCGCTGCTCATCTCCAGATTTTATTCCAATCTTCAAGGTAATCCTCCATGGCACCCCGTAGGTCTAGTTATCCCGACATTAGTTGCATGGATCTTGACGCCTTTAGGGCTAAGTTTTACATTCCAGCCCATTACCCCATCTGGAGGGGGAAGGAAGACGTTCCGTGCTTCCTTCCCGCTGAGATGAACGTTCCGGCTAGCGCCATTCCCGTTAGTTATGCTTCTCTTAGATCGGGCTTGCGATTTCCCCTGCACACTTTCGTCGCAGCCGTTCTTAGGGAAATTCACTGCCCGACTTTTGCTCATTTTCCGGGCAGTTATGTATACATTATCGCCTTTATTTTTTATTGCCACAAACAGAGGGTAGAAATAACCCTCATGCATTTTTTCAACCTGTTCGTGGTAGGATCCCGTAAGGGCCGAAGGTTGTTAGGAGGTCGCAAGCTATATTACATAGCTACCCGAACGAAGGATTGTGTTATCGTCGACAAGGAAGATTCCCTACATGAATGAGAATCTTGCTATGTTTGGATAGACATCCCGAGGGAGGACTTGCTGAAAGTTACCTTCCTAACAACACACCCGGACATTGGGAAGTTGGACCGAAACCGGTTCAACCCATCCCACCCTGATATTGCCGATACTTTGGCAATGCTTCCTCCTCCCGAACGGCGTTTGAAGAGAATCGACATTCTTCGGGAGAAGAAGCTATTAGAGATCGGGTAGCAGGAAGGAAAGGGGCCCCTGCCCCGAAGGGTTTTTCCTCCAGCTCTGACTCGTCTGAGTCAGAAGACTCGGGTACGACTTGGCCCCTTCCAATTCATACTTCCTGATCCTCATTATTTTCCTTTTACAGATTCTACTGACACCATGTCCGGGAACCGATTAGCTGCTGTGGCTGCTGCGTCAAAAGCCAAAAAGGAGGCCCATCTGCAAGCCTCAAAGCCCAAACCTCGCGTGGCTGTCGGGCCATCAAGGTCGTCCGGGAGCTCCAGCAGCCACATGCCAGAGCCCCGATCCATGGATGAGGTGGACGAGGTTATCTCTAAGAAGATACGCTCATTAGGCCTTCTTGCCATGTATAGGATAGGGAATAATTCCCCCTGGATCTTAACGTCGTGCGGTTATTGCTGCAGGGGTCGATTCGGGTGGAGGATGTCCGCCCCTCGTCCAGCTTAGGGGATAGGGCGCAGAGACCATCAGCTTCTGCGTCGACAAGTAAGCGCGGCCCCGAAGAGGAGGCCCCGAAGCAGTACAAAAGGCTGCGGTCAACTGTCAGCAGGCCCGCAGCCCCGATCCCCACAAAAGGGGTCACCATCGAGGATAAACCGGCCCCGTCCTCGTCCAACCCGGAGGCCATTCGCGAGGCGATCCAGGAGATGGTGACCTCTGTCTTCAAGGCCCGGGGACCAAAGAGAGTCCCCCCATCATGGTAGGATGCCACCCTCGAGGAGTACCAGCTTTTGGGAAAGAAAAACCCGCCCGGTATTGATGGCTCCCTCCCCAGCTTGGTGTCCGCATATCTGGAATCCCAAGCTGTGGTAAGTTGATTTTATCTTAAGTTCATGATCGGGTACATGTTTTAATCCCGCTCGGTTGTTGCAGTCTCATAGAAGGGCCCTGGATCTGGCCTCTGCCGTCCAACTCAGCCGAAGCGCCTCTTCGGCCATTGAAGAGTTGGAGAGCCAACTTGCCCTAGCTCAACGGCAAGTTGAGATCAAACAAAAGGACTTGGAGGCGGTCCGAGCCGATCGGGACCGTTTGAACGGGGAGCTGCTTGGAGCGGGCACCGAGTTGTCCTTGGCTGCTTCAAAGGCGGGGGAGGCCCAAGCAGCAGCAAACTCCGCCACGGCCCGAGTTTTGGAACTGGAGCGTCAGATACAAGAATTATTTGACGAAAGCAACAGACTCCTTCTGCAATCCCAAGATGAGAAGACTGCCTTGAAAGAAGAGCGGGAAGCGCTCAAAGAAGATCTGGTCAGAGTTCAAGGGTCAACGGAAAGCGCGGTTCGGGAAGCCCTATTGGGTTTTGCCCGATCGCCATTGATGTTTGCCTTAGCGGCAAATGTCTATGGACCGAACGTCTCCCAATACATGGACAACATGAAGGACCAAATAGTTAGCAAGTTTGGTCTGGATCCCGAAGACGAACGTTGGGAGACACTTGACCCACTGACCAAAGACGACAACTTCTGTGAGATCCCCGAACTGGACGAACCCCCGCTAGAGACTGATCCCAACTATCCCCTTTTTGACCTGATGGAGAGATCGGTCAACGAGATAGTTGAAGAAAGGGGGAAAAAA
>RWGZ01001048.1:1567481-1579360 GCA_009725065.1 Utricularia reniformis | reverse complement strand
ATATAGGGATCGGGCTCCAGAATGTATTCCGCATATCCCCTCATGAACATACGTCATGACGGCTTCAGCCTCCAGAGGGGATAGACATCGCAAGAGCGGTCCCTCAAAGCTTTTCTTGAATAGGTTCCCTTCGTTGAGAACATATCGTGTCGCCTGGGTTTCAATCTTCATGGCTTCCGATGCATCGTCTGGTAGATGACCGTTGGTCAAGTATTTGACAAAGGGGGTCATCCACGTGGCAGCTTCTAGGGGGCCAATGGCGTTGATCTTTAAATCTTGGAGTTCGTGGCACAAGGCTCCCACCTCGTCAAATGACTGTTCGGTCACCGGGATATCGACCGAAGGTCTATCCTGAATATGGACCGATACCGTGCCTGGTCCAATGTCTGGTAAGCCTGCAGCCAGTCTGGCTAGTGCATCAGCCACCTTGTTTTGTTCTCTAGGCACGTGGTCGAGTGGGAACTCCCGAAACCTCTTTGCCAACTCCAAGACCTTTGCATGATATAATTTCATGGTTGGCTCATGCACCTCGAATCTTCCTGCGAATTGCTCCACCACCAGCTTGGAGTCTGAGAACATTCGCACTTTACCAAGTCCTATCCTTTGAGCTAGGATCATCCCCGACAATACGGCTTCGTATTCCACCACGTTGTTCATCTCCGAGAACGAGAACTTGACCGCTGAGTGGATTACGTCGCCCTGAATTGTAGTGAAGGTGATGCCCGCTCCTCTGCCTCCAAAGGTTGATCCATCAACGTATATGACCCACCGGTCGTCCTCTTGGTTTAAGAATATAAGCGATCGGGTCATCTCGACCACGAAATCCGCAAGGACTTGAGCTTTGATGGCCCTTCGGGGAACGAATTCCAGGTACATGGAGCTGATCTTGATCTTCCATTTAGCCAACCTCTCGTTTGAATCTGCCTGGCTCAATACCGCCTTTAAAGGCTGATCGGTATACACATACACCTTGCGGCCTTCGAAGTAATGCTTCAGCTTTGCTATCGCTTTCTGCAGGGCCAACATGAACTTCTCCAAGGTTGTGTATCTGGTTTCAGCTGATACCAGGGAGTGGCTAACGTAGTAAACGGGCCGATGAATATCATCCCCGATGGTTACCAGCGCTGCGCTCTGACTGCGGCTTCCGACACGGCCAGTTACAGCCCTAAGGGTTCATGACACGTCGGGCTCACCATGACCGGAGGAGTGGTCAAATAAGTCTTCAAGTCGGAAAATGCCCGATCGCACTCCTCGGTCCAGCCAAGATGGATGGCCTTTCTCAATGTCCTGAAAATGGGTAAAGCCCGATCAGTAGATCTTGAAACGAACCTGCTTAATGCCGCCAAGCGGCCAGTCAGCCTTTGGAATTCTCGTTTGTTTCTTGGAGGTTGCATATCCACAATAGCTTGGACTTTCTCCGGATTGACCTCAATGCCTTTCTCAGAAACGTAATATCCAAGAAACTTGCCACTTCAAATCCCGAAGCAACACTTGTTTGGATTCAGTTTGAGTTTATGTTTGCGGCATACTTCAAAACAGCGAGACAAGTAGGGAATATGGTCTTCATCATTCATTGACTTGACAATCATATCATCAACATACACTTCCATAATATGGCCTATCAACTCCCTAAAGATCTTGTTGACTAGCCTTTGGTATGTTGCTCCGGCGTTCTTCAAGCCAAAAGGCATAACCTCGTAGCAGTAAACACCGTCCTCTGTCATGAATGATGACTTCTTTTGATCCTCCTTAGCAAGGAAGATCTGGTGGTACCCGGAATAAGCATCCATGGTACTCATCATGGTGCTGCCGGCCACAGCGTCCACCAATCGGNAAATGCCCGATCGCACTCCTCGGTCCAGCCAAGATGGCTGGCCTTTCTCAATGTCCTGAAAAAGGGTAAAGCCCGATCAGTAGATCTTGAAATGAACCTGCTTAATGCCGCCAAGCGGCCAGTCAGCCTTTGGAATTCTCGCTTGTTTCTTGGAAGTTGCATGTCCACAATAGCTTGGACTTTCTCCGGATTGACCTCAACGCCTTTCTCTGAAACATAATATCCAAGAAACTTGCCGCTTCGAATCCCGAAGCAACACTTGTTTGGATTCAGTTTTAGTTTATATTTGCGGCATACTTCGAAACAGCGAGACAAGTAAGGAATATGGTCTTCATCATTCATTGACTTGACGATCATATAATCAACATACACTTCCATAATATGGCCTATCAACTCCCTAAAGATCTTGTTGACTAGTCTTTGGTATGTTGCTCCGGCGTTCTTCAAGCCAAAAGGCATAACCTCGTAGCAGTAAACACCGTCTTCTGTCATGAATGATGACTTCTTTTGATCCTCCTTAGCAAGGAAGATCTGGTGGTACCCTGAATAAGCATCCATGGTACTCATCATGGTGCTGCCGGCCACAGCGTCCACCAATCGGTCAATGTGCGGCAACGGGAACGGGTCCGACTCGCAACTTTTGTTGACGTCGGTGAAATCCACGCACATCCTCCACTTCCCGTCCGCCTTGGAGACCACTACTGGGTTTGCCACCCACTCAGTGTAATGGATCTCCCTGATGAAACCCGACCACAACAGCTTGTTCACCTCTACCCGGATGATCTCAATCTTCTCAGGAGAATAGCGTCTCCTTTTTTGCCTTATCGGCTTGATTCCGGGTTCGGTGTTGATCCGATGTTCACACTCGGACCGATCAATCCTCGGAACGTCGTCCGGGGTCCAGGCGAAGATGTCCACATTGCTCCTTAGCAATTGGACCAGTTCTTCCTCAAAGATCGGGGCCAGATGTGCCCCGATGCGTGTGACCTCTGTGGAATCATCCTCCACCAAGATGATCGTCTTGAACCCCACGGGTTCCATAGCTTGCCTCGGGTGCGGGGGCTCTTCGAGCAAATCCACCCGAGCTCTCTTGATGGGTGCCAATGTGCGGCACGAGCTCATGTAGCACTGTCTTGCTACTTTTTTTCCCCTTTGACAGAAATCACTCCGTGAGTGGAGGGGAACTTGAGCATCATGTGGTAGTTGGAAGGGACTGCCTCAAACTTACTAAGGCCAGTCCGTCCAATGATGGCGTTGTAAGCCAGATCGACTTCAACGACTATGAACTCTAAGGTCTCCGATCGGTCCCTGCCCGATTCTCCTAGCGTGAGGGGGAAAAGTATTTTCCCGCATGGGATAACACTCCTTTGGTCGAATGACCAGAGGGTGATGTTGGCAATCGGGAGATCATGGGCAGCGGCTCCTAGCATCTCCGCCACTTCACACTTTATCAAGTTGCATGAAGCCCCGGTATCAAACAGAATCCTGTGAACCCGCCGATCTGCTATGATTCCAGTGATGATCAAAGGATCATCACATGGGTCGGAGACCCCTTCCCGGTCGGCTGCGGTAAAAGTAATATCTCCCCCATAGGTGGAGGACCGCTCAGCCGACTCAATCTTCACTAGGGCTACAGATTCGGAGCTCTCGAGGAACTCCTCACGCGCTGCCCTTTTTCGGTCCCTGACCGATTCGTTAATTCTTATTCCGCCTGAGATAACATATATGTCTCCGGCGGCCTCCCTAGGCACGTCCTGATTAGGGGGAGGTTGGGTGCCCGTTTCGGCAGGTCGGGGAGCTGGCTGCTCACTCCTATCTCCTTCATTTCACGGGGCCCTGCCGCCTCGGCCCCGCCATCTCCTTCTGCGGCCCTGGCCCCGGTGCTCCTGACCGGGCTGGCCCCTTTTCTGCTCGGGTTGGGGAGATCTTCGGTCTCCCGCACGATCGTTATAATGCCTGGGCTGACCCCGATTATCCCTCCCTCTCGGCCTGTGACGATCGTCACCCTGCTGGCCCGCTCGAGGGGAGTCAGCTCGCTTGCCCTTTCGCTCATCGCGTTCGGGCCTTTCCTTGTTCATTGCCGCTACTGTCTCTCGCAGTAGCGGGCATTTCAAAGTTGGGTGATCGCGGTTGTGATGCAGCTCGCAATACACCCGATTGTCCTCCTTCTTTGGAGGAGCGACCTTTTCAGCTACAGTCGCCACTTCACGCGGCTGCTTCTTAGGGTAAGATACCCTATGGTCGCCTGCGGGATCAGAATTCCAGCCAGGCTTTCGATATCCCGCTCCCAGCGCTTCATCCACCTTGATGTACTTGTTGATTTTCTAAAGGAGCTTTCCCAAGGTGGATGGTGGGCTCTTTACAAGGCTGGCCGAAGGACCGCAAGGTCCCAAGACCTGTTGCAGGATATCGATTTTGTCACGGAGCTCCAACTTAATACCCCGGGCGGTTCTATTGAACTTCTCCATAGAAGAGCGGAGACTCATTTTAGCAGGGATATACTTCATGTCATACAGTTCCTGCCTGCTGCGAGGCGGTCCTACGTTTGGAGCGAATTGTCCCAAGAAAGCCAGGATGAATCCGCCATACGACTGTATGGATCGGGCCGGCAAGTTCTTAAACCAGGTTCGGGCATCGCCCTGCAACCCCGCCGCGAAGATGCGGCACTTCAGTGAATCAGAGGCCCGAACGGTCCCCATCCTTAGCTCAAAATCAGCGACGTGATCAATTGGATCACCGTCGCCTCGGAATATAGGTAACCCCTCGGGATTACGATAGTAGCGATCGGGGACTGCCGCCCAGATTTCTTCAGAGAACGGGAGCATCAAATCTCCCAATGCGGCGGATACGCCTCCCGATTGTTGGGATGACGCCTGGGCCATTTGTAGATTGTGTCACCAGTCGTCATCCTTATTTCGCTTGATCGGGGCACCCATGGCCCGATCAAAAAGTCATGGATTGCGCTCCAGATCAGGATCGCAATCCCGGTGCGTTCGCCGGGCCTCCAACTCCCTGGTAAGCTCGTCGATGCGTCTCTGCATCTGTTCCTGGCTCGTCCCAGGGACGGGAGTTGGAGTTCTGATCGGAAAAGGCGGAGTGGATTGGTATCTCGGCCTCCTCATTGTTATCCCATGCCTGGCAATCTCGTCTTCATCGGAGCTTGGCGCTTCAGGGTCGCTCTCGTACCCTCGGTTGGCTGGAACAGGGCTTGTAATAGCCTGTGGTTCTGTTCCACTCCTCTCCGACGTAACTTCTAGAATAACTTTCCTAACAACAGCCTCCAGGTCCTGCAAGGAGAAGGTTGAAGCTGGAACACTGCTGGGAAGCGTGTCACTATCATTCGTCGAAGTCCCAGTTGTCATGCCTCTGATTATCCTCTCCCGGGTAAAGACCTCAAATGGGAATTAAAACTCGTCCCCAAGGACGGGGCCAAACTGTTGTGGTTTGAAAACCGGGGGTGTCAACAGTCGACCGGTTCGTTGCAAGACGAACTCGGTTGTTATTTATTGAAGTGTGGGGAAGGTTGATGATTCTAAGGAAAAGAAGGCAAACAGGTTTTTAGAGTGGAAAACCTCGGAATCGAGGAAAAAAACCACTTGGCTAAGGGCTAAAAGAAATGCCCTCAGCCTGTTCATTAATCACATTAGCCATTGTACAATACACGTTATGATAAACAACAAGGAGATGGAAGACAATCGAAAATAAATCGAGAGTTCTATGCCAAGCTTAAGCTTCCAGGAGAAACCAGATCGAAAACCGAGAATGAATCCTCTTTCCTCCTTCCCTCTGTGTCCTTTTTATACTGCCACTGTACCATGTACAGTAGGATGTCCTTTTGCGCCTGTAATTTGCTACTAGGTCGGCTAACGTCAGGCGAAACAACCGCCGTAAATAGCTCTGTAGCTGCATGGCGCCGGTCCTTTCGGCGCTGCCAGCCGGCTACTCTTTGGCTTCTAGCGGCTTACATCTACTGCCAAGCCACGCTATTAATCAGTTTGTCGCGGGTTTTTGTCGCGTATGACGCATGAGGATGGCCCGAAGTAGCGCCTGCAAAAAATGGACCTATCGGTCTGGGCGTATGTGGGGAGCTGGGCCCCACGGCTCGGGACCGATCACTAACTGTGACCGATCGGGTCAAGCGATATAAACAGGCCCTCTGCTGACCTGGGCCTCGAAGTTCGGCTGGCGGCCCAGGCCGGCCCTGACCCTGTTCGGGGTATCGGGTTCCGATGATCTCATCATATATATTTCCGGAATAATAATGTTCGAAACGATCATTAAATAAATTTGAAGAAGGGGAGTTCCATAAAAATAAATTTCCGAGCGAATACCATTATGGGCAATTAATAAAATATATAAATTCGATGTCCCCTTCACGATATATAACTCCAAACAATTAACCTTGATAGATAACTTCATAATGGAATTTAGAATGATCAATTAGTCACCAATGGCAGATACGGTGATGCTGCGACTAGTATCCAATTGCTTGAAGTCCTTATAAATATTATTCCGTACTAATACCATTCCGGATGATTAAGACTATTACGAACGAATACCATTTCGAATGATTAAGAATAACAATTAGATACATCATTCACGATATGCTCATTGCTATCAATAATATGACAATCAAATAGAGTTTAATCCAATTTCTTTAGTCTAATAATGCTCTTTAACAGCAAATCCTCAAATAAAATTCGGAGGGTTGCGAAACTCTATTGGTTTTCGTTATACTCGCCATTATGTTAACTGTATGGTACCTCATTAAAGCAGACCCACACGATCGAAATAAGGAGCTTTAATCGATGAAGGCATGTAATATTTCTCAAACAACATGGAAACCAGGGTGAAACGACTACTTCACGAAATGTTCGAATCTCCTTGAATGATGGGTAAAAGACCCGGATAGTTCGTATAACCATTAAGGATGCCTTGATTATGGAATGAGAGTGTCGACACATAAATATACTCTTCACCTAATGAGATGACAAGACTATCATAAAAGAACAAGAGTCTACATCGGAATTCCATGTTGACTCTAGAGAAACTTCATTCATTCCATGGTTATTCGGTGATAGCTAACTTGTGTGACATTTTGATCATTTCTCTAATGTCCCTTTTTGTAGTGTCTCCATTTATTATTATAATTAAATCTTTGTTCTCGACTCCTTTCTTTTCCACAACAACTTCCTTTTTTACAACAATGGTATGTTTCCAAAAGGCATGTTTTCCACTTTTCGATTTAAATGCATTAAATCTATATTGATAAATAATATATCAAGTTGCTTTAACCTTCGCTGGACTCTCAGTATCGAAACTTAAACCACCGAAGCCATAGATAAAATGTCTGAATCATATAAAGGACTCAATAAAATTTCTTGATTGAATTCTATAGAGAAGAAGAGTATTTTGTGATATCAATTTCTTCTAATTTATAACTAGATAAATATGCTCATAGTTGAAAACCGAAAAATTCTGCATCATAGTCTTTGATAATGATATATTGCGCTCTTTCAAACAATCTCTATTTATGAACAAACTGAAAACATACAAAGGCATGCTTCCGCATGTTCTTTCGAATTCAAAATATTTTGATAAACACCGAGGAAGTAGATAGCTAGTAGATGCCCTCCCGGATGAATTCCCGCTCCGAGAAGGCTGAGTAATGATACGGCGACCGGGGGTTCTTCCGATAGTATTGATTGAGTCCCCGGTAATACATCACCCTCCTGTCATCCATACGGCAATTTTATGACTATTCTTATCATAAATAAGAACGAAATTCCGACACTTGCGTATCTCAGAGAAGACAAACAACTTTACTTCATATATCGCTTTGTAATCTTTCCTGTTAGTTTCTGGCTATCCATAAGATTCTATATGGATTAAATAACTCGTTCATAAGGTGGCGATAACCGGCAATCAAAATTTTGAAAATCATATATCGCTGGTAATTTAGAATCCAAAATTCTTTTCTTGTCATGATGAAGAATAATATCATATTAAGACATAAAAATCCTTCGTCATTCATTATGAAGATACCGGAGATAATACTAAAACGATAAGATTTTCAAAATATAACCAAATCTTGATAAAAATATAATTGCAGTACTATTATAATCAATCATATGATTGATTCCGTTCAAAAATAAAAATGTAATCTTGATACTATATCATAACAATTTACCAACTTAGGATGATAATACATACGAGTCACCTAGTAAATCATTCAGAAGATACCATAAAGAATACCAACATGAAGAGATTATCATATTATCATAAAATCCACATAATCTCAATCCATAAAATATAGAAATCCATATGTTTTGGATTACATAATTTAAAATCCGAAATAAATAAGATCAATCGATCTGCACTTTCGCAACGAAGACCGTTCATAACATTGAATAATCCATCTTGATCAATATATATAAGTGTCACAACGATTCAAAGATGAAATAATCATTTCCATATTAGAATTCCAAAAATAACGGATTGTGAATAATAAGAAGTATTGTTTGTCCGTCGATAATTTGAACAGCGAAATAATACCGAAACTGATCTCTACCGTTGGGAACACAGCACAATGTGTCATGAATAATATACGCAAATTTCAGAATAATCCAACGGTGAAATAAAGCACATTACATAGAATACTACAACTCAGTATATCATAAAACACAGATTGAAACGTTGAAAGTTCTTCGTTAATTTAAAACCAAAACAACATTTAAAATCAATCTACACCATCCACAAAATTTATAAGTACGTCTAGACGAATATATGATAATTTCAGACACATCCAACGGTCCAATTATGTAAACTTAATAGAATATCCGAACTGCACATTACAAGAGGATTTGAAAAATACCAACCATATATTCGGATAGTAAACCGAAATCCGAAATTACCATTAAAACTGATCTTCACCAATCAGAAGACCTAAATATATGTATGAAACCATGCTAAAAAATTTCAGAACGATCCGACGTTACAACAATGAGAATCCAATCTAAAAACCGAATTCCATATACATGAAAACTCAGAAACAATCCCTTCTAAACCAACGTTAATTTCGACATCCATACGACAATAAAAATAGATCTGTACCGTTCAGAATGGAGAATAATATGTGTGTAGCAGTATACAAAAATTGTAGACCGATCCAATGGTTCAATATTTAGAAATACACTGAATACCAAAGCTGCAATGAATCAAAAATATATTAGCGTTTTCCATCCAAAACTCCGGGTAAAAACTCAATGGGATTAAAAACGTCCCCACGGACGTCGCCAATGTTATCACTGCAAAAAATCAGAAATAACCAAATTTATACCCCCTTTTATCAGTAGGGGTCGAATGAAATTTAATAAGTGAATAAGAAGAAAAAGACACGATTTTTATAGGTGGAAAACTTTATGTAAAAAAAAGAATAAGAAACCACCCCGGATGTAGCCTTTCAATCCACTATAAACATCAAGTTCGTAGATTTACAATAGGAGAACACGATGTAGAAATCAAAAGGAAAAAGATCATCTTTTAGTGGGCCTATAGTCGTAGGTTTCCAGAGCGAAAATGAAGTGAATGACAGCCTCCTTCTTTAGGTAATCAATAAAACCCTCCATTATATCTATCGTCAAAACTCCCCTTTATTAACACTTTAAACATGTGTTATATAAGTGATTAGTCAATCCCAATTATAACTCACTAGGCCATCAATAAAGAAGTCTAATAAATAATGATCCATTAATCTTTAAATTAATGGCCCATTAATTTCCAAATTAAGTATAAGGATCCACTAAATAAGTAACCCGATCCAAATACCACGAAAAGCTATAAGCCATATCAAACATCAAAATATCTCGAATTGCTTCATTTCACGACTCGGGAATGACTATATAGAAATATATGTATCCTCAAATAATATATTTTTCATGGTGATATCAGACTTGCATGATAATTCTATTATCGTAAAAACTAATTTTGTATATACAAGAAGTATTCGTGATGTGAGCCTTTATTTAGTTTGAATACACTTGGATATACAAAAATTACAATGTAATTTGTATAAATATAATTTGGCTCTTTTTCACATAGTTCCATATGTTTTAGGTGTGATGATTTTTATTTCGAATAAACTTGAATTTATGTTGTTAAAACATGAATACATGTTATTAGAACAAAGAATAACTTGGTTATACAATGAATTATGTGATTAAACTATAGATTAAATGCTTATGCCATGAATTCAAGTTGTTATGACTCGTATTATAATTACGTTATCAAACAAACTTATTTTGTATATACAACAATTATTCGTGATGTGAGATATTATTTAGTTTGAATACACTTGGATTTACCAAATTTACAATGTGATTTGTATAAATATGATTTGCCTCATATTTCAAAAAGTTCCACATGCTCTAGGTGTCATCATTTTAATTTCGATTAAACTTGAATTGATGTTGTTAAGACATGAATACATGTGTTAGAACAAAGAATAACTTGGTTATACAATGATTTATGTGATTAAACTATATTTTAAATGCTTATGACATAAATAAAAGTTGTTATGATTCGCATGATACTTACGTTTTCGAACAAACTTATTTCGTATATACAACAAGTATTCGAAATGTTAGCCTTTATTTAGATTTAATACACTTGGATTTACAAAATATACAATGTGATTTGTATGAATATGATTTGGCTCATTTTTCACATAGTTCCACATGATTTAGGTTTGATGATTTCCATATCGATTAAACATGAATTGATGTTGTTAAAACATGAATACATGTTGTTAGAACAAAGAATAACTTTGTTATACCATAATTTATCTGATTAAACTATAGTTTCAATACATATGACATAAATTAAAGTTGTTATGACTCGGATGATAATTCTGTTATCGAACAAACTTATTTTGTGTATACAACAAGTTTTCGTGATGTGAGCCTTTATTTAGTTTGAATACAGCTGGATTTACCAAATATACAATGTGATTTTTATAAATATGATTTGGCTCATTTTTCACATAATTCCACATGTTCTAATTGTGATGATTTTGATTTCGATTTACTCGAATTGATGTTGTTAAAACATGAATACATGTTGTTAGAACAAAGAATATGTTTTTTATACCATGATTTATATGATTAAACTATAGTTTAAATGCTTATGGTATGAATTCAAGTTTTTATGACTCGCATAATAATTACGTTTTCCAACAAACTTATTTTGTATATACAACAAGTATTCGTGATGTAAGACTTTATTTAGTTGGAATAAACTTGGATTTTCTAAATTTATAATGTGATTTCTATAAATATAATTTGCTTCTGTTTTCACATAGTTCTACATGTTCTAGGTGTTATGATTTTGATTTCGATTAAACTTAAATTGATGTTGTTAATACATGAAAACATGTTGTTAGAACAAAGAATAACTTGGATATACCATGATTTATGTGATTAAACTATAGTTTAAATGCTTATAACATGATTTCATGTTTCTATGACTTGTATGATAATTCTGTTTTCGAACAAACTTATTTTATATATACAACATGTATTCGTGATATGAGACTTTATTTAGTTTGAATACACTTGGAGTTACTAAATTTACAATGTGATTTGTATGAATATGATTTGGCTCATTTTTCACATAGTTCTACATGATTTAGGTTTGATGATTTCCATATCGATTAAACATGAATTGATGTTGTTAAAACATGAATGCATGTTGTTAGAACAAAGAATAACTTTGTTATACCATAATTTATGTAATAGCCGAGAAAAAAGGTATGTCGAAACAAATAGTAGGGAATGTAACGGTAAAGTCTAGACGAGAGATAATGAGAGATACGGGAACGAAAGAACGTAAAAGGGAACGAAGAATAGAAATGTAAAGTAAAAGATAAAAGAGGGGTCAAAAGTAAAGGAAGGAGGGGTCAAAGTGTGAATTAGAAAAGTTAGGATGTCTATAAATAGGAGTGAGGAGGCCCAAAAACGGGTTAATCATCATTAAGACCCGAAAATCC
>RWGZ01001048.1:1476898-1554061 GCA_009725065.1 Utricularia reniformis | reverse complement strand
CATCTGTCACGGAACAAAAACATAAGAAAATGAATAAAACATAAGAAATAGAATGTGTACTTGACTGATTATAGTTCCATGGTAAGATGAAAGCTCTCTTAACAGATCTTCTGAAGCAATCTTCTTGTCCATGTCTGTCCTTAGTGCGATCACCATTTGCAGGAGATAAGAACTAAAGATCAAAAGAATAAAAACAACTCATCTCATTTAACAAACAGCATCATAAAACTATAAATTAAGAACTAAAGACAAGCTTATAAGTTAAAATTCACGCTAAATGACATTTCCTAAACCGTCATCTTTATACCTGAAATATTGTGTGATATGGATACTCAAGGGAAATCAATACAAGGGTTGCCCTACTTCCTCATTGCTTCGCCCAGTTCAGATCCAGACTTAGCTGTGCAAATCCCAGCACTATTTTCTCTAATTGCACACCGCTCCTCCTCCCCGATATTTATTTACGAGATCCTCTTGAGTGCCGTTGTAAATAGAGCGGTTAGGAACCTTAGAATAACGTATTTTATGAGATTCGAATTTCAAAATTGAAGATCAAGTTCCCAATTCCCACACGTTTGCTAAGGGGCTCCACGTGGTCAGCCCAATTGCTAATCACCTCTTTGCAAATAATTACGCCCCTTTAAAAAACGGATCTCCACTTAATTAGCCCAAAATTAATTCGGTATTTCTTGCAACAAATTATATTTTAATTTAATTTTCAATTATGTGTATTTAATTAATTACTCAAACTAATTTAATAGTTAATTTATTAAAAATATTTAAATCATTTCATTATGTGAACTTTCTTTCTATTCAGAGTATTCGTTTGTCAAATAATACATAAAATGTTGGTGTCGTGAAAGATTGATTATATTTTTTTTATAAAAATATCAATTCGACTAAAATTATTGGAAAAATGGTTCGATCATACATAGTATTACGCATTTTTAGAAATAATCATTTGTTATTAAGAAAATAATTGACTTCATTCATTAAACAAATTCAAATGAAATACTTTAAATTTGGTATATTAATAATTTTAGTTTTGAATTCTTAAAATATTTCCAATCTCAAATTATAATAATATTTATAATTAAATTAAAATTTATAAATTAATGTTTTAGTTCTATAGATTTGTGGGTTCAATGTTAAAAAATAAATTGAAATTTACGTAAATAATATACTACTTTTTCTATCAACACTAAAGCTTTTAGTATTCTTTGTTTAAGGCTGTATTTCTTTAATAAAACTATTTTCATAATTGAATTTTGAAAATTGAAAATGACTTCCGTTAATCTTTAATAATTTAAGTATATTATTATGGGAAAATAACATTAAAAATCATACTTATTTCATTCCACAACTATTTTCACCACATATATTTTCACACTTCAAATTAGTCACATATGTTTGATAATATTTGACATTAGATCACTTGTCCTTAAATGAATACAGTAAATAACATATGGAAAACTGTAAATGGATTCGACTTTAAAAATGATTCGGAAGTAGATGCGAAAACTTCTACTTCTTTTGCACCAGCAACAATGGCTACCTTGAAGCCCTATTATGGTTTATCAGACACATCATTTATGTGACAAAAATGGAAGCATAAACTCACCTTAAGATTCGGTGTTAGAAATCGTACTTGAAGCCTCTTTCTATCACCAACCACAAGCTTCACCACATGTAGGTTTTATTTCGTGTCTCCTATGCCTGGGTGTCTTAATAACCAAACTCTAGCGCTCAAAACACAACAATGGAAAAAATTAAGTTTTGTTTAGAGTGTTAGGATGTTTTCCGTTTCTATTTAACGTCCTATGATTAATGTTAAAGATATATAAAATAAATATGATTTTTTTAACCATTGAAAATAACAATGACCAAAATAGTTGTATCTCAAAATATATAGGATGAATAGTAAATGTCTCTCTTATTATTATTGTGTCTTTATTCATAAATCCTATTATATAGTCTTTTATCTAATCTGGTTTTTTCGATAACGTTAGTCAAAGAATTTATATGTATTGCCATTTTAGGTAAAATAAAAATGTATAAAACCGAAACATTAGAGAAATGGTACTCGTGATACCAACGACTAACTAACGTGAGTTTATTCGAATCAACTTTTAAAAAAATGATGTGTGACAGTCCAATGCGGTCACATATGGTGAACAATGATGGTTAAACTAAAAATGAGATGATCATGAGTTTATTAAAGTATTTGACAAATTTACGATATGATAATCGTGATTTATATAAATACAATACAAAGATATCATTATATATAAAAAAGAATAATGATATTTATATTTTAATTATTTAAAGATACTAATTCATAAATCAAAATAGTGGCACAAGTGGTTTGTGTAGCTACTGATATTATATTTTCTTGACATGATTTTGATTTTGTTTTGTGTGTTAGAAAAATGAAATGGTAACTCTCGCAATTCATTCCATGTTCTAAACAAACCTTATGTATTATTGAAATAGTGATTTATTATTGGGTACGTTTGGAACAACGTTTGACAAATAGTGGTAATGTGAGATAACTGTACTGTATTGTGAGGTGAACTGATCGTGATTTTAAAAAATTGTTTTGAAACAGCGGTGCAGTGATCGTGATTTCATAAAATGACTATTTTGTCCTTATTTTTAATTAATTGTGTATCACTTACAAATTATGTTTTTATATTGATTATGATAAACTCGTTATTTAAGAAATTGCTAGAATATAATAAGTTATTGATCAAAATTATCAAAAAACAAACATTGACAAAAGTGAATCATCTAAATCGACGATCTTCTCCAATCTTCGCTGGTACAATGTGATCACGTATTTCATGCATAACACGAATAATGTAGTATCGTGTTTGAGTTCAACATCTACATGTGATGGGTCAACGAAAATTTGTAATTCCATATTTCGATCGTGTTCTATGTCTACAAAATCATGATCATATTAAACAAATTAATATTAATAAAAATTAATATTAATAAATTAATTTGGACAAAATTTTTAAAGATGTAATAAAAATTTAATTTTAATAGAAATTAATATTTAATAAAGATAATATTAATATTGATAATAATTTAAAATAATATTAAATTAATTTTGATAAAAATTTATTATAAACCATGATTTTAAAAGAAATGGTATAATTGTCATTAAACAACTGTGTTATGTCCACCACTACTCCAAAAGTATTGTCGTTTCGCCGCAGTATTCAGTGGTGAGACGAACGCACTTTTTAAGTATATTTAGTCAAAGTTGAGAAATTCACGGCATGTTCACCGCACCGGTCGGTTAACTGCAGAACCAAACAACACCATTATCATCTTAATTTAAAAACATATAAACAACATTATTCAATATTTTTGTAATGCTTTTGAGAGAATCAATAATATCATGTATCAAAATGATGCAATTATAGTCATTACACATCATTGAGTGCAATTTGGTCCCTAATTGTCTAATATTTTGTGTTCTTGGTTGATGTATGTTATTATATAACACAAATTTTAGTTACCGAAGCTTCAACTCGAAGCGCATAGAATCACTAAAATGGCACATAACAAAAATGTCGAAGTTAATATTCACTTTTTGACATATTCCCAGAAGTTCAACGATACTAGGGTTGTTCATTATTCGGTAGAAACTGAATATCAAATTTTTTTATTGAACCGATACCGAATTTTGAAAATTGGTTCATTATTTGATTTTTAAATTTAAATCATTTCGGTGTTCGATGTCAATTCAGTTAGAAAAGTCGGTATTTGTTAATTAATGAATACATAAATTAACATTTATTCAAATTTAAAATAATATTTTTTTATTTAAAGTAATATATAATATAATTATAGTTAATTTTTTGTTCTTTAATTTAATTTTGGAAACTTCAAGGTATATACCGAAACCCAACCAACACATTCGGTATTTACCGAATGTTTCGATGTTCGTAAGACAATTTTTTTTATTTTTTCGGTATTCAATATTTGAAATTCAACATAAATGAACCACAACGGACATTTGAAAGGTGTTTGAAAAAATGATAATCAATTTTACCAATATACAAAAATTAGGGGACTTCAATTGACACTATATGTAAATTTTAGGAACATGTAGCCTTGAAATTTTGGGGATTGTTATTTAAATTTGTGGACCAATTTTGCCATAAAACTATAAGGATTGTGGATGCTAAATAAAAGTATGAGTACCAAATTTGTTAAAATTAATAAAAACTAAATACATCATTTTATCTAATTATGATTAGATTAAGTTTTCTAAAGTTATAAAATAATGTTTTAGTTCTCGAGAATTATGGGGTTCAATGTTAAAACTAAATTGAACTTTGCAAAAATAATAATTTGCGAAAATATTTGTATTTTTTATTATTGCACATAAGACAAAAAGAGATAATGTACTAATAAAACATATAATAGAAAGCATATGCAACAGTAAATCTTGTAGTATTTTGTCTGTTGATGCATATATTTCTTCAACAAAACTATTTTTATCATTAAATTTTGTAAATAGCTTCAAACATCCTTAATCTTACATAATTTAAATAAATTTTTATTGTGTCTTTATTCATAAACTCTTCTATCCAAACGGGTTTAACCGATAACATTAGTCAAACGATTTAGATGTGTTAGCATTCTACGTAAAAAATGACTATTCGACCGAAAATATTGGAGAAATGGTACGGGTGATGACCATTGACCAACATAGCAATATGAGTTTGATTGAATAAGCTATTAGAAAAATGCAATGCAATTAAACTATGGTGAATGATGAAGGTTAAATTAGAAAAAAAGATAAGGAATTTATTAAAGTATTTGATAAATTTACTGTATGATAATTGTAATTTATATAAACATATTAATATACCTTTATATATAAAAAATAATGATATTTATATTCAATTATTAAAAGTAAAATTAAATTAATTCATTCGAAAATCAAATAAGTGACCCAATTGATTTTAACAGTTTTGATGATATTATATTTTTAAAGATAAATATACAATTATTTTGATTTTGTTGTATACATGTTAGAAAAATTAAATTGTAACTGAACACATCGCAATTGCATTCGATGTTCTATGCAAACCTTGTGTAGTTTTGAAAAAATGATTAATTATTATCGTCTTAATTTAAAAACATATATTATCTATCTTCCACTTTGTTGTTCAATGAGAATATGATATAACTAAGACATTTACCAACGAACAGTGGCAATTTTTTTGCAATGTTCTCTAGTCAGCATAATATTTGTGTAACAACCATCATGCTTTTGATCGAACTTATAATCACTAAGTTTTTTTTTATTTTAGGGTTTAACCGTATTTCAAACCTATTGGTGGGTTAAGAAAATTTCTTAAGTTTCAACCTAAACGGATTCGATCCGTAACCCGTTTGACTAGAACCATGTCCACCCATAATAATCACATATCAAAATAAAATTTAAAACTAGCCTTCAAAGTAAGACTTGAGATGAACAAGAACCACAACAAGCAACCAATTGAGAGGAGTATCATTCAGGCTACTAACAATTTTAATGTGAATATAAATTTAAAAGGTTAATATCTCAATTTGTTCTCCGTCTATGAGTCTCCGTTATGACATCATGACCACAATATGACATCATTGGTCCGTTAAATAATGACGACCAGCAATGTTTATCATGTAACTAAATGCTAAAAAATAACAAGTGTTATTAGGTGACCCTATTACAAATTACTAGAAATGGAAAAGCTACTATGTCTTATTCATAATGAAATTCAATCATGGGACAACATTTAAAAATTAATCATTCTCTCAACAAAACAAAACAATTTAAGCTTTATATATTTAATGAATACCATTGAGCATATAGTTGATGGTTTGACCAAAATATGCAACTTGTGGAAATTTAGAGAAGACGGTGTTTTTACCAATTTTACACTTCCATAATTCCATGTAAGAGGGCATATAATTACAACTTACTTAAAAGTACTGGGCAAGGCAGCTCTACAACCAAGTAGAATCAATTTGATGAATCCTTAAACAAATTAAGCTTCAATTTTTTTATAGAAGAAGTAAAGTAATTTATAAACGTACCCAGAGAGATGCCCAACCGAGTCTCACTTCAGCTATCAGAGTCAAAGTGCGTAATAATTTGAAATTTGGAAGTAGGCAGCATTTAAGTGTGTAAAAATCCGAACTGATCATTGAAATACGAGAATGTGCAACTAAACCAGCATAAAAAATAGCTCTATAGAGTATCGAACCTCCACTTGTCTGAAGGACTAAATCTTCTTTTTAATGCANAACTTTGCAAAAATAATAATTTGCGAAAATATTTGTATTTTTTATTATTGCACATAAGACCAAAAGAGATAATGTACTAATAAAACATATAATAGAAAGCATATGCAACAGTAAATCTTGTAGTATTTTGTCTGTTGATGCATATATTTCTTCAACAAAACTATTTTTATCATTAAATTTTGTTAATAGCTTCAAACATCCTTAATCTTACATAATTTAAATAAATTTTTATTATGTCTTTATTCATAAACTCTTCTATCCAAACGGGTTTAACCGATAACATTAGTCAAACGATTTAGATGTGATAGCGTTCTACGTAAAAAATGACTATTCGACTGAAAATATTGGAGAAATGGTACGGGTGATGACCATTGACCAACATAGCAATATGAGTTTGATTGAATAAGCTATTAGAAAAATGCAATGCAATTAAACTATGGTGAATGATGAAGGTTAAATTAGAAAAAAGGATAAGGAATTTATTAAAATATTTGATAAATTTACTGTATGATAATCGTAATTTATATAAACATACCAATATACCTTTATATATAAAAAATAATGATATTTATATTTCAATTATTAAAAGTAAAGTTAAATTAATTCATTCGAAAATCACATAAGTGATCCAATTGATTTTAACAGTTTTGACGATATTACAATTTATAAAGATAAATACACAATTATTTTGATTTTGTTGTATACATGTTAGAAAAATTAAATTGTAACTTAACACATCGCAATTGCATTCGACGTTCTATGCAAACCTTGTGTAGTTTTGAAAAAGTGATTAATTATTATCATCTTAATTTAAAAACATATACTATCTATCTTCCACTTTGTTGTTCAATGAGAATATGATATAACTAAGACATTTACCAACGAATAGTGACAATTTTTTTGCAATGTTCTCTAGTTGGCATAATATTTGTGTAACAACCATCATGCTTTTGATCGAACTTATAATCACTAAGGGTGGACAAATATTAATGTACATTTTAGCTTGCGAATTCAAGTCTTCAACCCATACGGATCGATCATACTAGTCAACGGTTGAAATATGCCAAATTTTTAAGTTTTTTTTATTTTAAGGTTAAATTGAAGGTTTTATAGTTTGTTTTTTTAGTTTAGGGTTTAACCGTATTTCAAACCTATTGGTGGATCAAGAAAATTTCTCAAGTCTCAAACTAAACGGATTCGACCCGTAACCCGTTTGACCAGAACCATGTTCACCCATAATAATCAGATATCAAAATAAAATTGAAAATTAGCATGCAAAGTAAGACTTGAGATGAACGAGAACCACAACAAGCAACCAATTGAGAGGAGTATCATTCAGGCTACTAACAATTTTAATGTGAATATAAATTTAAAAGGTTAATATCTCAATTTGTTCTCCGTCTATGAGTCTCCTCTGGTATACTACCTTTTTTATATCTTTAACAGCATGACCACAATATGACATCATTGGTCCGTTAAATAATGACGACCAGCAATGTTTATCATGTAACTAAACGCTAAAAAATAACAAGTGTTATTAGGTAACCCTATTACAAATTACTCGAAATGGAAAAGCTAATATGTCTTATTCATAATGAAATTCAATCATGGGACAACATTTAAAAATTANTTCCTATCAAACTCAGGTCAGTTCTACACGGGGGGGTTGATGTACCCTCGGTTGCCCTGTTTTTCATATTTCGGCCGAGGTTATTTAAAACAATTCGAAGACTCTTCCGTCTCCTCATCCAACTCATCCTCGAGACCGTCAGAATGAGTGAAATCTTCACCCGCGCCGATACTCTAGTCCTTTTCTGAAGAAATGCACAAATTAGAAACTATTGCAAGCAACATGCTCCAAATCAAAAAGAAAATATAAGTATATTGACCAGCCACCGCGATTTTCCAGTTCCATAGCCGTTGGTTCCTCCTGCATTATTACGTAGGGATGAATGCCGGAGTACACTTTAGAGTAGAGAAGAACTACCAAAAAGAGTGATCCCAACACGAAAATTAGGGTGATGGAAGAAATCTTCTCACGAAAATTGCATCTAACAGGATCGGAAAACTCGAAGGAGAAGTATGTAGGTTAGAAAAACAGCAACCTGAACATTAGATGTACATTGTACACAATAATAACACGAAATTCCAGTTACCAAAATATCTAGAAGGAGAGGAACCAATCAAACTCAGGTAATTCCTACGCGCCGACGTTCTTCAAAATCATCCGAAGACTCTTCCCTCTCTTCGTCCAACTCATTTTCAAGCCCGTCTGGACGAGTGAAATCCTAATCCTTAGCCGATATCCTAGTCCTTTTCTGAAGAAATGCACAAACTAGAACTCGAAAGCAATCTCAGAAAATATTTCTACTCAAAATGTTTCAAATATAAGGAAAATATAAGTATAATGACGACCGGAACATCGATTTTCTAGTTTGGTTACCACTGGTTCCTCCTACATCAATACGTATGGATAAACGAGGGAGGTTTCCCAATCGTGAAACCAGTAGAAGAAGAAGAAAAAGAGAAGGAGGAAGAAGAGCGTAAGGCGTTGCCCGTTAGTTTTTGATTTCATGATGACTCTTTGCTATTTTGTCGACGTATAAATAGGCCCCCACATATTTTGAAAACAAAGAAGGACGTCTCAGCAATTGCAACGGTTGGAAAAATAGAAATGAAAAGAAAAATGAAGCCTTAATACAAAAGTGAATTTGAAATCTTGTGGCCGTTGCGAGTTTGAGGAAGAAGGCAGGAACAATAATAAAAAGGGTATGGTGATTCTGCCTTCCCAAGCAAAAAATCCCGCTCCATAGCTCTCTCTTTCTTTGTGATCCCATTCTATCTTCCCTTTAAAGAAGCCGAACAAGGGAGAGGGCCGAAGAGGAATCTCAGTAATGGCCGGAATGGTTATGGTGACGAGAGGGAGGCGATTTTTTTTGGAGGCAAGGAACCGAAGTACGCCATGGAAGCATCAATAGAAAGCAACAACAGCTCTCTCTGCTTGACTTCATTTTGTCTATCCTTAGAAAGTCCATGATTTCGTGTATAGGGAGGATGAAGATGGGTTTTTGGGTCTTATCGTTGAATTTAACTTCAAGAGCTCCAAGTTTCATTTTTACAGCATATTTTCTATGAATTTGCATTTTCCGGAAGAGTTTAAAAAATATTAGCTTTTAGACATTTTCGAAAAATAAAGTCTTTCCGTTTTCCTCTTGTACAGGAGAAGTATCTTCCTAGAAGCCAAGAAACATGAAGTTTTTCTTTTACTTCATCACAATGAACTTGAGGAGAGAAGCTGAAAAAGGGGTTCATGCTAATACAGGTTTGGTAATTATTGTCGAAAGGAACAAATCTGGTGTTTTTCTTTTACTTCATTGCAATGACTTTTCTTTTTGTAGCATTATCTTCTTATTAACTGTCTCCTGAGTCAATGATCTTTTCAGAATTGCGTAGTTCCCTGGCTTGGAACCTGATTTGGAGATATTGAGCTTAAGCTTGAATGTTAATGGGAGTGCAAACTGTAAGTAAACTTTCAATTTTTTTATAAAGATTTACAGTGATGATGAAGTAACTAGCCGTTATGACTTATGATACACTTTGGGCTTGATAATGAGCGTTGGGTCATGGTAACAAGACTTTGGGCTGGCTGTTGCTTATTTGTGATCCATTTCTTCACGTCGGTAAATTCAAATAATACTGCCCAAGAATAATACATCGAGAATTGAGATTACCAATTACTGCCCAATAATATTTGACTTCCGCTGATTTCCACAGTGCGGGTAACTCCTCGCCGCCCCCATCCCGTAGCCGTACGCCATCAGGGTTTTTTCGCTACTACTTATCCAGGTAATCGCCTCCGGAGTTTTTCAATTTTCCGGCTCTAAACCCTACATGATTGTTGTGGTGTGATGCTTTAGTATTCAAGGATTTTAATTTATTTGGTACCTGTAAATAGTGATAATTCATGGGAAAATGACTATGCTCAAATTTGATAACCGCTTTGATGGTTGAATCTCTAAAAAACCCTATTTTTTTGTATATACTAGAGTCACAATGGCAGTTGCACAAGTTCTTCCTTCTCTGGAAATTTTGTTAAGAGGTGCAGATGGGTTTAACATTTGGAATGGTCCTCCATTTTTAGATGGACAACCAAATGTAAAGCTTGATAGACTACCTTGCACGTCCGTCAAGTTTAGTGAAGATGGAACAAGGATCTTGGTTGTCTCTTCTGACTCCCTTATCTGCATCTACGATTCCACAACCTTGAAAGAGATTAGGTCTATACAAATACCTAATCTCCTTGCTGCCGCCATATCTCCTAATGGGACTTATGTCCAGACATTCCAGAAATCTGTTTCTCCACAAGATAAGAATGTGACTATTTGGAGTACGCAAACAGGTGAATCAGTTAATCAAGTATTCCAGAAGAGTATAACGAAAGCAACATGGTACTTTATTTTCCTTTGAATTTCCGTTTTAGAAGAGTATCAAATTGCTTAAGACTTGTTTCTTTCCAGGCCTTCTATCCAGTTTAGATCTGATGAAGCCATTGTGTGCAGATTTGCCACAAATGAAGTGCAATTTTTTGACCCTAAAAATCTGTCAAAGGGGATCATTCATCGGCTGAGAGTTCCTGGAATAGCCTCATTTGAGCTGTCCAGGTGTTCTGGCTCGTATGTGGCAGCATTTGTTCCAGAATCGAAGGTTCCTCTTTTTTAAAAATCGATGCTTTCAGAGCTGATTTGAACACTTTTTGTTTTGCATATGATTCTTTTTCTTGCAGGGAATGCCTGCCAGTGTTCAAATATTTTCTTGCTTGAAGGAGTTGCAGAGTCAATCTGTTGCTCGAAAAAGTTTCTTTAGGTGCTCATCTGTTCAATTGAAATGGAACTTTGGTTCCACAGGTCTCCTGGTTGTTGTTCAATCAGATGTTGATAAGACAAATCAAAGTTATTACGGCGAGTCAAAGTTAAACTATTTGACAACTGATGGTTCTTATGAAGGATTGGTGCCACTACGTATGCCTTATCTTATTCATTTTTTTCCCACTGGGCATGTTACATTTCTCTCTAGTTACTGATGTTGTTTCGTATGAGTCGCAGGCAAAGAAGGCCCTGTGCATGATGTTCAATGGTCTTTCTCGGGTAAAGAATTTGCAGTCGTCTATGGATGTATCCTTCATTTATTTCCTTGCTGAATTCATCCTCTATTATGATTTTTTTCCATTTCAAAATCTTCATAATTGTTCATCCTGAACTGAAATAATTCAGATATGCCTGCAATGGTGACAATATTTGACAGAAAGTGCAACCCTCTTCTGGAGCTTGGCTCAGGCCCATACAACACTATTAGATGGAATCCTAAAGGGAAATGTATCCTGTGAATATATTATATTTTTACTCATCACGTGCCCTCTCTCGTTTTTGTGTCATCTTTAAGACGCTTCTCAGTTATATGTGTGGCTGGATTCGGAAATCTACCAGGTGACATGGTAAATATTTGCTCATGAACTTAAGTCTTGTGATATCTTACATAACGTGATGTTTGTTTTCTGTGTGCTCGGTGCGGTTTTAATTTGTGCTTGTTTCAGGCATTCTGGGATTATAACGAAAAAAGAAAATTGAGTGACACAAAAGCTGAATTATCGGTGACAAGCGAGTGGTCTCCAGATGGACGATATTTCATGACTGCTACGACAGCTCCAAGGATGCAGGTTGACAATGGGTAAGAAGCCGTGCATTATTTTCATCTTCGTTATCGTGTTTAATATTGTAAAGTTTCATGGTATTTTTTCTTCGTTGAAGGATCAAAGTTTTTCATCACAATGGATCACTGCATTTTAATAAGATGTTTGACAAGCTTTATCAAGTTAGTATATTTTGTTTTTTTGGGGTATTAATTTTCTTGGATGAGTTAAATGTGTTATTCGTTAACAGGTCGATTGGAAACCTGAGTCAGTTGATAAATTTAAAGACATTTCAGATCTTTCAGATTCTATCAGCTCCATGAAAATAGAGGAACCAGGAAAAGGTTAGGTTCTTCATCAGTGAGTATAATATGAATTTAGCATTAAGATTATTATCATTATCTGATCATTGCTCTTGCTTTAGCCTTGAAAAAGACACAAACTTCAAAAGGAGCTGCTGCAACCAGTCTTCCAGTACAAAAACATGCTGCATACCGACCTCCTCATGCCAAAGCAGCTGCAGTCATTCAGGCACAGGTAGTTGTCTTTTTTTATTTTAAGTCATCTCAAATATGTTCAATCCTGAGCTTCAAATCGGGCTTGTGTTTTCCGAATTATGGATCAACAACTGCACATTTGTAAAACTGGCTTATTAGTTGTTTCTATTTTCTGATTGTTTGATTTTTCTTCGTACAGCTGCTTGGAGTTGCTCCTCCTGGGTAAGCTTCCATTTCTATATAATTAAAAGATTGGTTATAAATCTCATTGGTGCCTTTATATTTGTGGATGTTGGGGATCAGAGAAATGAGCAAAAATGCGTTGAAAAACAAAAAGAAAAGAGAAAAACAAAGAGAGAAAAATGCTGCTTCATCTGCTGCGGATGAAAGTTGATATTATTTTGCATCCTACTAATTTATTAAACTACATTTGAGGTATACAAAATACAGTTTTGTTCTATGAATCAATGTGTGTTAGATATCTTGGGTTTGTTTGGTTCAACTTTTTAAAAATTGCGGTGTAGTGAGGTGTGGTCACATATGATGATCGTGAATTTTTAAGTATGTTTGGTAAAATTGCAATATTATGATCGTGATTTATGTAAAAATATTAATATATCCTTATATATATATAATAATAAATATAATTAATAGAAGTAAAGGTAAATGAGTTTTTTCCAAAATCACGATGATGATATCATGATTTTTTAACGATTATTACATCGTAATTAATTTTATGTTTAGTGCACATTAAAAAAATCACGATTTCAACATTTCATCGCACCTCACCATTGTTTTAATCGGGGTACCAAACAAACCCGATATATTCGTAATTCAACGTGGATTGTGTTTGATTCTATGATATGCATAAGAATCAAAATAAATTGAGATAATTATTTAGTTAAATCCAAGTTATCATTAATAATTGAGCCAAATTATTGGAAAAGAAAGATGCCTTGGAAGAAATGTTCTTCCATGTTTCTTAGTGACCTTCAATCAAATAAATTCCAAACAATTTTCCTGATTATTCAACTAGCCCCACCTTCACGACATTTTTTTGACTACTTTTCAAATCGACACGTTGAAAAATAATCAATTATTTAGGAATTAACAAAAATAAATGAAACTATTCATCCTAATTTTTCTCCTATAAATATTCATGGCTCTCAAAGTAAAGCTTCAACAAACAAAATGAACAAATATCTCCTCTTACTAACCACTTTTCTTGTGGCCGGAAAACTGGTTTCCGGCCAAAACTGTGGCTGTGCGCCTGGCCTCTGTTGTAGCCAGTTCGGCTACTGCGGTACCGGAGATCCGTACTGTGGAACAAACTGTCGGTCAGGGCCATGCTACTCAACACCGGGAAGTGGCAGCAGCACCTCGGTTTCTAGCATCGTGACAGATGCTTTCTTCGATGGAATAGCTAATAGGGCTTCAGGTAGCTGCCCTGGTAGAGGATTCTATTCCCGTGTAGCGTTTCTTGAAGCCGCTAGATCTTACCCTGCTTTCGGCACAACTGGCTCAGCCACTGATCAACGGCGGGAGATTGCAGCATTCTTTGCTCATGTCACACATGAAACAGGATGTAAGTTATAATAAACCATAAGTTCTTAATTATTCTCTATGTGATCATACCTTAATCATGTGACGACCCGCAGCTTTGTGCTACATCGAAGAGATCAATGGGGCATCACAAAATTACTGCGACAGGGCATTTACACAGTGGCCATGCACACCCGGCATAGGGTACTATGGAAGAGGACCTCTTCAGCTCACTTGGAACTACAACTATGGGGCAGCGGGCCGTAGCATTGGGTTCGATGGCCTGAACAATCCGGGGATAGTAGGGACAGACAGGGTGATAGCATGGAGGGCTGGTCTCTGGTTCTGGATGCAGAATTGTCATCAAGCCATAGTCTCTGGTCAAGGATTTGGTGCAACGATCAGGGCTATTAATGGTGCACTGGAATGCAATGGGGCGAATGGGGCAACTGTGACATCAAGAGTCAATTACTATACAAGTTACTGCAGCCAATTTGGAGTTGATCCTGGGAACAATCTCCGTTGTTAGAAGCCTTACAGTGTGGTGTAATAAGAAACCAATAAAATCAATAAAGCGTGTGGCTGCTGTCTTTAGCAGTCAAGTCCAGTTTGATAAGAGGTTTTTCAGACTTAAATTATCACCTAACAGCCAAAACTACGATGGAATCAATAAAAGTATCGGCTAAACCGGGGAAAATCAAGAACCCATGGGGATAGCCTAGCCTAGATGCCTAAAACTCCAAACTCATGATTGGTTTGTACAAAAACTGCAGCATAGGGAGATGAGGTAGACATTTTTGGAGGGGCTGAGGATCAGCACAGGATTCGTTTCAAAAAGTGTTCAAGCAAGCAGTCATGAGCAACGTCACAAACCCAATTATCATCTATCAACACTACTGCTCATATGATAAAAGCTGTCCCACAGTGGTAAAAAAATTACCTTCTTCTCAGGTTTTCAAAAACTGGAGTAACTGAACTGCAATATTTTATCCTGGGATCAGGGGTAAAGATCTGATGTGTTGCATGAAGATACTTAAAAAGACAGAAACAGCAATGAAGTTTGATTGCAACAAAACCAGTCCATGTGAGAGGATCAGATTAGAAATATTGACCTGACTTATAATGAAGAACAAGCTCGATCTTTGGGCTCTAACGCCACAAGCATTGCTATGGGGCCTTTTGAACCGTGGAGTAGTTTGTAGTCTTGGAGCTAAGAGTAGACTGTTGAATATTGTCAGCATATCAGTATGTGTTGATACAGTTGGTTTAGTAAAGCAAGAAGAGTGTCACCAAAAACTAAAAGATTTAACAAAATCATGATACCTGTAGCCAATCCAATTAATGATCAATTTAAAGATGAAGAAGTACGAATCCAAAGCTGTATTGCAATAAGTTTATGCCGTGTGGACACAGAATTACATGTCCCACCTCTTCTTCAAACAGAACATGAAAATTGATGACTTTATATCGTCTTGAGGAACTTGGAGCATGAACTGCATTTTCAGTTTCATCGGGACTGATTAACTTCAAATCAGTGTTAAAAGTAAGGTAACACTGTAAAATTTACAGACTATGTAGAATCCTAAGCGAAATTTGATGAATCTGCAATGTAGAATCCTTAAACAAATCAAGCTTAAATTTTTTTATAGAAGAAGTAAAGTAATTTATAAACGTACCCAGAGAGATGCCCAACCGAGTCTCACTTTAGAATCATAATAAGTCTTCCTCACTGTAATGGGCAGTGCAGACTCCATCCAGAATATGACTTTTCAAAAGTCTATTTACGTAGAGAATTCTTTTCTCTTCTACTTCTTCACCTATCTCAGCCATAGAAACTTCACCAAAAGGAATTTAAAAGTTGGTATTGGCTGCGAAACCAAATATCAAGATTTCATTTGAATTACTAAAATATGAGCCTCCAGTAATCAGGTCGAACCCAATGTAAAAACTGTACACACGGGTGATAACCGATCACTTGAAATAATTTTCTTACTCAATGTAGATATGAAAGTGTTTCACAGGAGAGTACCTAGAAACATGTAGCCACATAATGAGAAGCAAAAAAGCAGTAACCTGTATTTAAACAGTGAGCCAATCATTGACGAACACAAGATAATAAAACAAGGGAGCAAATAAGAGCGTACCTCATCATCAATGTTACTATAATTTTCAGAATGTTTGCAAAGTCTTGATATGTCAACAAGGACTTTGCGTGATAACTAAAGTTCATATAACCTTTGTAGATTTACAAGAAGCGAGTATTCATTACCACTATTCTGCCAAAAACAAAACATGTGAACTTCAAGGGGCTTAAAGAATATAAGTAAGGTGTACCAGACACCTTTTGTAGTAGATCTCAATTTTTGAATTAACTCTACCTCAAGCTCCATGACCTGATTTCCCCAAGGCTTTAAGTTGCAAAATATTTTATTGACTTCACACAAGATCTCAAGGCATCCTTCTCTCCATGTTTAAATAACACCTCTCAGATAAATCAAAGAATAGCCTTGAAATTATACATACGTGAGAGGGAAGCCAAATATATTCTACAATATGAATGATAAAAAATACTGAAAAAATCGTTACCAAATTAATGCATTTACCTGTTCTCCATGCTCAAGATTCATGTGAGACAAGATTTCAATCAAAGTGTTACTTTATCATTATCATATATAAAGATGTGTAAAAGCAAGGGATACGAGTTCATCATCGCAGCTGTAATCATTCATCACCACTATTCTGCCAAAAACAAAACATGTGAACTTCTACAAAGTATACGTGTTCTCAACATGAACCTTGCGTGAATCTGAAAAGCTCATACAAAATTTTCAGATTCACAAGTAACGAGTATTCATAACCACCATTCTGCCAAAAAACATGTGAACTTTATGGGGTTTATGCCTACAGAAGAATATAAGGTATACCTGAACATCTTTTATAGCAGATCTCAATATTTGAATCAACTCATCCTCAAGCCTTTCATGTAGTACAATATTTTATTGACTTCACACAATGACACAAGCTCTTAATGAACCTTCTCTCCATATTTAAATAACATCGAATTGAAATTCCGATAAAGTGAGAGGGAAACCAAATATATTCTGTAGTGTTTGCATGATGAGAAATACTCAAAAATTGATACCAGATAAATGCATTTACTTATTCTTGACAGTTAAGAGAATAAAGCTCAAGATTCATGTGAAGCATGATTTCAATCAAAGGTGCTACTTTATCTTTATAAATTTGTGTAAAAGCAGAGGAAACACATTCATCATCGCAGATCTAATCTCATGCTTGTTAATCTCAATATATCCTAGCAATTTTAAGAGGAACAACTAATGAAAAGGCATGTCACGATCTAATCTGAGGGGATGAGGTTGCAGGTTTTATGATGACATAAATGTCACCTTTTGAGCCTTTGTTTGATGTAGGTCTCAATTACCAGTGGCAGGGACAATCATTTCACCAACGGCCCTTCTCACAGATTGAAAGAAAAGCCTAATCAAGTTTGCAGCATCCATATCATCAAGCTCAGCGGATTGGAATCTTCCAGTATCATCTTTACAATACACTTTCAAGCCTGGGCATTGAAGAGACAAAAGGCCAAAGTGAAATTAAAGTAAGAAATGGAGTGAAACATAGAACAAAAATACACTGTACTGGAACCTTAGTTCTCTTTTTCCTACCTTTCAATAAAGAGAAATAAAAGAAACTAGACCTATGAACTAACATCTTCAGCACCAAAAAATATATCAAGAAATGTTTAAAATAATCACAATTATCCATGATATATTTGCATCTATACATGACCTTCATGTAATCCCAAACATCATCCGATGACATACTTTTATATATACCTCTGAAAGTTCAGAATCCGTGCCTGGAAACCAATGCAAATCAGAATATTAGTTCTATTAAATCAAATATATATAGATGTAAAGAAGATAAAAAATACAAAACCTGGGGCGAGTTTTGGAATCATTAAATTTCTGTCCAATCAAATGATCATATATTAGTCCTCCAATTGCACGTCAAACATCTGGTGGATTATCAATTAATAAATCATACAAAGAACGTAAATATTCATCAAGAATAAGTCTATTTCAGCCTCATAAAACAGCACCCCATAATGTTTTCCCAGCCACATACCTATAAATGTTTTACAGCCCTATAGCACAGACTGCTATAGAAATTTAAAAATAATAAGCAAGCTCATACAAGTTTTGCAATGCCAGAATAAATGTCTTTCTACCTCCAGATTTTTTAAGTTTGTAACCAATATTTTGCAAGGACAAAAGCATCTAACCTTTGATCTTACTAGTCTGAAACAAAGATATGCTTCCACCTGGCGAATGGATAGAATGTTGATAATTTCCTTCACCTCAACCGCTTTCTTGATAGGATTACCTGTAGATGCTAACAAGGTAGCCAGGCCTGTAGAGATCATGTTCTTTACATCTGCAGAAAGAGAAAAGCCAATGCTAACAAAAGAGACAAATAAACAAAGTGGATTCAGGAAGCAGACACTTAACATAATATACTTAAATGCAATACACTAGGAAATGTGAGTAAAAATCCAACTTGAAGGAAGGTCAGTCCTGCATCAATTGAATGGATATAAGAACTTGAAAAATGAAAAAAGTTATATTTCAAGGAACATTCAGAACAGAGACAATGTGGATGCTGCATTCAGAACAGAGAGTCAGGGTCTCCTTTCCTAACTGCAGCCAATACTTCGACCATGTTATGGTGAGTATTCATTAAAGTGGCATGTTCTTCACTCATAACAACTATTTGAATTCTTGTTCGAGTCTAGAACTTGGAAATATATCCCTACACATCAGTTTTAGCAACTCAACAGTCTGTTCCCTGTAAAATCTAGCATGCACCGCATTGCAAAATAATCCAAACCTGATCAAGAAATACTTATATTGTTCCATACTTATACCAGCATGTCCGAAAATGAAAACATAATATGAACATCATTCAGCACAACATGATTCTCAAAATGATTATCTAAACGAAGTCACATACCCCATTACATACATCATAAAAAGTGGAAATCAAGGTGTTTACGCATAATTATCTAGAGAAAACATACAGCTTAAGACGATGGATGAGNACACATTCATCATCGCAGATCTAATCTCATGCTTGTTAATCTCAATATATCCTAGCAATTTTACGAGGAACAACTAATGAAAAGGCATGCCACGATCCAATCTGAGGGGGATGAGGTTGCAGGTTTTATGATGATTACAAAATTTACATAAAATACTATAATGACATAAATGTCACCTTTTGAGCCTTGGTTTGATGTAGGTCTCAATTACCAGTGGCAGGGACAATCTTTTCACCAACTGCCCTTCTCACAGATTGAAAGAAAAACCTAATCAAGTTTGCAGCATCCATATCTCATCAAGCTCAGCTGATGAGAATCTTCCAATATCATCTTTACAATACACTTTCAAGGCTGGGATTGAAGAGATCCAAAAAGCCAAAGTGAAATTAAAGTAAGAAATGGAGTGAAAGATAGAAGAAAAACACCTTAGACTTGGGCAAAAAACTTTTGTACTAGCTTTCGGCTAGTTCTCTTATTCCTACCTTTCATTAAAGAAAAATATAAGAAATTAGAACTATGAACTAACATTTTCAGCACCAAAAAATATCTCAAGAAATGTTTAAAATAATAAAAATAATCACAATTACCCATGATCTATTTGCACTATACATTTCCTTCATGTAATCCCAAATATCATCCGATGACATACTTTTATATATACTCTGAAGGTTCAGAATCCATGCCTAGAAACCAATACAAACCAGAATATTAATTCTATTAAACAAAATATATATATATGAAAAGAAGATAAAAATGCAAAACCTGGGGCGAGTTCGGGAATCATTAAGTTTCTGTGCAATCAAATGATCATATATTAGTCCTCCAATAGCAGGCCTAACATCTGGTGGGTCATCAATTAATAAATCGTACAAAGAACGTAAATTTTCATCAAGAATAAGTCTATGTCTGCATCATAAAATATCACCCCATGATGTTTTTCCATTCCACATACCTATAAATGTTTTTACAATCCTATAGCATAGACTGCTACAGAAATTTAAAAATAATCAGCAAGCTCATACAGGTTTTGCAATGCCATAATCAATGTTTTCATATCAGTCTGGATCGATATGAGTGGTACAACCGGTATACCGGTCGGTACCAAATTTTATTTTATTTTTTTAAAAATTAATATTTAATTAGTTTTTTAGGGTTAAACCTAAAAAAACCCGGAATCGATCCTAATACACGGTACCGAGTGGTACGAAAAAAAATACCGATACCGAACGAAATTTGACATACCAGATGGTATATTGCCGGTATACCATATGGTATGAAAACATTGGCCATAATAAATGCTTTTCTAACTCCATATTTTTTAAGTTTGTAACCAATATTTTGCAAGGACAAAAGCTCAAACTTTTGATCTTACTAGCCAGGAACAAAGATATGCTTCCATCACCATAGCGAATGCATAGTTGACAATTTCCTTCACCTCAACCGCTTTCTTGATAGGATTACCTGTAGATGCTGACAAGGTTGCCAGACCTGTAGAGATCATGTTCTTTACATCTGCAGAAAGAGAAAAGCCAATGCTAACAAAAGAGACACATAAACAAAGTGGATTCAGGAAGCAGACACTTAACATAATATACTTAAATGCAATACACCAGGCAATGGGAGTAAAAGCCAACTTGAAGGAAGGTAAGTCATGCATCAATTGAATGGATATAAGTACTTGGAAAATGAAAACAATTATATTTCAAGGGAGATTTTAAGCCATGATTACGTGGTACAGAGACAATGTGGATGCTGCATTCAGAACAGAGAGTCAGGGTCTCATTTCCTAACTGCAGCCAATACTTCGATCATGTTATGGTGAGTATATTCATTAAAGTGGCATGTTCTTCACTCATAACAACTATTTGAATTCTTGTTCGAGTCTAGAAGTTGGAAATATATCCCTACACCTCAGTTTTAGCAACTCCTCAGTCTGTTCCCTGTAAAATCTAGCATGCACCGCATTGCAAAATAATCCAATCCTGATCAAGAAATAGTTATATTGTTCCATACTTATACAAGCAGGTCCAAAAATGAAAACATAATATGAACATCATTCAGCACAACATGATTCTCAAAATGATTATCTAAACGAAGTCACATACCCCATTACATACATCATAAAAAGATGAAATCAAGCTGTTTACACATAATTATCAAGAGAAAACATACAGCTTGAGACGATGGATGTACGAAGACCAAGATGACGCCATTCCCAAGTTAGGAAATCAATGTTATGCTCTTGCACAACCAAACAATTTAGAAATAGGAAAAAATGAGATGCCTCTGGAAAGTTTCGTAAGTGCAACTACAAAATCATCAACATGTCCTGTCAATATCCTTTTCTTGAAGAAAATATTCTGCTCCTCATGCCTACAGATCACAATATGATAAAAGTGACAAGACACAAAGTTATGCTCTTCATAGCAACTTAATGATAAAACATAGATTTCAGCCAAAGCAGACTTTCATTCTTAATAGGTTGCGATGAAGGATGAGCGAAAACCGAGATGATGCCATTCCCAAGTTGAGAATTCAATGTTCTACTCTTGCATGGTTAAACATGATAGAAATAGGAAAAAAATGAGACACCTCTGGAAATTTTCATCAGCATAACTACAACATCATCAACATCAATGCTGGTGATGTCCTTTTCTAGAAGATAATATTCTGCTCCACATGCCTGCAAGATCACAATATGATTACAAGCACAAAGTTATGCTCTACAAAGCAAAATAATGATAAAACACAACATATCGACCTGAAAAAGCAGGGTCAAGAGTTCAGCCAACACAGACTTTCATACTTTAGACTACGTTAGGAATCTGCAGAAAACAAAATGAATTGTTACACAAATGTAGAAGATAGATCAAATCAACTATAGTTTAAGGAGAAAACCATAGACTAACAAGAAAATTATACAGCCGATTTGAAGCACGAACGAAGATCACCAAACCAAGAAACTAATGCTACACAAATTTTTTATTCAGGAAAACTGCATCTCCAAGATTTTGAAATAGGGAAACCGAAAGAAGAAGATTGCATGTTAGAACAGGCATAGGAACATGTAATAAAAAAGAACATGAAATTCCTATCAAACTCAGGTCAGTTCTACACGGGGGGGTTGATGTACCCTCGGTTGCCCTGTTTTTCATATTTCGGCCGAGGTTATTTAAAACAATTCGAAGACTCTTCCGTCTCCTCATCCAACTCATCCTCGAGACCGTCAGAATGAGTGAAATCTTCACCCGCGCCGATACTCTAGTCCTTTTCTGAAGAAATGCACAAATTAGAAACTATTGCAAGCAACATGCTCCAAATCAAAAAGAAAATATAAGTATATTGACCAGCCACCGCGATTTTCCAGTTCCATAGCCGTTGGTTCCTCCTGCATTATTACGTAGGGATGAATGCCGGAGTACACTTTAGAGTAGAGAAGAACTACCAAAAAGAGTGATCCCAACACGAAAATTAGGGTGATGGAAGAAATCTTCTCACGAAAATTGCATCTAACAGGATCGGAAAACTCGAAGGAGAAGTATGTAGGTTAGAAAAACAGCAACCTGAACATTAGATGTACATTGTACACAATAATAACACGAAATTCCAGTTACCAAAATATCTAGAAGGAGAGGAACCAATCAAAGTCAGGTAATTCCTACGCGCCGACGTTCTTCAAAATCATCCGAAGACTCTTCCCTCTCTTCGTCCAACTCATTTTCAAGCCCGTGAAATCCTAATCCTTAGCCGATATCCTAGTCATTTTCTGAAGAAATGCACAAACTAGAACTCGAAAGCAATCTCAGAAAATATTTCTACTCAAAATGTTTCAAATATAAGGAAAATATAAGTATAATGACGACCGGAACATCGATTTTCTAGTTTGGTTACCACTGGTTCCTCCTACATCAATACGTATGGATAAACGCCGGAGGTTTCCCAATCGTGAAACCAGTAGAAGAAGAAGAAAAAGAGAAGGAGGAAGAAGAGCGTAAGGCGTTGCCCGTTAGTTTTTGATTTCATGATGACTCTTTGCTATTTTGTCGACGTATAAATAGGCCCCCACATATTTTGAAAACAAAGAAGGACGTCTCAGCAATTGCAACGGTTGGAAAAATAGAAATGAAAAGAAAAATGAAGCCTTAATACAAAAGTGAATTTGAAATCTTGTGGCCGTTGCGAGTTTGAGGAAGAAGGCAGGAACAATAATATAAAGGGTATGGTGATTCTGCCTTCCCAAGCAAAAAATCCCGCTCCATAGCTCTCTCTTTCTTTGTGATCCCATTCTATCTTCCCTTTAAAGAAGCCGAACAAGGGAGAGGGCCGAAGAGTAATCTCAGTAATGGCCGGAATGGTTATGGTGACGAGAGGGAGGCGATTTTTTTTGGAGGCAAGGAACCGAAGTACGCCATGGAAGCATCAATAGAAAGCAACAACAGCTCTCTCTGCTTGACTTCATTTTGTCTATCCTTAGAAAGTCCATGATTTCGTGTATAGGGAGGATGAAGATGGGTTTTTGGGTCTTATCGTTGAATTTAACTTCAAGAGCTCCAAGTTTCATTTTTACAGCATATTTTCTATGAATTTGTATTTTCCGGAAGAGTTTAAAAAATATTAGCTTTTAGACTTTTTCGAAAAATAAAGTCTTTCCGTTTTCCTCTTGTACAGGAGAAGTATCTTCCTAGAAGCCAAGAAACATGAAGTTTTTCTTTTACTTCATCACAATGAACTTGAGGAGAGAAGCTGAAAAAGGGGTTCATGCTAATACAGGTTTGGTAATTATTGTCGAAAGGAACAAATCTGGTGTTTTTCTTTTACTTCATTGCAATGACTTTTCTTTTTGTAGCATTATCTTCTTATTAACTGTCTCCTGAGTCAATGATCTTTTCAGAATTGCGTAGTTCCCTGGCTTGGAACCTGATTTGGAGATATTGAGCTTAAGCTTGAATGTTAATGGGAGTGCAAACTGTAAGTAAACTTTCAATTTTTTTATAAAGATTTACAGTGATGATGAAGTAACTAGCCGTTATGACTTATGATACACTTTGGGCTTGATAATGAGCGTTGGGTCATGGTAACAAGACTTTGGGCTGGCTGTTGCTTATTTGTGATCCATTTCTTCACGTCGGTAAATTCAAATAATACTGCCCAAGAATAATACATCGAGAATTGAGATTACCAATTACTGCCCAATAATATTTGACTTCCGCTGATTTCCACAGTGCGGGTAACTCCTCGCCGCCCCCATCCCGTAGCCGTACGCCATCAGGGTTTTTTCGCTACTACTTATCCAGGTAATCGCCTCCGGAGTTTTTCAATTTTCCGGCTCTAAACCCTACATGATTGTTGTGGTGTGATGCTTTAGTATTCAAGGATTTTAATTTATTTGGTACCTGTAAATAGTGATAATTCATGGGAAAATGACTATGCTCAAATTTGATAACCGCTTTGATGGTTGAATCTCTAAAAAACCCTATTTTTTTGTATATACTAGAGTCACAATGGCAGTTGCACAAGTTCTTCCTTCTCTGGAAATTTTGTTAAGAGGTGCAGATGGGTTTAACATTTGGAATGGTCCTCCATTTTTAGATGGACAACCAAATGTAAAGCTTGATAGACTACCTTGCACGTCCGTCAAGTTTAGTGAAGATGGAACAAGGATCTTGGTTGTCTCTTCTGACTCCCTTATCTGCATCTACGATTCCACAACCTTGAAAGAGATTAGGTCTATACAAATACCTAATCTCCTTGCTGCCGCCATATCTCCTAATGGGACTTATGTCCAGACATTCCAGAAATCTGTTTCTCCACAAGATAAGAATGTGACTATTTGGAGTACGCAAACAGGTGAATCAGTTAATCAAGTATTCCAGAAGAGTATAACGAAAGCAACATGGTACTTTATTTTCCTTTGAATTTCCGTTTTAGAAGAGTATCAAATTGCTTAAGACTTGTTTCTTTCCAGGCCTTCTATCCAGTTTAGATCTGATGAAGCCATTGTGTGCAGATTTGCCACAAATGAAGTGCAATTTTTTGACCCTAAAAATCTGTCAAAGGGGATCATTCATCGGCTGAGAGTTCCTGGAATAGCCTCATTTGAGCTGTCCAGGTGTTCTGGCTCGTATGTGGCAGCATTTGTTCCAGAATCGAAGGTTCCTCTTTTTTAAAAATCGATGCTTTCAGAGCTGATTTGAACACTTTTTGTTTTGCATATGATTCTTTTTCTTGCAGGGAATGCCTGCCAGTGTTCAAATATTTTCTTGCTTGAAGGAGTTGCAGAGTCAATCTGTTGCTCGAAAAAGTTTCTTTAGGTGCTCATCTGTTCAATTGAAATGGAACTTTGGTTCCACAGGTCTCCTGGTTGTTGTTCAATCAGATGTTGATAAGACAAATCAAAGTTATTACGGCGAGTCAAAGTTAAACTATTTGACAACTGATGGTTCTTATGAAGGATTGGTGCCACTACGTATGCCTTATCTTATTCATTTTTTTCCCATTGGGCATGTTACATTTCTCTCTAGTTACTGATGTTGTTTCGTATGAGTCGCAGGCAAAGAAGGCCCTGTGCATGATGTTCAATGGTCTTTCTCGGGTAAAGAATTTGCAGTCGTCTATGGATGTATCCTTCATTTATTTCCTTGCTGAATTCATCCTCTATTATGATTTTTTTCCATTTCAAAATCTTCATAATTGTTCATCCTGAACTGAAATAATTCAGATATGCCTGCAATGGTGACAATATTTGACAGAAAGTGCAACCCTCTTCTGGAGCTTGGCTCAGGCCCATACAACACTATTAGATGGAATCCTAAAGGGAAATGTATCCTGTGAATATATTATATTTTTACTCATCACGTGCCCTCTCTCGTTTTTGTGTCATCTTTAAGACGCTTCTCAGTTATATGTGTGGCTGGATTCGGAAATCTACCAGGTGACATGGTAAATATTTGCTCATGAACTTAAGTCTTGTGATATCTTACATAACGTGATGTTTGTTTTCTGTGTGCTCGGTGCGGTTTTAATTTGTGCTTGTTTCAGGCATTCTGGGATTATAACGAAAAAAGAAAATTGAGTGACACAAAAGCTGAATTATCGGTGACAAGCGAGTGGTCTCCAGATGGACGATATTTCATGACTGCTACGACAGCTCCAAGGATGCAGGTTGACAATGGGTAAGAAGCCGTGCATTATTTTCATCTTCGTTATCGTGTTTAATATTGTAAAGTTTCATGGTATTTTTTCTTCGTTGAAGGATCAAAGTTTTTCATCACAATGGATCACTGCATTTTAATAAGATGTTTGACAAGCTTTATCAAGTTAGTATATTTTGTTTTTTTGGGGTATTAATTTTCTTGGATGAGTTAAATGTGTTATTCGTTAACAGGTCGATTGGAAACCTGAGTCAGTTGATAAATTTAAAGACATTTCAGATCTTTCAGATTCTATCAGCTCCATGAAAATAGAGGAACCAGGAAAAGGTTAGGTTCTTCATCAGTGAGTATAATATGAATTTAGCATTAAGATTATTATCATTATCTGATCATTGCTCTTGCTTTAGCCTTGAAAAAGACACAAACTTCAAAAGGAGCTGCTGCAACCAGTCTTCCAGTACAAAAACATGCTGCATACCGACCTCCTCATGCCAAAGCAGCTGCAGTCATTCAGGCACAGGTAGTTGTCTTTTTTTATTTTAAGTCATCTCAAATATGTTCAATCCTGAGCTTCAAATCGGGCTTGTGTTTTCCGAATTATGGATCAACAACTGCACATTTGTAAAACTGGCTTATTAGTTGTTTCTATTTTCTGATTGTTTGATTTTTCTTCGTACAGCTGCTTGGAGTTGCTCCTCCTGGGTAAGCTTCCATTTCTATATAATTAAAAGATTGGTTATAAATCTCATTGGTGCCTTTATATTTGTGGATGTTGGGGATCAGAGAAATGAGCAAAAATGCGTTGAAAAACAAAAAGAAAAGAGAAAAACAAAGAGAGAAAAATGCTGCTTCATCTGCTGCGGATGAAAGTTGATATTATTTTGCATCCTACTAATTTATTAAACTACATTTGAGGTATACAAAATACAGTTTTGTTCTATGAATCAATGTGTGTTAGATATCTTGGGTTTGTTTGGTTCAACTTTTTAAAAATTGTGGTGTAGTGAGGTGTGGTCACATATGATGATCGTGAATTTTTAAGTATGTTTGGTAAAATTGCGATATTATGATCGTGATTTATGTAAAAATATTAATATATCCTTATATATATATATAATAATAAATATAATTAATAGAAGTAAGGGTAAATGAGTTTTTTTTAAAATCACGATGATGATATCATGATTTTTTAACGATTATCACATCGTAATTAATTTTATGTTTAGTGCACATTAAAAAAATCACGATTTCAACATCTTATCGCACCTCACCAATATTTTAATCGGGGTACCAAACAAACCTGATGTATTTGTAATTCAACGTGGATTGTGTTTGACTCTATGATATGCATAAGAATCAAAATAAATTGAGATAATTATTTAGTTAAATCCAAGTTATCATTAATAATTGAGCCAAATTATTGGAAAAGAAAGATGCCTTGGAAGAAATGTTCTTCCATGTTTCTGAGTGACCTTCAATCAAATAAATTCCAAACAATTTTCCTGATTATTCAACTAGCCCCACCTTCACGACATTTTTTAGACTACTTTTCAAATCGACACGTTGAAAAATAATCAATTATTTAGGAATTAACAAAAATAAATGAAACTATTCATCCTAATTTTTCTCCTATAAATATTCATGGCTCTCAAAGTAAAGCTTCAACAAACAAAATGAACAAATATCTCCTCTTACTAACCACTTTTCTTGTGGCCGGAAAACTGGTTTCCGGCCAAAACTGTGGCTGTGCGCCTGGCCTCTGTTGTAGCCAGTTCGGCTACTGCGGTACCGGAGATCCGTACTGTGGAACAAACTGTCGGTCAGGGCCATGCTACTCAACACCGGGAAGTGGCAGCAGCACCTCGGTTTCTAGCATCGTGACAGATGCTTTCTTCGATGGAATAGCTAATAGGGCTTCAGGTAGCTGCCCTGGTAGAGGATTCTATTCCCGTGTAGCGTTTCTTGAAGCCGCTAGATCTTACCCTGCTTTCGGCACAACTGGCTCAGCCACTGATCAACGGCGGGAGATTGCAGCATTCTTTGCTCATGTCACACATGAAACAGGATGTAAGTTATAATAAACCATAAGTTCTTAATTATTCTCTATGTGATCATACCTTAATCATGTGACGACCCGCAGCTTTGTGCTACATCGAAGAGATCAATGGGGCATCACAAAATTACTGCGACAGGGCATTTACACAGTGGCCATGCACACCCGGCATAGGGTACTATGGAAGAGGACCTCTTCAGCTCACTTGGAACTACAACTATGGGGCAGCGGGCCGTAGCATTGGGTTCGATGGCCTGAACAATCCGGGGATAGTAGGGACAGACAGGGTGATAGCATGGAGGGCTGGTCTCTGGTTCTGGATGCAGAATTGTCATCAAGCCATAGTCTCTGGTCAAGGATTTGGTGCAACGATCAGGGCTATTAATGGTGCACTGGAATGCAATGGGGCGAATGGGGCAACTGTGACATCAAGAGTCAATTACTATACAAGTTACTGCAGCCAATTTGGAGTTGATCCTGGGAACAATCTCCGTTGTTAGAAGCCTTACAGTGTGGTGTAATAAGAAACCAATAAAATCAATAAAGCGTGTGGCTGCTGTCTTTAGCAGTCAAGTCCAGTTTGATAAGAGGTTTTTCAGACTTAAATTATCACCTAACAGCCAAAACTACGATGGAATCAATAAAAGTATCGGCTAAACCGGGGAAAATCAAGAACCCATGGGGATAGCCTAGCCTAGATGCCTAAAACTCCAAACTCATGATTGGTTTGTACAAAAACTGCAGCATAGGGAGATGAGGTAGACATTTTTGGAGGGGCTGAGGATCAGCACAGGATTCGTTTCAAAAAGTGTTCAAGCAAGCAGTCATGAGCAACGTCACAAACCCAATTATCATCTATCAACACTACTGCTCATATGATAAAAGCTGTCCCACAGTGGTAAAAAAATTACCTTCTTCTCAGGTTTTCAAAAACTGGAGTAACTGAACTGCAATATTTTATCCTGGGATCAGGGGTAAAGATCTGATGTGTTGCATGAAGATACTTATAAAGACAGAAACAGCAATGAAGTTTGATTGCAACAAAATCAATCCATGTGAGAGGATCAGATTAGAAATATTAACCTGACTTCTAATGAAGAACAAGCTCGATCTTCGGGCTCTAACGCCACAAGCATTGCTATGGGGCCTTTTGAACCATGGAGTAGTTTGTAGTCTTGGAGCTAAGAGTAGACTGTTGAATATTGTCAGCATATCAGTATGTGTTGATACAGTTGGTTTAGTAAAGCAAGAAGAGTGTCACCAAAAACTAAAAGATTTAACAAAATCATGATACCTGTAGCCAATCCAATTAATGATCAATTTAAAGATGAAGAAGTACGAATCCAAAGCTGTATTGCAATAAGTTTATGCTGTGTGGACACAGAATTACATGTCCCACAGTTCTTTTCGTTGCTGCATGATGTTGAAGAGAGTGATGCTCTGCTGAAGACATATTTTGATAACTTTCCTGCCGTGCATTTTAGGGGTTTCCATCAAGTAAAGTTATCTGCAGATATTGCGTATTTTAGGCTCAACAAGGAGAGCTGTTCCATTTGTTGCCATGGTCTTTAAATGCTTCATTTTTTACTTTGGGTTCGACATTATTACTGGGGGGGGTTCATATTTTAGTAATTCAATTGTGGCTGAGATAGATGAAGAGTAGAAGAGAAGATAATTCAAGATATTCATGTTAGAATGGATTGTAGTTTACTATGATTATTAATACTTTAAATGCATATTTTAAAATTATACTTGACAGAAAAATATTCTATATATGGTTTTTGAATTTTAAACTTTTCATTCTCTATGGTGTATAACTTAGTATTTTCAAGGAGTCTCTATCAACTGCATATCCATTTGATATTTCAACCACCATAAATATGTTTGGTGTAAGTTTCATTGGAAATTTTGTTGCTAGAGGATGAGAAAAACCAATAGGTTTGTGAGAATCATATGAAGTGTCAAATTATCACCAACAAAACCTCTCACTATACTACCTACCCGTGACAATGATGGGGATCATGGTACATCTTGGATTTGCACCATTCTTATTCAATTGCAACTGTAATTGAATATCACATTATTCAATGGCGGAGCAATCTTTCATTTTGATTATCACTCTCTTTGCTAAACATAAGTTGCTAATTACACCATCTGGTTAAGACGCTTAAAGCCCGTTCGAACCCTAGTGGCCGTGGAAATAACATCCAACCAGTATACTAAATGTTAAAAAAAAAAGATTTCATACATTTAGTCTCTCGGGATCAACGGCGTGTTCTTTTATCATACTTGCTCTGAACCTGATTCGCAGCAAGTTCATCACTTGGACAGCATGCATATGTGTAAAAAGAGAAGGAAAAGTGAGGCCAAGACAATAAAGCGATCAAGAACCACTTATTAGATTCTTCCTCTTGGACTACATCTGCCATTAGATCAACTGCTAGCTAGGAAGACCACTTTCTTGTTGACTGTCGCTGTCTTCCCTTTCCCGGTTAGCTTTCATGATCAGGGTATTCAGCAAATTCATCACCTTGGACAGCATACATAAGAGAAGGAAAAGTGAGGCAAAGACAAGAAAAATACATATCTTATGATTCTTACGCCATTAGATGCTGAGAAGACCACTTCTGCCTAAACCCTAAATCTCAATATAGGACAGGATCATGTATGCTGCCTCTGTTCCATGGAGTACTTCGGTTCCCTGCCGCCACAAAAAATCGCCATTAGTTGTCAAATAGTTTAACTTTGATATGTCTTATCAACATCGGATTGAACAACAACCAGGAGTCTTTTTCGATTGAACAGATGAGCACCTAAAGAAACTTTTTCGAGCAACAGATTGACTCTGCAACTCCTTCAAGCAAGAAAATATTTGAACATTGGCAGGCATTCCCTGCAAGAAAAAGAATTATATTCAAAACAAAAAGTGTAGTTAAAATCGCAACGATTTTTAAAAAAGAGGAACCTTTGATTCTGGAACAAATGCTGCCACACACGAGCCAGAAGACCTGGACAACTCGAATGAGGCTATTCCAGGAACTCTCAGCCTATGAATTGTACTTCATTTGTGGCAAATCTGCACGCAATGGCTTCATCAGATCTAAACCGGATACAAGGCCTGGAAAGAAACAAGTCTTAGCAAGTTGATACGGAAATTCAAAGGAAAATAAAGTACCATGTTGCTTTCGTTATACTTGATTAACTGATTCACCTGTTTGCGTACTCCAAATAGTCACATTCTTATCTTGTGGAGAAACAGATTTCTGGAATGTCTGGACATAAGTCCCATTAGGAGATTAGGTATTATTTGTATAGACCTAATCTCTCTCAAGGTTGCGGAATCATAGATGCGAATAAGGGAGTCAGAAGAGACAACCAAGATCTTTGATCCATCCTCACTAAACTTGACGGACGTGCAAGGTAGTCTATTAACTGATTCAACAGATCTAAACTGGATACAAGACCTGGAAAGAAAGAACAGAGAGAATAGGGATAGGGAAGAACATGAAGGAGAATAAGATTTCAAATTGTTACCCAAAATGGCTGTGATTCAGACTACACAGATTATATTCTGTTTGGTGATTCATGTGACCGTTATACAAAAGTTGGGCTTCAGGTAGCTGGTCCAGTTGTGGATCCGGTAGCCCAATTCTTCTCTTGTATTGATTCTGTGTTACTTCACAATATTTGCTTGGTATTTGTATTTGTATTTTTGAAAAAAATATCAATAGAGATGAGAAATTTGAGTAAATAAATGAAGAGTATTTGCAATATAGGAAACTTGAATTGGTCCAATTTGCAAATACAAACTATCTTAAACGGATGCCTTCACAGTAAACAGGGATTCAGATTCGAATTTTTTAAATAGTCCGACTCACTAATATTATTAATTATTTTTTTAATTAAAATTTAAAATTTAAAAATACATTTCTATTTAAAATAATTTATAATTAACCATCAATAAAGTTTTGATTTATCTAATTATATTATACAAAATAGTAAATTAAAACCATCAATACATATGATAAATAATGTTTAAAACCGATAAAAATCAAAATAGTTAATATAAACTATATTATACCAATATACTAATATTTTAAACATTAAAGAAATTATATTACTATAGATAAATAATTAAATTTAAATTATGATTATTTTAAAATAAATAATAATAAATTTAAATATAAAAATGAATTCGTATTCAATAAATATCTGAGAAGAATTGATACCGAAGAAGAGTTCCATTCGAATTTGATATAGGGAGAATAGTCCTTTGAACCTAGAATGCAAACATCTTCTATAACATATTTTTTTTAAAATAATAATTTTTATTATTATTTGTTGATATCCAACTCCACTCTGTTCTGTTGTCTGCGTGTTCACTACACTCAATAATGGCTTCCATTTTGAAGCTGGTGATTCTCCTCTGCTTAATTGCTGCAATTCTCCTACAAATCACTGTTGCGCACACCTCCAATTCCATCGACGCACCAGGTAAGCCATCGAATTGATTTAAACTCATTTTTGTGGAATTTTCAAGAGTGATGGAGCAGGTGAGGAATCTACGTACCACGTCGATCAGAGGAGAGGTGGAGGTGGATATCGGGGACGATCCTGCCCTTGCTGTGGTCGACGCTTCTGTTTTTGCTGTCCCACCGGAAAAGCTACCGTCGATGGAACTCAAACTCACACCTAACACCGAGAACTGATGGATGGATGCCTAATAAATTACAAATAAAAAGGGACACTGGCTTTCCCTGTAATTTGGTAATGAACTGAAACTGAAACTGTTTTTATTGGATCACGAATATTGTGTTTTATAAATTTCTAAAATATTTATTAACAAAAATTGAAACCCATAATTCGACGATTTGGCTTTGGCATTTGATCGAACAAAGTGAATGGAAGAAAGCAAGGCAGCCATGGCGCAGCAACAGCTGTTGCTTCACCACCAGATCCAGCGCCGCCAGGAAGCAATGGCTCGATTTCCTTCCAACATCGACGCCCATCTCCGTCCACAGATGCCGCTTTTAGGTAACCGTCCTCTAAACCCTAATTCCAGTTCCCACCTTTTCCTTCCCAATCCTCCTAATCCCAATCCTGCTATTGGTTCCGCCACCAACATTTCGACTCAACCGCAACAATTGCCTCACCACAAGGCCGCTCTTCAGATGGCTTATCAGGACGCCTGGAGAGTGTGTCACCCTGATTTCAAGCGCCCTTTCTCCTCTTTAGAAGATGCTTGCGAGAGGTTTTTTCTCTATTTACTTTTTTGTATGTTTCAATTAGTATGTTGAATTTCACTCAATTGTTTGGTTAGCCTTGNTTCCATACCAACGAAGCTCAGATGCAAGATTTGCCTTCAGAAGATTGCATAATAGCAAACCATTCGGGGAAGCTCTTGCAACTTTCAAACATGATTGCCCTGCAGTTGTTTTAAGGCTGGTAAAAAGAAAAAACCTTCAAAAAAGGTTGTTTCTTAGTTTTCCAGCCAAGACAAAGAAGCATCAACCCCTAAACGACGATCGGAAAGTTACTCAAGAGAGAGTTGGTTCCTGAACTGCCCACAGTCACTCTTTTCATATGTCTCATCAATACCTGCACTGGTATGGCCAAGCATTTGTAACATCAATTCACCCAATTGACGAATGAAAGGAGTGACCTCCTCTCTTGCTCTGATCATAATAATAAAGGAAAGAAGAAGATTCAAATATATAATTCAAGAACAACTATTATTCAATTCTCAAGAAAAAAAGAAAGATTATGGAGGAAATTCAAAGAGACCAATAGGAAAACAAATTAGATAGGGAAAGACTTACCGTGTCCAATGTGAACAATACATGAATTTAGATACCAACGAGCATGCATTGATCAGATCAAAAAAGCACAAATTGTCCTTTGTCCTAATGCACACCAGAACACAACTTTCCATTTCATAGAGGAGCTGTTTTCTTAGTTTTTGGGACACATGTGCATGTTGGTAGTGAGCCGAAATTTTGACCTAAGTTAAATAATCATAAGGAGCAGTCAAACAGCCAAAGAAAGAGGAATAAAGACTACCAAAATAGTGTACCTTTGGACAACCATTTTCAAACTTGGAAAGGATGTCAACTGAGCACTCAAAATTCTCTACTGAATTTGACCACGATGTTTTCTCAGCCTACAAGCACATATCGAATCTATAAATAAAAGATAGAAGCAAGTTGTACTCAAGATGCTTATCAGTTGGATCTTCCCCCAGTCAATTGTGGCATCAAGATCATAGAATGATGATACAAGACATTTAACTTCACGCATCCAAGGAGCACAGCCAACACATATGGCATAGGAAGCAGTAGGTACAACAACAAACTTTCATTTAACGATGAGCCTTCCTATACAAGAATAACAAAGAACATTCATATTGCATTTAGTATTTCGTTCAATATAACCAGGCACCATTAACGAGACAGTGAACAAAGTAAATAAGATGAAAAATAAAAAAAAACACCTTCAATTCAATATCAACAATCCAAAATTACTTTAATATTGACTATTCTAATAAGACCTAATCATATAAAAAACATAGCATGTTTTCATGACAAACCTTCAACTTAAGTACACTAATAACAACTGTAACATATTCGGTCTAAGAAGTAATGCATCATGAGAATTCCCCTGTAAAGAAAAGGAAAAATTTTAAGATTACACAAGTTTTGTAACAAAAATTGACCTTCATTTGAGGTACATCACTTTCACGCTAAAAATGAAATAGGATGAACATAAAAAATTAATGAAGGTGTTAGTATGATTCAAGTAACTGAACAGAGCATTTATCATCGATTTTATTCACCAAGGGCCAAACTAGTCATTCAGACAAAAAAGTTCCAAGAAATATATCACAGTTTCTGTTCATGAAAAATGTAATAAGCCACATATTCACTCTTTGTTCTTCTTGAGAAGCATACGCAACACAAAAGGAATAAAGAACGAACGTATGGACACACATATGCATGAGAAAAATTAAACAACTCATCGTGAGGATAGGGACGAAGTATCTTACATAGGAGTTTCTTCCTAAAAATTGGATTGTGATGAAGCAAAGTGCATATCTGAAAATATCATAAATTTTCATGATATAAGACAAACAACTTAAGAATAACCAAACTATGAAAGATCGTAAATGGACCTTGAAATGATGTAAGAACTAAAATAAAACAAAATAAATGGGGAACATTAACTCAAAATGAGAGCAGTTTACTAAAGACTCATGATTTCAAATCTCAATGAAGACTAAGTAGGGATTCTCCATATCCTGACAATTTAAAACAATGAGTCTGAAAGTAAAACATTTTAAAAACCTCAATCCATTCAAAAGACCAAATCATGCACCAAAATTTCAAAACATTCGCAATAGAAGACAAGTGGTTAACTGAAATAATGGGAGAAGTTAGTTTTTAGTAAGTTACCCTGCAGAACAAAATTATGGCAATATCCATGAAAATGTAATGTGATCTCATCAAGGTTCCAAATTTCTCGTCCCTGAATTTCTCATATGCAAAAAATCCAGCATTGCATATTCCAAGCAGCAATGCATGCAAAGATAAAACACAACCTTGTCAGATTGGTATTGGAAGAAGAAAGTTGATCATGCTCTTTTGGACCAAATTCAAAAGTTGTTCACATAATGCAGTCCCATCAGATGCACTCCTAGTAAGACATGATTGCAGTTCCATGTAGATGATGAATGCATCCTACCAAATCAGAAAAACTTAGAACAAAGTAGCGTAAGTTAAAGTGGTGTGATCCTCAATTTTAGTAGAGATAGTGATACATTCACACTCCAATCATGGGTTGCAAACCAGAAGTGAATGCAAACTGCTCTATTGCGTTACGAATTAACAGAGATTTGTACCCCAAGTATAGTCCATCATTTAACTGATACGTATTGACGCACTCCACCATCTTCCTTGCATTATTTCCAAGAATACACATGTTTTCGCATCTGAAACCTGTAGTTGCTAACCACCAAAAGATGACATAGCACAACAGCATACTCGGAATGGAAACTTGGCACAACAGCATACCCAGTAAGGATAGCATTCACCTGAATGACTATATGCGAAATCGAACGGTCAGTGAGCATAAAGAAAACCTCAATATCAATTGTATTGCAATAAAAATGATTCAATCAAGTCAACAAAATTAAATACATGACTTATTTCTAAAACTTGTCTTAAATTTCTCTAACCAGAAAGCATATCATTATCAGCCAGTTGAACAACAGCCCGGAAAATTTTTTTCTTGCTCAAAGAGATCTCCAGTGGCATGCACAGGATCAAAATTTTGACAAGAAAAGCCAACTCTCCCCTGTAATTAGAAGTTAAACACTTAAAAGGATATTGCATGTAAACCATACACCCAAACGGTAATATGAGGAATGCTCAATGTCAGAAATCATTAGTTTTAACTGATGAAGATTTCTCAGAGAGAAATTTACAAAATCCCACTGATCTTTCGCCGCCTACCCATGCACTCAACAACTTAATCCCTTCGTGTGATGAAAAATGAGAGGAATAAAAACTATCAGAGACCCAAGAAAAAGCATAAGAAAAGGGTCACGAAGCTACTTCAAGAGTTTTGGCCTTGTACGTTGTCATCACAGAGGTACAGCCGACCTGTTCCTCAACAGAAGAGAAAAATGAAAAAACTTAATCCCTTCCTGAGATGAAAAATTAGAGGAATAAACAATGATCAGAAACACAAATAAAAAAGCCAAAGAAAAGGATCAACAAGTTACTTCACGAGTTTTGGAATTATGGGGTGAATACTTGGATATGATATCCTCGTATTCCCTTGGAAGATATTGCCGCAGGACTGATCCTCTGCGTACGAAAGAAGCACGATATGTTTGTTGTTCTTGATTTGTTTGAATGGATCGACAGTTATGGTATGAAAGGTGGTAGCCCGCATTTGTCAGGGGGCGGTGCTGGTGCTCGTCTTTAAGCACAGTTTGAGCAGAAAAGAACCATAGAGTGAGGGGTACGGCATCTTCGTCTTCATCTTCATCTGGAAGAGCATTACAAGAAGGTGAGGGATGAGAATAGTATCATCATTCATTTCCATTGAATTTGGTGAATGGAAATTGAGATTCGATATGGGCACCGTTTAGCGATGCTCGTCCCTGCACTAGTTTATGTACTCAATTACGCATGGATTTGATCGTATTTTGAAATCCGGTAGAAACTGGTGGCATCACGAAAGCCAGTGTTGAGACCAATCGTCGTTGTTAACCCAACTTTTGGCGATGATAAAGAAAAACCAGCAGTGTTAACGTGCGTGCGGAGGCGGAGCGTAGAATAGCAGGTGGTTTCAACCATTCTTTGAGGATATGCAATGCTCACAAACTCATCCTCTCCAAGCGTCGAAGATTTATTTAAGCACTTTCTCTTCATTACCGTTGTAAAATACAGCCGTTGATGATCTTCGAAATAAAGACTTGGAGAGAAGTTCCCGCTCAATAAGCTAATGTACATCCACGTAGACACCCAAACCCTAATTGAGCTCTTCTTGCAAACAATAAACACGTTCGGGGCCTATGAGTAACTAGATCAAAGCTTATTTGGTTCTTCTCCCAATTGTATGTATTTAATCTAATTAAAATATTAAAACTAATTTAATATTAACTACTTTCATCATTTATTAAACTATGATGATTAAATTAAAAATAAAATTATCATAAATATTTGGTAAAATTACGGTATAGTAATCGTTATTTCGTAACAATAACAATACATCCTTATATATATAAAAAAATAATGATGTTTATATTTTAATTATTGAAAGTAAAGATAAATTAGTTAATTTGTAATTCACAATCATGACACAACTGTTTTTAGTAAATATGATTAAATTATATATTTTAGCATTGTTTCATCGCATCACAATTTCATTATATGTTATAAACAAACCTTAATATTTATGAAATAGTTATTCTTTATTTTCATCTTAATTAGAAAATATATACCATATATATTCCACTTTATTGTTCTATGAGAATTTGTTTGTTTTCTAAATAAGCAATAGAATTCAATCAATTTAGCAAATGCAAGAGGATTCCAAATAATGAATTTGTTTGATTTTGCAGAAGTGCATCCAGTGAGATGTTTTAAAATATATACAAAACAAAAATAAAATTATGATAAAGAAATGGATCTCCACATAATTTTCCAAAACTAATTCTGCTTTCTTGCAACAAATTATAATTTATTTTTCAATTATATGTGTATTTAATTAAATATTTAATATTTATTTTATTAAAATAAAATTATGATTTTATCAAATCATATTATACAAGATAATAGATTAAGAACATAAATATAGATATGTTTCAAAGTAGTAAAATACCAAAATAATTGATATACACTATATAATATCCCAATATTATCGATATATTTTAAACATTAACGAAATTATATTAATATAAATAAACAATAATAAATTTAAATCATTACTATTTAAAAATAAATAAATAATAAATTTAAATATATAAAAATGGACTTATGTCCAATAAATTTACAAGAAAAGTCGATGTTCAATAAAAATCCGATTTAGATTCGACATATGTTTAACATAGCAGTATAAGACCAAAAGCATTCAAGCACTCATGTAAAAGAAATTATTTTTAATAATTTAATTAAATTCTTAATGTGTCTAAGAGTGTTATAACCTTCTATACAAATTTGTTTAACCCATCATTTTAGTCAACCAATCTAGATGTGTTAGTCTACTAAATAAAAATATATTCGATAGAAACATTGAAGAAATGGTATGAGTGGTGACCAATGGCCAACAGAACAACATGAATTTATTAGAATCACTAAATAAATGTGGTGAAAAATAATGGATAAAATAAAAATGAGATTATCATGAATTATTAAAGTTATAATAATCATGATTTACATAGTAATAATAAAAACATACCCTTATATATAAAACATAATAAATATATTTATATTTTAATTATTAAAAGATAATAATTCATAAACCTTCATAAACCAATATCATGACACAAGCAATGAAGTCATACCAGTGATATACCACCCCATATACTGGTCACGATCTATATTTATTAACGGTATATTAAAAAAACCGTTCGTATCAAACACAACCAGTATTAGTGGTACCGGCCAATATGACTACCTTGGACACAAATTGTTTTAGTAGTTGATGATATTATATATTTTAACGATGAATTCACAACTATTTTGATTTTGTTTTGTGTGCTAGAAAAATAAAATGGTAACTCAACAGTCAACACATCGCAATTTCATTGTCTAAACAAACCTTATATATTCTTAAAATTGCGATTCTTTATTATCATCAAAAGATATATCATCTATCTTTCATTTTATTGTCCGATCAAAATCCGTTTGTTTAATAAGACAAATAAACAAGTGTTTTGAGATTGCTTTAGGGGTGGGCATGGGTCATCTAAACCCGTACAAACGTAGGTTGCAAAAATTAACTCGTCAACCTGTAAAGATCAACCCGTATGGATTAATGGATTGATATAGACTATATTTTATTTTATTTTAAATTTTAAAATTAATAATAATATATATTTAATATTTTGATTAACAGGTCAATAAAATTTCTCAAACCCATACGAGTTTGACCTATAACCCGTTGGACCGATCTCATGCCCACGCCTAAAACCACATATCGAAATAAAGTTAAAAACTAACCTGCAAAGTAAAAATCTTGGTGGTAGATAGAGACATCTCTTCAAAAACTGGAAGAAACCTAAAAAACTGTAGAATTGAAGTATTCAACCCCCTAAATTCATTTTCTGACCCATCTTTTTTGCTACAATACACCACCATAGAAATAGAGAAGATATGTATAAAATGATACTTAACTAAAGTAGCACATGGCTTGCAAAAAATCTAAAAGGAAAAAGTATTTCATGTCTAAGCAATAATAATTGAGAACAAGCTTCTAAAACCAGTCACATCACTCATTCAAAAATGCACTAACAAAATGTTGAAGCAGTTGTAAATTTTTTGGAAAAAGACTAACCCTATTTGAGAAATATAGAGTGATACTATTAGAGGGAAATTAATCTTCGCATTCAAACCCATTTCATGCTACAGATATATTAGCAGACAAAAATCTAATCACTCACTCTTTTCAAACTTGAAAGCAACTCAAAACGAATTAAGTTGATAAAAAATTCTTGCCTTGGCCAAGAACATTATGCCAAGACTGTCCTCTTGTAATATAGAAGCCACTGGACACGATGGTAAATGAAGTTTACAGCCTCATAGAGATCTCTTGTCAGCGAGATAAATAAACAACATTAACTACCCGACTATCTTTAATACTAATGAAATTTAAGGTTGGTACCACTGGATAACATAGTGTTCAATTACCTCAATGAGAGCAACCCAAGAGAATAGAATTCGTCCCATGAGCACCTCCAAATACTTGATAAAATTACATGCACAAATAAAGCTAACAACAATGTGGGTGTAGTTACTTAGTTGCATTATCAAATTATTCTCATACCGCTACTATCATTAGACTAGATAATATTCTTCTATCCTTTACCCTCAGTAATTACTATCACATGGTACCTTTCTTCTGTTGCTCTAGTTTAGTTCCACGGATAAATAACTAGCCAGTGAAATAGATAGCAAATGTCAAATACAATCATACAATCACGTAACCTTAACTTCGGAAATAATTCCAAGCAAGAAATATGCATTTAAACCAATTAGAACAGCCTTCTTGAAAACGTGTGTACATGGTATAACTAAATACAAGTTCAATGGAAAAGTTGACAAATAAATGAGGCAAGGAAAAGAAGGACTAGATAAAAGTATTTTCTCATAGAGATTGATATATCATTGAACTTGAAAACATTCAAGTCAAGTCATAATAAGGTCAGCATCAGATGAAGAACACTAAAGATGCGCGAGTTTGGTAATTCATACAAGAAAACACATTGAATCTACACAAGATGCCATGATTTTATTTATTGAAAAGTGTTCTCTATCATTGATATACTGAAGTGAGCTGATTTTTATACGGGAATGTTTTTAAATTTTTATAAGCAATGGCCACAATGATGACATAAAAATGATCAGTCCTAGTCACATTAGATACACATGCTGTTGAAATAACAACAAATCTGTACTTGCAATTGAAGACAGGACGCAAAACATGGAAGGAAAATGACTTTTAGTGCATCTAAAGAACTAACCTGTAAATTTTGTGAGGTCATGTCAATAATATCGACAGAGAGATACTTCTTGAAAAGCCTAACTAAAAAAGGAGAACTTGATTAAACACATCTCTATCTAGGCCGCAAATAGGGCCTGTGGCACTAACATCATTAAGCACTAAAGATAAATGGATCTGATGCTCAGTAATATAAAAAACAACATGATGAGGATTATCAATGCCAACCTGTGATTCCATAACTTAAGAGAAATTGGGGAAATTGTTCCAATTTACTAATCATGCATGAACGAGATATATGCAGCAAATTTAATGAAATGAAATACCATGGAGACGAAGTTAAAGGGTTTTCTAAGCAGGAAACTCACACTAGATTCCAAAAAGCATGATCAATTTCTTTGTCTGAATTTTGAAATGCATTTTTAAGAAACTTCGCAATATCCTCCTTTTCAATATCTTTAGCTCTTGATGACATGTTTTTGTGCAGTGCTTTAATACAAAAAAACAGAAGCAATATAGCACAATTATACAGAAAGTGCTTAGAAAAATAAATAAGACAAGATATCATATTTACAAGTGTGTTTTGAGATTACTTATACTTATTACAGGTGCTATTGCTGAGTATAACACATCGAATTGAGACAATTTTTTTGCAGCGCCCTCTCTAGTCAGCATAATATTTGTGTACCAACAGTCATGCTTTTGACAGAACTAATAATCGCATATCAAAATAAAGTTGAAAACTAACCTGGAAAGTAACCATCTTGGTGGTAGATAAAAACATCTCTTTAGTAACCGGAAGAAACCCAAAAATTAAATATTAAAAAGGACTGAAATGAGCATAGGCATAAAACCGCCTTCTTACTTTCAGTAAGTGATCCCTTGTAGAGTATGTTAAAACTTATTTTCTCAAGGAACTCATATATGTTGTCAAATATACCAAGTTCAGGGAAGGATTCTAGCTCCTGATGCAAAACGTAAAAATTGGCCATTGGTGACATTAAAAAGCAACATCATTGTACATTTATGCACATACAGAAACTCACTTTAATATACTCGTGCAAGGATGAGTCAAAATCAACAGAAAGTTGTTGCACCAAATGTAAGACTTGAGATGAAAAAGAATCACAACATGCAACCAACTGAGAAGAGTAGCAATCAGGCCAGTAACAAAACAACGTCTTACAGTTGTTTTGTGTCGCTGATGAGCTGCAGCAGTGACTCTACTCTATAGTGCAAATCTCCATGCAGGAAAAAAATCAAAATAAGTTTAAAAAAAGAGCAAAATAGATCATGAATCCATACTATGATGCTTTTTCAGCAACAGTAGAAGACACATTTGTTACACAATCTCCAAAGGTCAAATTCCATTAAAAATAAAAATTAAACTACTCTTACCCTTCCAAGCTAGTACAAATTTGAGTATCCTTCAATCCCCGATGAAACTAACTTGAATTCATGAAGTGCTGCTGTAGCTTGTGAAATCCTAGATCCCTGCCAATCAACAACCTCATGTGCCCATAAGTAGGATTTACTCTTATTTTCTACTGATGTTATCGAAATCACAGAAAATTTTCAGGGGATACCTTGCGAAGTATTTATGCAGATTCCCAAAGGTGGTGCAAAGTACCTTACTCAGCCACTTCAACTGCAGATTCAGTTGAATACATCATTGAATCTGACTTACGGACAAGTAAATATTTAAATTTTGAATATCCTCCAAGGATTGAAATAAACCTTCAAAAAGTTGTAAGGTTGATTTGATGCATTAAATGACAAGATAATAAAAAATGGAATTGAAAGGCCCACATGCTTTATTAGAGGAACCTAATATTTTTCAGGTGCATATGAATAAAAGCATTGGGAAAGACAGGACACGTATTACATGAATATTTTAAAGAACAAGTGTAAGACCTGGTTCATGGAAGGGATGAAAGGTTCAATCAACATTCTCAGAATGAAAGATGAAGAATATGTTTTTTCAACGAAGAACTCCAGCGCAAGTTCCACGCCATCTCCAAATGATAGAAAATCTGAAACAATTTTGAGTTTCAAGGAGTTAACTTCTAAAATCCTAGAAAAGTATACTTAAGTGAAAAAAATAAAGGCAACTAATGCTTCTGCAATGGAATTATTATGCTCATTTGGAAGGGACCTAGCTGTGTAGATACCAAGCGCAGTGACAAAAAATGAAAGTCACATCTTGTACACCTGAAGCTTCAGTATTATTGAGTAGATAAACTGAGTACTTTCTGGACTTGCATGGCAAATGGAAATCAAAAGAGCCTGAGGAAGATAAAATAACCTGAAATTCCAAATACCAATTATTTTTAAATAACACTATTTCATTAGATACATGTTTGGAACTTTCCACTGTTATAGTAAACTCATCCAACTCTCCATTGTGTAGTGCCCTCAAACAGCTGTGCAATCAAACAATACAGACGTGTTTCATACATATATTTAACAAATGAGAAAGGAAAAAGACACCAGAGATAATGACTGAATCTGATATGAGGCAATGAATGTGCAAGATTGTGAAAGAAAGGTAGGCAGTGATAAAAAGTGATCATGATAAATAGCTTCATATCACCATAAGTGTGAGATGCATAAAGAAGTCGACAAATAAAGTAAAAGGGGAACACTGTATCATGCAAACCACTATACGAAAACTTCTTCAATAGTTATAGTAAAGCATAGAAACCAGATCTAAAGCAAGTACTCGTGCAAAATTTCATTGAAATGATGTTTATCATTGCAATGAAAATAACCTGATGCATCATAGGTGGAATAAATGGGTGCAAAATCCCAATTCCCAGCATGCCAAAGAGCTTTATACTGCAAGAAATCAAGATAATTAGCACATAATGCGAAGAAATAAACATTTTATAAGGACATCTCATCAATATCAAGTAAATATATCAGACCTGTAGCTCAACAAACTCTATTATCATGTGGAGATTGTTCTCTCCGAGAAGTCAATCCTTGACAATAAACATCTCATAAGTGAGTACAACCAATTCTTTGCCGTGATTGAATCAAACCATTGTAAGGCTTCTTTTGTATCATGCTATATTCTGATCTGGATTCCCAGTCTCTTAAAAATCCTCAAAACCATGACAAGTGGAATAACTTATTTGTTGAAGAGCTTTAGAGTGTACTTGCAAGTCATAATATTCTAGGGCTTATTCCAGTTACCCTCATGTTGAAAGATAATAACCTGTGAGGTCATCTGGATAGGAAGACATAGTAAGTAGGAATATAATAAATATGACATAAAATTCAAAAGACCTTGTGAGATTGAATGATGCAACTGAGACCATCGAGTTCATTGATTTGGGCGACCGCTGACACAAGAAAATTGAATCCAAAGAAAGTTTTCTATAAAAATTTGAAAAGGAAGTCTTATAGAGCAAAATAGGAGATCAATATTTTATCGAACCTCAACCAAAGACTTTTCATATGAATCCAACTGCAACAAAACACGTTGGCCCTTTTNAAAAACGAAGCACATAAGAGTGATAATTTGATTAGGAAATAACTTGATAAAATGCAACCAACCTAACAGTTCAAATTAACAAGATCTGCATAACAGAACTAGATTTAAATCATCCTAGCAATGATCCCAAGTGCATAACTTACAACCGAGGTACCCAACGATGGAAAACTACGCACTAGACAATTCCAAATGGTATACAACCCCATCTTCAGCTCTGAAACCTAATGAATACTAAAACAAATTAGTTACATTTCAAAAAAGAACATGAAAAAATAGCTATATATAGGGTCTAACAATACTCTGAAACATTGATAAGCTTCACAACTTCACGAACTAAAAATGAAAGTGGCTGGATGGTCAATGGCCAGCTTAATTCACAATATTTCTTAAGCTAATGTTCAAGTGTGCAATATTTACGAAAATAATTCATTGAGCGAAACCAAGAAGGTACAAAGAAACAATCAAAAATAATGTTCAAGTGTGCAATATTTACGAAAATAATTCATTGAGCGAAACCAAGAAAAGGTAGTATGAAACCTAAGTCATAAAGATATACGAGCAACCTGCTTTTTGCATGAAAAACTTCAAGGAGGATTCCACGCATGAAGCACCAAGCAACTGGAATGACAGCCCACAAAGGCTCCTTCAAAATAAAAAAAATAACAAATAAACTGGAATTATTAACTAGTGGACCAAATCCAAAAAGTTGTTATTGGCAGAAAATAACAAATGACAGCCCACCATGCACGCAAAAATAAAACACAACCTTGTCACATTGTAATTGGCAGAAGACAGTTGATCAAGCTCCTTGTGGACCAAATCCAAAAGTTGTTCACATAATGCAGTCCCATTAGATGCACTCCTAGTAAGACTCAATTGCAGTTTCATGTAGATGATGAATGCATCCTACAAAATCAGAAAAAATTAAAACAAAGTAGCGGAAATGTTAAAGCCTTGCTCGAGGAGATCTCCAGTGACATACACTGGATCAAAATTTCGACAAGAAAAGGCCAACTCTCCACTGTAAAACAACAATTGTTAAACACTTAAAAATATATTACATGTAAACTATAAACCCAAACGGTAATATGAGGACTGCTCACGATGTCGGGAATCATTAGTTTTAAGTGATGAAGATTTCTCAAGAGAAATCTAGAAAACCCCACTGATCTTTCGCCTCCTACCCATGCACTCAACAACTTAATCCCTTCCTGTTATGAAAAATGAGAGGAATAAAAAAATCAGAAACCCAAATAAAAAGCAAAAGAAAAGGCTCAAGAAGTTACTTCACGAGTTTTGGCCTTGTCGGATGAAATCTTAGATATTATATCTTGGTATTCCCTTGAAGATATTGCCGTTGTCATAACAGAAGTACTACCGGCCAGCCCCTCCTATATTTATCAACTTTAGTTACTGCCCATTTACAGCCTACAAGCACTCAACAGAAATCAAGTAAAACAAAGAAACTGCCCCATGGCTTCAGCCATTCAGACCCGTTGCACTGAACTACCGTTTACCGATGCCCGTCCCTGCACTAGTTTATGTACTCAATTAATCCGATATGTTGGTCGTATTTTGAAATCCGGTAGAAACTGGTGGCACCACGTGAAGCCAGTGCTGAGAGACCCAATTGTCGTTACCCAACAATATAACGTTGGCGTGATGAGTGTTGTCTTCCTTGTAATCTGAAGAAACTTTGTGACCCAACTTTTGCAATGATAATGGAAAACCAATAGTGTTACGTCCGTGCGAAAGGAGCGTAGAATAGCGGGCGGTTTCACGATTCTTTGAGGAATTCGAATGCTCACAGATTCACCCGCTCCAAGGGGAGAAGATATTTATTTACGCACTTTCTCATTACCGTTGTAAAATACAGCCGTTGGAGACCTTCGAATTCGAGTTATAGACTTGGAGAGTAAGTTCCCGCCCAAGTTACAGCCGTTGTAAAATACAGCCGTCTCCACGCCCTAATTGAAACTCTTTTGCAAACTGTAAGTTTGTCCAACTAATCGACCGAAAGGGTGGGTTCAATAAGACAGTTTATTGTATCCAGAAGCTATCAAACTCGCTGCTCCATCCAAACCATTTATTTATCTCGAGAAGTTAACTCTTCTTCTTCCCTTCCAGTTAGGATTCAAGTGCCCGGGTGATAATTAGTTGTGTTACAAAAGGGGTTGTTCTTCCCTATTTATTTATCTCTTATGCCCAATGTTTTAAATTTCAGTAAGGGCCGGTATACTGAACAAACTCATTGGATCGGTATACCGGATACGTACCGGAATATTAAAATAAATTAAATTATAAAATATTTATATTTTATTTTTTTTAATATTAAATCCGACCCAAACCCGCCAAACCCGACCCGAAAATATCCGTACCGGCCGGAATTCTTCCAAATTACCGACCGAAACCAGTACGACCGAAATTTCCGGTATACCGGAAATTTAAAACACTGCTTATGCCCTTTGTTTCATGGTTTTAAAAACGGATCGATAGGTGGATCCGATACATCTCTTACGCGTCGGATTGGTTTGAACCGATTTGATAGAAAAATTAATAATAATGTTAATAATAAAAAAAAATATATATATATTTCTTCACAAATAACTCTAATTAAATTTTTAAAAAATATAATTAGAATAAAAAATATTTAATACAAACAAAAATTTACAATTAACTTTTGGAGTTCAAGAGCTACAGTTTTATACATCGAAAATTCGAGTTTAACGATTAAATATCAGTATGAAATAAAATACGATGTGTTGAACTTGAAATATAATCAACAGTGATAGTTAAATTAAAGATATAATTATCATGAATTCTTTGTTTTTTGGTAAAAGTAGGGTGTAATAATTGTTATTTATTTAAAAAAATATCAATATAATTTTGATGTATAAAAAATAATAATATATTTTAATTATTATAAATAAAATATAATTTAGTTATAAGTTACGATCATGTCACAACTAGTAACTGTGACAAAATTCTGATTAAAAAGTATTAATCTATTATAATTTTATTTGTATGTGTTAAAAAATATGATCATAACTAATCGTACCGTAATTTCTATCGATATTTCAAAAAAAACTTGATTTATTCATTATTATCATATTAACTAAAAAACATCTTACACTTTATTGTTCAATGATAATTTGATTGATTATAAATAAGAATTAAAAATTCATTCAATTTAACAAATACACCGCCAACCCAGGTAATGAAGTTGTTTGCCACAACATTTAATGATACTTTCTGGCGAGATGAATTCACCAAAAGAATGTTTTTTAATATATGCGCTGAAAAATCGTATTTACACAACGACTACTTAAATCAAACGTTGCACATGGGCAAAATACCTAATTAATTCTTATTTTTAAATAATTAAATTATGATTAACTTATTCCTTTAATATATAAAAAATATTAATATTTTTACATAAATAACATTATAACATAAGAGTTTTAACAAATTTTTTACAAATGATCACCTATTACTAATGTTATCATATCGATCGGTATACCACCTGATACGATGAAAACCGAATGGCACAAATATTTTGATCGATACTGCCCGATACCGGGTTTCCAGGTTGGAACCCATGTTTTTCCGGGTCGACTAGAAAAAAATAATTTTCATACCGGACGATATATCGACCATACCGATCTGGAGCGAAACGGTATAATGACCGATATAAAAATATTGCATATTATACCCATTTAATTATTTTAATAATTATTTCAAATAAACCTTAATTTACTAATTAATGGTATTTTTAAAATGATAGTAAGTACCCACTTACTGACACCTTTAACTGCAAGTGTCTACAGATCCAAAGCTTTTACCGTTGTTCTTCGTTTATGACGGTAATTCTTTCGTAAAACAACCCTCACTCTCATTTTGTAAATACTCTCTGAATTTTCAGGTGCTTCTCAAATGGGTGTATACTCTTTCTCCTTTTGATCTTCTTTTCTGCCCAATTTTTAGCTCTTGGTTGAAATTCCGTGTCCACTCCATTTGTAGTTCAAGTGAGAAGTAAGTCAATCAACAAGAATATACGAGATTGGAGTTACCACGAGTCTGTAAATACAACTTAAATGTACCGGTCGCTTCATATTTTTCCTGCATGCAACAAGAGAATGAATAACGACAAGTACGGTGAAAAATATAACGATTTTCATGAAGAAAAAGGGCATTTCTTGTCTGTTTTTAGAAATGAAATTGAAGGGAATGTTTCATTATGTAATTATCAAAGTGGTGCAGCAACTAAGGGATTCCCAGATCTGCCAGCAAAAGGAAGTATGATTGGTAAGCAATTGCCTCATTCAAATGCATAAAAACAGATTGATTTTCTGCTGAAAAAACCCAATTTGAATGCAGGTTCAAATGATAAATTCATTAGCATAAAAATATCAGCACTGAATAAAAATATCATCCCAGTGTGACAATTGCAGGTTTTGGATGAGTAGAAAATTCCAATGGCTGAGTATATGAACCCAAGTATAAGAAACCAAAACTAAAGGAAAAGGCATGTAAAACCACTTCAGGAATTGTAGGCATGAGTAGAAGAAAAGTATCAAAAAAAGGCTCTGAAGAGATAACTATACGTAATCATAGCAATGTATCTTCAGAATGTAAGCTAGAAGAAAAGATACCTTTGGAAAATGAAGAACCTCTGGGATATAATATTTTATTGACATTTGCCTCTGGATCCATCCTCCCTTCAATAGAAACTTTGGTACAAATATTTTCCATATTCGGGTTGCTGAAAGTATCTGAAATTGAGATAATAGACGAATCAACCATCCGGATTCCATACGAATGTAGCTCAGATGCAAGATTTGCCTTCAGAAGATTGCAGTATAGCAAACTATTCGGGGAAGCTCTTGCAACAGTCAAACATGATTGCTCTGCAGTTGTTTTAGGGCAGGTAAAAAGAAGAAACCTTCAAAAAAGGCAGCTTCTTGGTGTTCCAGCCAAGACACCTGATGTTGAATTCATGAAACTGAATGTGGAGATGATGAAATCAACTCTGGAAAAAGCTGGTGCCAGTTTTAAAACAGAGATAAGGTTCAAGTCGGAGAGTGAAATCAAGAGCTTTCTCAACAAAATCAGCTCCATGGCTGATCCACCTCCCCCTTAACTAACTCATTGGCCTGAAATAGATCAATTGCCTGGGAAATAGCATGCCAATTTTGTACTGTAAATATCTGTAATCTAACTTCAATCCTATGTTCACTAGGGGATTTGGATGTACCCGGCACAAGTTTTCCTTTTAGTTCAGAAGGCATGTAATAATATCAGAGCTGAAATAAGCCACTGGAAGCAATAGTAAATGAAGTTTACAGCCTCAGCATTCGTTACATAGAGATCTCTTGTCTGCGAGATAAATAAACAACATTAACTAAACCCGACTATATTTTAAGACTAAAGAAATTTAAGGTTGATACCACTGGATAAAATATTGTTCAATTACCTCAAGGAGAGCAACCAGGCTTACACCACACACAATCCAAGAGAAGAGAATTGGTCCCATGAGCACCTTCAAATACTTGATAAATTTACATGCACAAATAAAGCTAATATCAATCTAGGTAGCTAGATGCATTATCAAATTCTTCTCAGCTAATATCCAATCATAAACCATTAGACTAGATAATATTCTTCTATCCTTTATCCTCAGTAATTACTATAAGTTGGTAGAAGCAGATCACNGCAGTAACATTAGACCCACATTTATGAAGCAAAAAATATTAAGGAAAAAAATTAGCTGACATTCTAAGATAGAAACAGGCAACAAAGCTACTTACAACAGCGGACTTCGCTACAAGGAGATGATCTACATCAAGCCCAATAAACCTGGTAAAATAGGCAATCATAAAAGAACAAAGTTTGGAAGCAAATGACCTTATTTGAAATAAGTGTAACTAGATCAACACCAATTTTTCTACCGGCAATGTTAATAACAAAATGAGAGAATAATAGTTCGGCAACTTAACTTTCACAAGAACAATATCTTGCCATAATCTGAAAAAAAATGGTTAGCAAGGATGTTATTCACAAAATGGAGGAAAAAAAAATTTCTTAAGACAATGCTGGAAGATCATTAAAATTGTCTTTCTGGAATATGAATAAAACTTTGAATTGGCCCAATCTATCTATTTCCAAGGAATGAGCGTGATCTGAAAGAAAGTTTTCTATAAAAAGCTGTAAAGGAAGTTTTATAAATCAAAATAGGAAATAAATATTCTATCAAACCTCAACCAAAGACTTTTCATATAAATCCACCTGCAACAAAGCATGTTGGCCCTTTTCTGTTGAATGTATTCCCTGAGTAATATAATATTTAGCACAAATGTTAAAATTCCTTAGAAAAAAGCAAGCAAAATTCAACATAGACCAGCATATTACTCTCAGGATAAATCAATCTTGGATGTAACATCACCGACGAGTCAAGGAAAATATGAACTAGATAAAAGTATTTTCCTAGAGAGATTGATATATCATTGAAATTGAAAATGCCAACTCTTCGCTGTAAAACAACAATTGTTAAACACTTGAAAGGATATTACATGTTAACATAAACCAAAACCATAATATGAGGACTGCTCACGATGTCGGAAATCCTTTCGATGTCCTTGACTCAGGATGAAGAAAAACAGAAGAAAGCAATCAAGATGAAGAAGAAAGTTCCTTTCCTATTAACAAAATGAGAACATTGACACGTGTATACCTTTTGGTAAGTGGGAAATCCTTTCGTAATTGGGAAATACTTTCGTAGTTTACAATTACGCAATAAGGTAAAATACGATTCACATCTAAAAAATGGGGTATAAACCTCCATTACCCCGTTTAACGATGCCCGTCCCTGCACTAGTTAATGTACTCAATTACGCATGGATTTGATCGTATTTTGAAATCCGGTAGAAACTGGTGGCGCCACGTGAAGCCAGTGTTGAGAGACCCAATCGTCGTTGTTAATGTTACCCAACAAAGTAAGGTTGGCGTCGTGAGTGTTGTTTTCCTTCTAATCTGAAGAAACTTTTGCGATGATAATGGAAAACTAGCAGTGTTAACGTGCGTGCGAGAGGCGGAGGATAGAATAGCGGGCGGTTTCACGATTCTTTGAGGATTTGCTATGCTCACACTTCGCAGACTCCACCCTCTCCAATCAGCGAAGATTTCTTTAAGCACATTCTCTTCCATCATCATTACCGTTGTAAAATTAAAATACAGCCTTTTGGTTTCGAATTCGAGATAAAGACTTGGAGACCAAGTTCCCGCCCAATTATCTAACGGGCCAGTCAAACCAAGCCAAGCACAACCCCAACCCCAACCCATAATTGAGCTCTTTTTGAAAACTATAAACGCGTTTAGTGAACGGGCTTCCCAGTGACTAGCGCAAAGCTTATTTAATTTATTTGGGCAGGAACTTCAACAATTTCGGTTCGGTATATCAAATTTCGGATATTGTCCAGTATCGGGTATTATGATCGATTTTCGGGTTTTTTCGAATTTGATACTAAAATATTAATTTAAAAAAAAATAAAATTTAGTGACGACGAATATCCATTGGTTTTCATTGAAATTCATCATCCATTGGTAATATAATATTTTGTTTTTTGTAATTTGCTTCACATAATGTGATTATGCTTAGGCTGGCTCCTCAGAAACTGACGGTGTATGGATTTACAATTACACAGTGACTTATGCTTTCTCTGTTTCATTTGAATTGTACAGATTTTAAAATGCGAGGGAAGTCAATCACTTATGTTGTTAATGTGGAAAATGGGCTGTTCTAACAACCCAATCATCCACAAAGCTAGAGTTCATGATCATTAAAATGGTTTGATTGTGTTCAGGTCTTGGGATCAAAATGACCCACCCTATCTCGAGCGCAGCCTCCTACTTGGATTCACCAATGCAACACTTTCCAGCAGCTCTGATATTAACAAGGGGCAGCTCTGTTCCAAGTACCTGAACCCTTCTGATTGCATCACCACTGCACCAGATTATATTTACCAGGTTTTAGTATGTTCCACTACAAAATATATAATTTCATAACATGGGTCTCACTCTCACCTCCCAAGTTTGTTGCAGCAAATTGTAAACATTGTGCCTTAAGGTGTGGGCTGTGATGCTGCTCTGCAAGGGAAAGTGTTGTTGCTACAGTAACAGAAGTCATGTCTTCAGATAGTTTTGCTTCACATAATTGCTTCAGTCTATCCAAACCAAATCGATCAGCAGCAACCAGCAAATGCTGCAAAACTCTTGCACATGATGTACATGTTAATTCATCAAAACATGGCAGTTCATCACAGTAAATAAACTGGAGCATTGCCTGCACAATTTATAACACAAAAGCACCTCAATGATCAAGACTCGGAGGGATCAATACAACAAATAAGTGTAACCTTAAAAGCAAATGGTTCAACATCTTCAACGATAACTTTGTCAGTATGAGGATTTCCGGCAGGGCCATGAAATTGGGCTTTAAAAACAGGAGATCGAGCACAAAGAATTAGCTTATGAGCCTTGAATGACTCTTCCCCCACTTGGAAAACTAAATCACACCCCACTTCACAATCCAACAAAGACATGAGACTTTGCCCAATATCCCAAGGAAGGATGGGAATGCTGTGTACTTCTATGCGACTACGGACAACTCCCACAGTACAGTGCATGGAAAGACAATCGTCCTTGAGAAAATTAGAAGATTCTAAAGCAGATCTCTTAAAAAATCGTTTATAACCCCTGCAAAACAAGTTGCATGATACCATTAAAGCACAAGATTGAACAGGGAATCTTACAAAAATGTACACAGACATGAACTCCAAACATAAAAACAAAGTAGGCTTAAGATAAGAGTATAAGCAGCGGAGCCAGGGATTTTTGTAACAAGTAATGAGACACATCATTAAGAATTTGAAACCCAATTATATGAAAGAAAAAAACTATAAAAGATTCAAACAACAGAGCATCATACCACATGCTTCCCCTGTGTTTCAATGTATACGGCCCACTCTCCAATGCCCGATCGAAGTGACTATGCACCTTATGCTTTCCTTTACCACTTTGGTCCAAAAGAGTGATCTCAAATAGCGCTCTCACATCAGTAACCTCGCTAGCCAACGTTATGAAAACAGACACATACGTGGAAGTATCCTCTGGGTTCTTCCCATCGGGGTAAAAGTAAATCGCCCAATCAAACCCACAGATGGTGAAGGTATCTGACGAAATGAATTTCCCAGGCCCCATTCCCTTGGCCAAGGAATAGCCGCGTACAGTAAAATGGTGCGACCCATTCACAGTCTCGTTCACCGATCTCGAACTCGAATCTAACGGTTCGTTACAACTTACAATCATTTCATTGGTAAGCGAAAGCCGTGTTGTACTTCCTCCAATTAAGAATTCATACAATGGGTTTCCCTTTGTAATGCAAATTCACAGAAAGTTGATCGATCAAGGAGTATAAGGAGAGAAATCTTGGAGTTGGAGAAGAAGAAGTACAAGCTGGCCTTGGAATTTTCTGAATGAATATTTGAAACTCACTTATATTTATCATAAAATATCATATTTTAATAATAAGTGAATAGTGATCAATGATAAATACAAAAACATATTTAAACTTTTATACAAATATTAAAATAATCATTTCCAATAAATTTCATATTATATAATACTAATAATTTATTTGAAACTTATATATTTTGTAATTTTAGAAAAATAAAAATACTTTCATTTCCAAGGAGATTTGAATTTTGAAAATGAAACGGACAAATACAATGATTAAAAATAGTGTCCAACTGTCCATCATCACGCCTTTCTATTTCCCCTTCCCGCCTTTTTTTGTGTGAGCTTTTTGCGCAACCCTAGTGTTTTTCATTCAGTTACATACTTTTCTCCAAAGCCATTCGAAAATGGTGCGGATGCTGAGAAAGAGGAAGAAGATTCAGAGCTCGGAGGAGTTGCCTGATGTCGGTTTAGTTGCTACATGCACTGAGGCAACAGGCGCCGTTGATCCTCCGGCAGAGAAGAATGCCCATGCTCTTGTTACGGAAACTCTCCGAAAATTCAATAGGCATTACTTGCATTTTGTTCAGGTGAGTGTTTATGAATCAACTTTTATGAACTTGGATGCTCCTACTTTATGGCTTTTCTCATTAGAAAGTAAGTGAGTTGTTTAGGTTTACCTTCTCATCAACGTCTTAAAATTGTACTTTTCAACCGTCACGGCTTAGATACCAGTATACTAGACGGTATTCTCCGATATTACCAGTAATTCGGTATATCAATATTCCTGAAAACAAGGTACAAACTCGCAGTATGTGGATTCTGTCTTACTCTGCAGTTTCGTGATGGTCAGTTAGTTCGCTCTATCAATTCTACTGTGAAATGAAAAAAAACGGTTGAATGATTTTTTCTTGAACATTTTGATATTTAGTCCAATTTTAAAGTAGGTCACTTCACCTATAGGACGGATTCAACTTTGAAGTAATAAGCTAAATCTCAAACCAACCAAGTAAAACTTGGTACAGCTATATCAAAAAATTAATGAACATGTATTTGAACATCATACATTTAACCCCAAGGCAAAATCTCAATCACTATCAAAACCATGGATGATAATAACACAATACAAGATGATATATTTGTTTCCTTTTGTTTTTTAAAAAATGATTGAATGGTTGTTGGATTCAGTAAATTGGTACGATTTTTGGTTGAGCGTATGTGTGGTGATGCATTTGGCCAGAGAAAGATGTATTAGTTTTGATTCATGCCTAAATTTGTAGGAAGAAGAAAAGAGATATGCTGAAGCCGAGAGTGAGATGGGGAAGAGATCTAAGGTTGGATTGCATGACTTTCCTTAACTTCTTAAATCGACAAATTTTTTACTCACATGTAAAACCAAATCACTATAGGAAAATACCATGGAAGCTAATGGGTGTACTAAAAAAGCTTCTAAACGACCTGATTTGAAGGTTATTTCAGAGGTACTCATACATGTTGATTACACTTGTCGGTAGAAATGATTATTTGTTATATGTTCTCTTTTTATTCACTGCCACGATAATGGAGTATCCTATTGAAACTTTTGATCTTTTATTTCATCTAATTTTTATTGTTTACGAAACATTTTAGTGAAATGTTTTTCTAAAATAATTTTTTTGGCTTTATGTCATTTTTATGTATTGGCCCTTTTTCTATGTATTTTGCCAAATGACTTTACAGTATATATCTATTTTTATAGAAAAAAATGTTTGATTTAGGATTATTTGTCGTTTTTTATGGCTTATGTTCTATAAAAAATAAGGTATATAACAAGGCTCAACCCTTGTAAACTTTCTAGTTAAAGGGCTTAGTAGTTATGGCTATGCATTGGACATGTCATTGAGTTTTATGTTTTTGTTTTAAAATTGCAGATGAAGAGAAATGAAACCACACTGCATTCTGCGAAGAGATTTGGCTCCTTGCCAGGTTAATGAATTTGAATTAGTTCTTAATAAAAGTGTCATAATCATCAATTATCAAAATTATGCTCCCCTTGCTTTTAGGAAGCCAAGAAATGAAAGGTTTTCTTTGGCTTCCTTAAATCACTACTTAACTTTTATTTTTCTTAATGTAATTGCAATGTCAGTGATTAGATCATATTTTTAAACATAATGATTACATTCATAGGGATTAATTATTTCATGTATGTTGAACATATTAAGTACAATTTGATGATAGGTATAGATGTTGGTCATCAATTCTTTTCACGTGCTGAGATGGTTGTTGTTGGCCTTCATAATCATTGGCTGAATGGGATTGATAGCATCAGCAATAAAAAAAGTATTGCTCAAATGCCAGGAAATAATATGGTAAAGTTGGGTGTTGATTACTACTACATTTATTGTTTCTGCATTTATTTTTATTGCATTCTCATACACTATGTTGATGTTTAGCAATACCTTGCATAAAGTTACCATTAATTGCTGCATCAATATAATATGTTAAAAATATAGTTCAAGTGTCTTATGTGGATGAATGATGCATCACGTCTTCTATGTCAACATTATCACAATAATTAGAATAATAAAAGTTGATGTCATCTGCTAACTCGATGAGAAAACACACCCAAGATTATTTGAACAGGTATATAGGCATCTCTTGTAGTGGCTTTAGTGATATGAATAAATCATACGATCATTTCAAGCTTAACTATTGCCCAAAACCACAAAAGTTCCCTTTTTTGCATGTTTGACAACTCAAAATAAACTGAGAATTCTATTAAAGGACAAGACATGCTCGCTATGAGCATAAGTTCATAATATGTGATCAGCCATTATAACTTTTCCATATTAATAAAGAATTTTAAAATAAAGTTCTAGCATTGTTTCTTGTTTTCTTCAGGAATCAGCATACCAATTTCCAATTGCTGTATCAATTGTCTTGTCTGGCCAATATGAAGATGACTTAGACAACTGTGAGGAAATTGTGTACACTGGTCAAGGAGGGCACAACTTGCTTGGAGATAAACGTCAAATTGGTGATCAAAAGCTAACACGAGGCAATTTAGGCTTAAAGGCAAGGATCATTGCCTTCACCTTGTTACTATATTATTGCAGTTTCATATTACCTCAAAAGCAAATTTTTAGTTTTATTATCCTATCTAGTTCATGGTTATCTAAATCCATGAGTAACAATACACTATCATACCATCATTGAGCGATAGACATCTTTAAATTGTTTTTCAAATGACCATTTAGTCATTCTTAGCAACATATATGTGCATTCTCTTTTTTTAGCCTAAATGATATTTCATTTACTTACTACTATGAATAAGGTATTCTTAAAAGTACAAAAATAACAATTGCACTATTGTATGATGTATATGCAATTTCATTTTCTACGTTCTCAAAGGGGCTCTTAATCCATTTAGCTATGTTGGGTTGGTCTTTTAAAATAATCTTCATGCTTTTCTTGTAATTTCAATCGTAAAACTTAATAAAATTTGTGGATTTTTTATCATATGGATTGTTTTTTGTTAAAATTTTTTAGCTTTCAAATTTAAGTCATCATGATCTATAGGTTTATTGAAAATCAGTAAAATTTTGTATACTATTTGACCTTTCTTGTAGACACGTTAACTAAGTTGTTGGTGATCCATTCCATAATTTTGAGAGGGTATTTTGCAGAAATTTTTTAATTTTATGATGTATTTCATAGAATTGCATGGAGCAAAATTTTCCTGTCAGGGTCACTAGAGGGCATAAGTGCGAAAATAGCTATGTGGGAAAGGTTTATACCTATGACGGCTTGTATAAGGTATTATTTCTTATAAGGATGTTAAATATCTCTCATTTGTTGTTTTTGAATGGGTAAGTTAGTGGTTAAATTTTAGTGTTATTCTTGTAACACCAGCGTTTGAACCTTGGCCTCTCCCATTGGCATAGTCTTTTTCACAGCATGAGTTACACAAGATAGCCCAAGTATCTCTCAATTGTTGATCTAACAATGTTGAAATTGTGGTGGTTTAAATAGGTTATCAATTATTGGGCTGAAACCGGCGTTTCTGGTTTTGTGGTTTACAAATTTAAGCTTAGACGAATTGAAGGCCAGCCATCATTAACTACAAAGGAGGTAATTCCCAACCTTTCTAGACAAATCTAAAGCATATATAGATGAGACATTCTCTAGTTACAACTAGCTTTTGGGCTTGTGTAAGGATAGGCTTGAAACCATACCCTTTGTCATGCCTAAGTGTGGCTCTTCTATCTTCAATTGGAAGTTTCGATTTCATTTTTATTCTATGCCATCTGATAGCTGCATGTAGACTAATTGTTTTAGTACATATTATTGGGAGCTCCCATGAAAGCTTGTTTCGTTTTTCCATTTAGGTTTATTTTACTCGGGGTCGAATTCCAGAATCAATTGATGAAATAAGAGGGTACTATTGACATGGTTCAACTCCTATTTTTTGTCTTACCAATTCTTTTGTTTTTAATCTCTTGTTTTTTTTCTTTTGTGAAGATTGATGTCTGCAGACATCAGTGGTGGATTAGAAGATATTCCTATCCCAGTCACCAATTTGATTGACCCCCCAATTTCTCCTAAAGGTCCAATAATATTCTTTGAAATTATTGAAGCTTTTCTAGTCTAACAATCATAGCAATGAATTAAATCATTTAATTTTAGATTTTTTGATATTGATAATGTGATTGTATTTTTCATTGAACTTTGTCTCAGTCCTTTACATGGACTGAATGTTCTACTTGATGTGGATATTTAGGTTTCGAGTATATCAAGCACATGAAATTTAGTAAGAATATACCTTCTCCCACCGTTGATCCTATCGGGTGCAACTGTAAAGGCACTTGCAACAATCCTAGAAGTTGTGAATGTGCCAAACTCAATGGTGGTGATTTTCCTTATGTACACCATAATGTTGGAAGGTAATGAGCTTTTAGACAATGAAATATTCTACTCTTAATAAGTGGATTGTCTCTTACAATTCATTGAATGCAGAAAGATAGCTAAGAGAATTTCCTGATTTTTTACACGTTGTGAGCATGTTTGTCAGAGTATAATCTCTTTAGTTGCTTCCATTTATAACACCATAATCAGTGTCAACCTTTTTTATGTGTATGTATCTCTTTGCTCAAACTCATCATATGAAGTTTAGTATGTAATGATAGTGATTGAGGTTTTTATACATAATCCCCTGAGCTCATATCTGACTGATTTTCAAAACACCTCTCTAGCCAATGCTTTAGTAGTTTACAGCTTATGACATATGGTTGAACTGAGCCTAATCTAATGCTTTAGTTTTTTAAGGGATTTTCATTTACACCTCTATGCATTTTGGCAGAATTTTTTTTACTTGGGAGTTGGGAAAGCTCATGATTTCCATGAGAATCCATTTCTTTATTTTATTTTTGATATTTTGGTATATATATGCTTCTCAGACTTATTGAGCCAAGAGCAATTGTGTTTGAATGTGGCCCAAATTGTGGATGTGGCCCTAACTGCATTAATCGGACAAGCCAAAAAGGACGCATGTTTCGCCTAGAGGTTTTTTTTACATTTTGCTATTTTTTGGCTGAGTTGTTGGTTTTGGGCTTATTTTGATATGCAGGTGTTTCGTACTCCAAGAAAAGGATGGGGTGTTAGATCTTGGGACTATATACCTGCCGGAGCTCCAGTATGTGAATACATTGGACTTGTTAAGAGAACGAGTGACTTAAACCGAGCTGCTGATAACAACTATGTTTTTGATATAGATTGCTTGCAAACAATGCAAGGGTTGGATGGACGAGAGGTCTGTCTGTGATTTACTTATTTGTAAACAATGAATAACTCTAAACTAAACATCATTTACAGAGCCGCCTTAGGGATGTGCCGCTGCCACCCTACTTGGAACAGCTTTATAAGAAACAATCAGAAAGTATTCCATTCTGCATTGATGCTGGAAACACAGGAAATATTGCCCGGTTCATAAATCATAGCTGTGGACCAAATTTGTTTGTTCAGTGCATCCTGAGCAATCATCATGATATCAGACTTGCAAGAATAATGCTCATTGCTGCTGACAATATTCCACCACTAAAGGTTCTTTCTATTCGAAGAATACGCTTCTTTTACTATCTACTTATTCGAATTTTTTTGGAAAAAACTAAGGCAAGCACATAAACACAACACAAGTTGTATTTACATGACATCTTAATTGCATGAATGTTGGTTGAGTTTTGAAGTGAATGTTGTTTTTTCAGGAACTGAGTTATGATTATGGATACGAACTCGATAGTGTGCTTGGTCTCGATGGGACGATAATGCAAATGCATTGCTACTGCGGTGTAGATGAGTGCCGTAAGCGCCTGTATTAGCTGCATATGCAGCAACTCCCTTCATCTTTTGTCTCTTTATGATCATCTTAAAGCAATACGCTCTTTAATGTCGACATAACTGATCTCAATTTCCTAAATAGATGACAGTAAAGGACAAGATTTGGACATAAATATCCTTTTGAAGTTGAAGTGAACAGAAAAGTTTCATTAATATGTTAAATTTATAGATTTCGGTCGAAATTATGGTACTGTGCATGGATATGATTTATAAGGGAGGAGACCACAATCTAAAAGATTTGTTCAAGTATTTTAAATGTGTGGTTTTCTCTTCTTAATACGTTCGTTTACGCACCTTAGTGTAATTTTGGTCAGATTATAATTTTAACATGATATCGGAGCTTGTTTGGCAAAAATCATGATTATCAATAACGGGAAAGATCGGTTCTTTTCAATTTGCAAGTTCAAATTTGTCATATATTTGGACATGAGGAGATGTATTGAAATATAAATTGTTCCACATTGGATTTGATAAATAATTTGAATTGTTTTATAAGAGTAAAGTGATACCATAGAAATTGACTTGTTCAAATGTTTTAAATGTGTAGATTCATTCTTTTAATTCCATTTATCAATAATTTTGGCTATATTCTATAATTTTAAGATAATGATATATTTTTGAAGTGTTTACAGTGACTAAGGTAGTTATATGATCACGCTAGTTGCAGAATGGTGATAACCATCTAATCTGGGGCATGTATTACGGGGTTTTTGTGGTCCATGACATTGTCAGACTCTTGTTGTAATTTTTTTAGCACTAACCCGTAAAGTTATTGTTTTACAACACTGATAACTTTAATATTTTAAATATAGCAGAGACATTTCAATAATTAAAAATAATTTATATTAATCAAATAAATCTTAATCTAAAATATGATAATTATATTTAGTATATGATTAAAATTATTGAAATTAATATAATTTATCTAAAAACGGATAACTATGAAAATATTTATTGCATGATTAAAATTATTTCAATTAATTAATGATTCTATTCATATTTGAGATTAACTCTTACTTGAATATGTTGTTCAAATTTTAGAACATTCATGAGTAGATCAAATTTTTTAGAATTATATCAAATTGTATTTGAATTTTGTTTCTATGTTAATAAAAACAGTAAAAATATATATGAATTATATTTTATGTTATAAAATAGTATATTAATGACATCTTAATAAATTATATACGTTATATAAAAAATTAAATATTATAAATTAGTTATTTGTCTTTAACATGATAGAATGAAAATTCTTTTTTCATTCATATTTAATTTTACCGTTTTGATTAACATGGAAAACAAAATGGNCGATGGCTCTTGCAAATATTGAGCTATTGCTTGCAAATCTTGTTTATTGTTTTAATTGGGAGCTTCGTGATGGAATTGAAGCCATTGATATGGAACCTGTTTCAGGTGGTATAATGTATATGAGGAAAGCACTTCTCCTTCTTCCTAAGAAATATTAATTGAATATTTTCATTATAGTTTGATCTCTATAAAAATTTGCAATTTTGTGTCATTTAATTCATTATATTTTATTAGTTAATGAATAAATTTTATTATTTATTTATTTGAATTCATGCTTGAGAATATAATATGTATGTTTGGTAATCGATTAAAATAAGAAAAAATTATTATTCCACACATTATTAATCGACTAAATATAATATAAAGTTTAGAGATTAAAATGGTAAACCACACATTATTTTTCCATTTAATAATATATACATTTATTTATATTAAAATTTTCTGAAAATTAGAAATTATTACAAGGATATCTCATATACTCCTTATAAGTTATAACAACATAGAGCCCCTATCAAAACTCGGATAATACTATTTGTATTGTAAACCATGTGTTGACAGATAGAATACGTTAATTTTAGTTTGGGCGGGCTGGCCCAATGGGCTTAGCTTTAATTTTATTAGTTAATGAATAAATTTCAATATTTATTTAATTGAATTCTTGAGAATAGGTCTATGTTGCCATAAGGAAGTTAGATGGAGTTGTGAGATTCGTTAATTTTTTGTAAATTTTATAAACCTAGAAATATGTATGTTTGGTAATTTGATTAAAATAAAATAATATTATAATTTATTTATTACTAAAAAATCATTATTTATCCAGAGATGCTAGAATGAGAGTATTATATTAGTGATTTAAAAATAATTATTTTACATTAATAAATGATTATATAAATATTTATTAAATTGCTAAATTATATATGTATTAGTGTATTATCTGTTAAAATAATTTTTTTATTAAAATTATATTTTTAAAACATTAATTAAATTAAAAATATCATTACATACAAAAATAAATTTTAAAAATTCAATATCTCAGGGAGTGAGAATTTTTTATAACAATATATATTAATTTAGATAATGAGTTTGTTTCATTTAGCTTTTAAAAATTTCGGTGTAGTACTGGTGAGATATGATGATCGTGAATTCTTAAGTATGTTTAGGTAAATTGTGATATTATAATCATGATTTATATAAAAATATTATTCTACCCTTATATATATAAAATAATAAATATAATTATATTATAAATAATAATAATAATGGTAAATGAGTCTTTTTCAATAATCACGATGAGATCACAGCTGGTTTTAACAGCTGTGATGATATCGTGATTTTTTAACGATTATCACATCGCAATTAAGCTTATGTTATGTGTGTATTAAAAAAATCACGATTTGAACATCTCAACACACCTGACCTCTGTTTTGATCGCGTTACCAAACAAACTCAATATTTGATTCACCATATCTCTCTCACATCCAATTATATATTCTTAAAAAAAATTATTTAATATATGTCTATATGTGGAAGATTTATCCTGTAAAATTAATGCTTGTTTGTTTGGTAACTAATGGTAATCAATAGCAGTAGGAAAATACATAATTTAATGTAGAAACCCAAAATCCCAATGTTTTAAAAACCGGTATCGGCTAGTATACCGGACAATCTCATTGGATCGGTATATCGGATATGTTTGCGGGTATACCGGATATGTACCGGAATATCAAAATAAATTAAATCAAAGGATGACGATTGTTGGCATAATTTACATGTTGTCCAAGCGTCATCCCAGCAATCTGAAGGCGTATCAGCCGCCTTGGAAGATTTGATGCTCCCCTTTTCTGAGGAAATCTGGGCAGCAGTCTCAGATCGACATTATCGCAACCCCGAGGGGTTGCCAACATTTCGTGGCGATGGTGATCCGATCGATCATGTCGCTGATTTCGAGTTACGTATGGGAACGGTTTGGGCCTCAGATTCATTAAAGTGCCGCATCTTCGCGGCATGATTACAAGGCGATGCCCGAACATGGTTCAAAAATCTGCCGGCCCGATCCATACAGTCGTATGGTGGCTTTATTTTGGCTTTCTCAGAGCAATTCGCTCCAAATGTAGGACCGCCTCGAAGAAGGCATGAACTATATCAGCTAAAATATATCCCGGCGAAAATGAGTCTTCGGTCCTTTATGGAGAAATTCAACAGGACCGCCCGGGGCATCAAACTTGAGCTCCGAGATAAAATCGATATTCTACAGCAGGTCTTAGGACCGTGCGGCCTTTCGGTCAGTTTGGTGAAGAGCCCACCATCTACATTGGGAAAACTGCTTCAGAAAATCAACAAGTATATTAAGGTAGATGAAGCGCTGGGGCTTAGTTATCGGAAGCCTAGCGGGAATTCTGAGCCCGCAGGTGATCATAGGGTTTCATACCCGAAGAAAGAGTCGCGAGAAGTAGCGGTTGTGAATGAAAAAGATGTCCCCCCGAAGCAGGAGGACAATCGGGTGTATTGCGAGTTTCATCATAATTGCGATCACCCGACCTTGAAGTGCCCACTGTTGAAAGAGACAGTAGAGGCAATGGGTAAAGGAAAGCCCGACCGAAACGGTCAGAAGAGCAAACGTGCGGAATCCCCCCGAAGGGGCCATCAAGGTGACGATCGTCACAGGCCGCGGGGAAGAGATAATCGGGGACAACCCTGAAACTATAATGATAGGACGGAGGACCGAAGGTCTCCTCCTCCAGAGCAAGAAAGAGGCCAACACGGTCGTGAGAACCGTGGTCAGGGCCGATGAAGAAGATGGCGGGGCCGTGGCGGCAGAGCCCCGCAGAACGAGGGTGGGAGATAGGAGCATGCTGCTCCCCCACATGTTGAAACTGGTGCCCAACCTCCTCGAAATGAGGCGGCACCAAGAGAAGTAGCCGGAGATATTTATGTTATCTTCGGTGGATTGAGAATAAATGAGTCGGTCCGGGATCGAAAGAGAATAGCGCGCGGGGACTCTGCTGAGAGCTCCTAATCTGTGGCGCTGGTAAAATATGATCCCATGGATCGCTCCTCCATCTTCAGAGAGGACATCACTTTCACCCTGGCTGATCGGGAGGGGATCATTGATCCCTGTGACGACCCCCTCACCATTACAGGTGTCATCGGGAATCGCCGTGTCCACAGAATCTTGGTGGACACGGGGGCCTCGTGCAACTTGATGAAGCGCGAGGTCGCCGAAATGTTGGGAGCAGTTGCTCATGATCTGTCGATCGCCAACATAACTCTTTGGTCGTTTGACCAAAGAAGTGCTATTCCTTGTGGGAAGATGTTATTCCCCGTTACCCTTGGAGAACCATCCAAGGACCGATCTGAAGACTTGGAATTCATTATCGTTGAAATCGACTTGGCTTACAACGCTATTATTGGACGGACCGGTCTGAGTAAGTTTGAGGCGGTCCCTTCTACTTATCACATGATGCTCAAGTTCCCCTCCATTCATGGAGATATTTATGTTAAGGGGATCAGAAAGTAGCTAGACAATGCTACATGAGCTCTTGCCGAACGTTGGCACCAGTTAAGAGGGCCCTGGTGGATCTGCTGGAAGAGCTGCCGCACCCGAGGCAAGCGATGGAACCCGTGGGGTTCAAATTGATTAATCTGGTTGAGGATTACTCAACCAAGACAACTCGCATCGGGGCTCATTTAACCCCTGACTTTGAAAGAGAATTGATCCACCTGCTGAGAAGCCACGTGGATATATTCGTTTGGACCCCGGATGATGTTCCGGGGATTGACCGATCCGATATTGAACATCGGATCAATACTGAGCCTGGAACGAAGCATGTTAGACAGAAAATGAGACGCTATTCTCCTGAGAAGATTGAGATCATCCGTGCTGAAGTGAATAAGCTGCTACGGTCGGGATTTATCAGAGAAATCCACTATACTGAATGGGTTGCAAACCCAGTGGTGGTTTCCATGCCGGACGGGAAATGGCGAATGTGCATCGATTTTACCGATGTGAACAAAAGCTGTGAGTCAGATCCTTTCCCGTTGCCACAAATCGACCGACTGGTAGATGCTGTTTCTGGTAGCACCATGATGAGTACCATGGATGCATACTCTGGGTATCACCAGATCTTCTTGGCTGAAGAAGATCAGAAGAAATCATCATTCATGACCGAAGATAGGGTTTTCTGTTATGTAGTTATGCCCTTCGGTCTCAAAAATGCTGGAGCAACATACCAAAGGTTTGTCAACAGAATCTTTAGAGAGTTGATTGGCCATATGATGGAAGTGTATGTTGACGATATGATTGTAAAATCTATGAATGATGAAGACCATCTTTCCTATTTGTCTCGTTGTTTCGAAGTATGCCGAAAATATAAACTCAAACTAAATCCGAATAAGTGCTGCTTTGGGATCCGAAGTGGAAAATTCTTAGGATATTACGTTTCAGAGAAAGGCATAGAGGTTAACCTTGAGAAGGTGCAAGCTATCGTTGATATGCAACCTCCGAGAAACAAAAGAGAATTTCAAAGGCTTACTGGCCGACTAGCCGCGCTAAGCAGGTTTATATCGAAATCCACAGACCGGGCCTTACCTTTTTTCAGAGTGCTAAGAAAAGCAAGCCATATGGATTGGACCGAAGAATGCGATCGGGCATTCTCTGAGCTCAAGACTTATTTAAGCACTCCCCCGGTGATGGTAAGTCCAACTTGTGATGAACCTTTGGGGTTATATCTTGCGGTATCCGAAGTTGCCGTCAACGCAACTCTGGTGACCATACGAGATGACATTCATAGACATGTTTATTATGTCAGTCATTCTCTAGTATATGCTGAGACCAGGTATTCTACCTTGGAGAAATTCATGCTAGCTTTGAAGAAAGCCGTATCCAAGTTGAAGCATTATTTCAAAGGCCGAACGGTCTATATTTATACGGATCAGCCTTTGAAGATATTCCTTAAACAAAAGGACTTGAATGAAAGATTGGCAAAATGGGGTATCAAACTCAGCGCTATGTATCTGGAATTCCTGCCCCGAAGGGCGATCAAAGCTCAGGTTCTAGCCGACTTTGTGGTTGAAATGACCAGGTCGGCCATTTATCTCAACCAGGAGGATGATCGATGGACGATCCACGTAGATGGATCAACCTTCGGGGGAAGAAGAGCGGGCATTACCCTGACAACGGTACAATATGATCTTATTCATTCCGCAGTCAAATTTTCCTTTGCGTGAACAAATAATGTGCTAGAATATGAGGCAGTATTGTCAAGAATGACCTTGGCTCGAAAAATGGGAGTTAGCCGAGTGCGAATGTTCTCAGACTCGAAGTTAGTAGTGGAACAATTCGCAGGGAGATTTGAGACTCACGATCCGATGATGAGGCTGTATTGCTCTAAAGTTCTGGAGTTATCCAAGAAGTTCAGTGAATTCTATGTGGACCATGTGCCACGAGAACAAAACAAGGTTGCCGATGCACTCGCCAGATTGGCTTCAGGCATACCCGACATAGAGCCGAGCACTATTTCGGTCCACGTTCAGGACCGACCTTCGGTCGAGATTCCAGTGATCGAACAGTCTATTGAAGAGATTGGGGCTCTATGTCATGAACTCCAGGGCTTAAATATTGATGCTACTGAATCCCCAGGAGAACCCAATTGGATGGACTCCTTCGTTAAATACCTCTCAAACGGATATCTCCGTGAAGATAAATCTGAAGCCAGGAAAATAGAGGTCCGGGCTAAGAGATTCACCTTAGTCGACGGACGTTTGTTTAAAAAAAGTTTTGAGGGCCCGCTTCTGCGATGTTTATCTCCTATTGAGGCCGAAGATGTCATGATTTATGTTCATGAAGGGATATACGGCATTCATTCAGGTGCTCGATCTTTATACCACCGCATTATTAGAGTAGGGTATTTTTGGCCAACATTGCTCGCAGATGCTAAGCAGTATACTAAGCGTTGCGCCATATGTCAATACCACACTCCACTCCCGCAATTTCCTGGGGCTCCACTATCGATTACCCAATTGCCTTATCCGTTTGACAGATGGGGAATTGATATCCTCGGACCTTTTCCTTGGTCCATAAGGCAAAGGAAATTTTGTATCGTAGCGGTGGAATACTATTCAAAGTGGATTGAAGCAGAAGCCGTAGCCATCATCTGGGAAAAAGTGGTCAAACACTTTATCTGGCGAAATATTGTGAGCCGCTTCGGGGTTCCCCGAGCGCTCGTATCTGATAATGGGACTCAGTTCCGCGGAAAGAACATACGGGATCTATGCACCAAGTTGGGCATCACCCAGTATTTCTCATCAGTGGCTCATCCCCAAACCAACGGACTTACGGAGGTATCTGACAAGGTTATCCTAAAAGGACTGAAAACCAAGTTGGAAGATTTCTGGGGTAAATGGCATGAACACATCTATGAGGTCCTATGGGCATACCGAACTACACCTCGCTCAACAACCGAGGAATCACATTTCTCATTGGTGTATGGGACCGAAGCTGTTAGCCCGATGGAGGTTGCCATCCGATCACCTCGGATATCTCAATACGATGAGCATATGAACGGTGAATGGAGATTATTGGACCTCGAGATGATCGAAGAAAAAAGAGATGCAGTTTATGCACGGATGCGTGTTTACCAGCGGAATATGGAACATGCCCATAACAAACGAGTCCTCCCAAGGGAATTCTTTGAAGGCGACCTCGTCCTCAGAAGCATTTAGGTGTAGAGGAATGTTGGAAAGCTGGACAGAAATTGGGAGGGACCGTATCGCATATCGGCGAAATTGGAGTCAGGTGCGTATAAACTTCAAACATTGGATGGTATAGAGGTCCCCCGAACTTGGAATGTCATGAATTTAAGGCGATACTTCTTATGAATTTTCGATTAATGTGTTTGACTCAATAAAAAACATTCCATTAAATGTAAGTGTCAAACAAGTAAGTACAAAAGCTAACTATTTCTAATAGAATGATGGACCGATCTTGGAGTTGTGTATGCTTAGGACGAATCTGGACTGGTGACCGAAGCTTCTTGTCCGCAAGGTTCCCAAGTTGCAGTGATCGCTCTGACGAGTCAGATGCTCCTGCACTTGCCTAGCCCCATGGATGAGTCGTAATTCTCCCAGAACTCATTACGAACTAAGACATTCCCTCCAACGGCATTCAGTCTTTAGGGATGACCTTTTGTACTTGTGAAATCTGCTACAACGAAAGGAATGATAGTCAGCATATCGAAACATAAGATCGGTCCTAACATAAGACGTATTATGAGCCAAGCTTAGCCAGTGAAACCTAAGGGACTTTAATAGAACCAAGGTTCGGCGAAAGCCCGTAAAAACTCATAATTAACGCAGACTACGCCTATTCAATTAAGTAATGATTCCAAGGGCGGAATAAGAGTGACCCATACACCATGTAAAACGACTGATCCAATCAAAATTGACGTAATTAAACTAAATATAACGTCTGGGACCGATGGTTGACACCATGTAAGTGTCCCCGATCTTATACTTAGTAGTTTATTCTGAAGTTAAGATGAACTACTTCGTTAAGTTAAAACTTATTAGTTTATTCCGAAGCTAGTTATATCAGTTCACTCTGGTAATCAAAACAACTAAAGCTGAAGGAAAAGGGAGGAAAATTTTATTTTAAACAAAAAAGAATGGCAGATACAAAGTAATATCTAACTAATCTGCCCCTCTTCTTTGTCCTCTTCTTCGGGCTCCTGGGGTTCGGTCCGTTCGGCGAGCCGCTTCAACTGTTCCTCTTTATCAGTCACCTTCTGGTTGACTGCTTTCTCCATCTCTTCAAAGAGATAGAAGAAAGGGTCCTCCTCCAGCACAGGCTCTTCCAAAGTTGGAATAACCTGAAACTTGTCATCCTTCTCCAGTGGCTCGATCATCTTCCATCGCTCGTCCGAAGGGGAAAGCCCGAACGTCTGGATAACCTGCTCTCGCATGTTATCCAGATACTTCGCAGTGTAAACCCCATGTATGTTATCCGCTAAAGCGAACAACAACGGGGACTGAGCGAACCCCAGAACCGCTCCCCGAACCGAACCTTCAGACGAAGTGCGGGCCCTCGTCAACTCCTCATCCAAGGCCGTTTTTTCTTCTTGGGCCCGAAGGAGAAGCTCATTCAGCTTATTCCTCTTCTCCTGGGCCCGACATTGGACTTGGTTAATTTCTTCGTCTTTGGCCCACAGCTTGGCCTCCATGTCGTTTATTCGCCCCTGAGCTACTTCCCCCAACATCTCTAGCTCGGTGACTTTATCTGCTAAGAGCGAGACCTCCGTTTATGCTCTTAGCAGCTCATTGTCCAATCGGTCACGGTCCTCCCGTACCCTGACCAAATCCCCATGCTTGATCTCAACTTGCCTTTTCGCAAGGTCAAGTTGGTCTTGGACTTTCTGGGACTCAACACTATCACCTTGGTATTTCTCCATGGTGATAGCCGTTGTAGCAGCTTTCCTCAACATCTGCAAAAGACAACACATGGTTAAGAATAAAGTTTCGGGCCTCTAGGTCAACTAAAAGTTACCTTAGATGTGAGGTCAAGGAAGCTTTCCATGATATCTTCCCCAGATACGTCCGCTTGGATGTTATCTGGGTTCTGCTCCCCAAAAAGGTAGAAGTCCTTCACAAAGACACTCCGCCAGTAGGATAACTTCCTCCCCTTGTTGAACTTGTTCAACAGGTCCAAAGCAACTCCCCAATCGGAGTTGGTCTTCGGGCCCTGCCCAGGTTCCTTCAAAACAATCCCCTTATTGTGGACCGGAGTGCGGCCTCCCTTCTTCAGCCTCTTCGGCTCCTGCGAGGCTTCTGCTTCGGTCACCCTCTTCCCTTTTCCCAAGGGGACCGGGGCAGGGAGACGTTCGGCTTAAGCTGAGGGCCGGGGAGAACCTTCTCCACGGGAACGGCTCCCTGCAGCAAAAAAGTAATAGTCTTAGCGTTAATGAAAGAGCTATTACCGATTTGATAGAGGCTGGAGAAGCTCAAAGAACGAATCCGAGCCTTTATCACCTCCTTTACAACTCCAAATACCCGAAACGCAGGCCCCTCTCCGCTTGAAGACTGCCCGGTGCAGCGAAGGGTCAATGTGCACGCGCTGGTTGTATGGATCGAGGGGTTCCCTGACCCCGAAGGGACCACCGTGCCCCTGTTGCCGATTCACTTGCTTCGGCGCTGCCCGATGCTTCCCTTTTTCCCTCAGAAGGACGGACCGAAGTGGCTGCCATACGTTTAAAACGGGCGCTCGGCATCGTCTCAGTTGAATCTGCAAAACAAATACATAAGGATCAGGAAATATTAAAACATAAATACTATTTCATACCCGATCCTTCTGATGGATCTGAATCTGAACTAGAAGATAAAACCTCCTTCGGGGCTGTGGCTCCGGTCCTACCCGCAACACCCATCTCTATTAATCTTCTCTCCCGAAGCAGATCTATTCGCTTAAGGCGTGCTTCGGGAGGGGGGAACAACGCAAGAGTGTTTGCGGTGTCCGTGCGGGAGGGGTTGAACCTGCTTCGGTCCAATTGCCCTATGCGTGGGTGAGTTATGCGTGGCCATACTTTCAACAGATCCTCTTTCGGAACTGTCATCCACACATAACAAGCCTCCCACGCATGAAGAGACTCCTCTTTATCTACAATTGTGCACTCTTTGGTGCGCACTGCTATATAGTACAACTTACGACACCCCAACAGACCTTTTCCCTTTCGGGACCTAACCAAGAACAGGTTAAAGAAGTGTTCTAAGGTTGGGGCCCGATTCTGTTGGTGACAATAAAAAATGAACGCTATAATATATACGTAACTGCCCGGGAATAACGCAAAAGTGGGGCAGTGGATTTCTTTAAGCACGGCCGCTACAAAAGGATGTAGCGGAAAACGAAGCCCGCACTTTAAAGAGGCGTAGCTAACCGGAATAGCAGACGCCGGCACATTCATCTCCGCCGGAAGGAAACAGGGAATGTCTTCCCGTCCCTTCCAGATGGAGTAATGTGCCGGGATTGAAAACTTAGACCTAAATTCCTCAATGTCCAACTCAGACATAGAAGGATAACGCGTTTTATGGGGAGCCATGAAAGTATACCTTAACAAAAACGAGTTGGAAGAGGGTTGGACGAGAGAGCGATTTTGGGCACAAGAACTTGCTGCGATTTTCTCTTCGCGAAAATGACGATGAGGAGAAACAGTGCCCTAAATCCCGATTTAAATATTAATCTCCCAGCCAATGACGTGCCGCCACGTAATACTGCCCCAGACTGTGACGGTACGGAGCGCACTCATCACGCCTCTTGAACTACCGAAGGTGAAGAGGCGCGGGTTGGGATATTAGTATTTAAAGAATAACGAAAATAAAATATAATTTAAATATACGTTGTTAGCCCTTAAGCAAGATCGATCCATACGCTAAGGCAAACTTCGGTCCCCTGGACTCTCACTACTTACAGGTACGGTCCCTTGTTCTCATGAATGTGCAGACATCATGTGATCGGCCTTGTATCACCTCTGCGATTGGCAATCAAGCCCGAGGGGCTAGTGATGAGAACTCTAGGACCGGGTACCTTGTGATGGGTAAGGCCCAGCAACGATTGGATCAATTCAAATGGCGAAAATGAATCCTTATAGCCCATTCCACACCTCCAATAAAGAGCGGCCCGATGTTCAACTGAAGGACCGAAGATGACCTTAGCGAAATAAAGCGTTTTCTGCCAGCTGGCACCTGGGTTCGGTCCGAGCAGTTACAACTCACGTTTACCACGCTTCGAGCCTTCCCACGTTTACCACGCTTCGGGCCCGATCACGTTTACCACGCTTCGGTCCCAGCCTCGTTTTACATCCCACGATAACAACCTCTAACAAACCTGTCAGAGGCGGTTATGGAGCGTGATTTACACTCACTAAGAACTCTATAAATACAGGGCCAGACGACGGAAATAGCAGGACCCTTTGGACGAGGAAGAACAGGCTGTTACTCTGCCGGATTCTTATCGCTTTCTTTACCTCGTCATTTTCATTAGCCTGTCTTGTATAAACTGTTGAGTTATTTCATTAGTGAGCAGGCTAAGAGCATAATCAGCTCTTAGTCGAGTGGTTTTCACCCCAATTCTTGGGGTTTCCACTATATATCGCCGTGCATTTACTTTGTTTTTAGCTTTGATCGTCTTCCACATTTGAAAGAAATCAGAATCGAGTTCGTTTGTTGAACGAACCGGACGACTGTTGGTACCCCCTAAAAAGAGACCATAACAGTAATGTTGACTATTTTGATTTTGTTTTCCTGGCGTTTCCTAGATTAGGGCCCCCGGTTTTTAGCTTTCCGGGTGAACAAATCTTGTGTTATTTACTTTGCATGCTTTAAAATCTAGATAGTATAATCATAAAATCAAGATAAAATTCTGCATTCAATAACAAGATCTTTAGGTATAAAATTATTTATACATTAATTTCAACAATAGCTTGGTAGTTGAGTTGTTAAGCTTATATATTGAATATGATACATTGAATTTATATCAAGCTCATTATCTTTCTTGTTCAATACAATACATTTCAATTCATAAAAGAAGCTATCACAATTCCTATGTTGATAGGATTAGAAATGCTGCTTATATTTTCTTCTTTCACCATAAAATCCAACAAAGTAGTATGAGAGCCAACCCGGTTCAAAGGAAGAAGAAAAATAATTGAGTGATAATTATTCCATTGCATAAACTTCGCAAATGGATGCTACTGGAACATGTGCAGTGTGGAAGTTCAATGTTGAGAATTATCCAGTATGAGCACATCAGATACAAGCTTTTTTAGAATCTACAAAACTGTGGGAATCAGTGTTGGACGACACACTAATTCCTTAGCCAGCCTCAGCCTCCTCAACAACTATCAACAGATATGAGGATATGGTTGCTCAAAGTGGACAGGCCAAAGTTGCTATAACATCTGGCCTAGATCAATGCACCAAAGTTGCATCATAACAAATCTGGTCGAAACTCAAACAAGAATTTGAGGGCGATGAAAGAACTAGAGAATTAAAAATCTCTAGTCTCCGGCAAGATTTTGACAGATTGCAGATGAACTCCACAGAAACAGTGAAACAATATGTTGACAAAGTTTCAAATGTGGTAAATCAACTAGCAATGATGGGGGAACAAAAAACTGAATTCTCAGTTGCTGTTAAAATTCTTTAGATTGTAAGAAGATAATTTGAGCCCAAGGTGAGTGCTTTAGAATGTTCATATGATTACAAACAACTGACTGTGGCGAAAGTAAGTTGTGCACTTCAGGCATTGGAGCAAAGAGATTCAGATCATTTTGTGACTCAAAATGCATTGTTTGCCAAAGCCAATACAACAGACAAAACTGGAAGAAATACTTACCTTGTCGAAGGTAACACAAAAGAATCAAAAGACACGGAGAAAAGAAAGAAGAAATATGCTCCTTGTCAAATATGCAAAAAAATTAGTCACTCGGAGAAATACTGCTATTTTAGGCCGGAAGCAAATTGTATCATTTGCAAATTGAATGGTCATGTTGATAGAGTGTGTCCAACAAAAAGAACACCTCAAGGTGCAGGATCTGCAATTATTGCAGATAAAGATGAGGTTGTAGAGAGTTTGTTCACTTCTCTAAATTACTCTCAAAATGAATATTTTAGTGGTTGGTTGATTGATTCCGGATGTTCTTCACACATGGTAGCAGATAAATCATACTTTGATGATCTCGATGAATCTCGAGAAACTCTTGTTAAAATAGGAGATGGTTCAATTATTAAAGCAAGAGGAAAAGGAAAGATCAGAGTAAATACTCAATCTGTTCAAAATATATTGATGAAATATTATGGGTTCCCGCAGTAGGAATGAATCTGCTAAATGTAAATCAGATGTTAAAGAAAGGATTTAACGTCAATATCAGTGAAGGTCAGTGTTCTATTCTTACTTTTGAATTTAAACTTGTTGTTAAAATTGCAGAAAAGAATGATTTTTACATTCTGGAATGGCCACCGGCAAAAGCAAAAGAAGTTTTTATCCGAACAATGAATGAAAAACATGATGTTACTGAAAATAATTCTTCTGATATGACTTCCTTCGGAGCCTCTGAAAGGCTACAATTGATATATGTTGATATGAGTGGATCAACGAAAGTAGAATCTCTTGGAAAGAGTAAGTATTTCGACAAATTCATCGATAAATTTACTCGTTTTTACAGGACTTATTTTGTGAAAGCAAAGGACTCCGCCTTTGATTACTTCAAAAAATGCAAATCTCTTATTGGAAATGAGTCTAGAATGAGAATAAAAACAATAAGAGCAAGCAATGGAGGGAAATCAAGTTCTACGCTATTTTATCAGAAAATGATGAAAGAGTTAATATTTGAACGGATTAGTCCTACAAATTTGCAATTATTGGACTTCTTTTCAAGAGAGGATTTGTTGGGATTAAACCCAATAAATAAAGATGAAGACCAATAAATTCTAATGCAATTCAGAATAAAAGATTCGAGTCAAGATGATTGTTATTCATACAATATTATCTTCTGCAAAATTGCAAAATTATATAATTACATAAACATTCTTCTGATTAGTATCCTTTAAATCCAAATATCTTCTAACAGCTCTATGGCCACCGCCGCCCCTGCTTTAGATGAACCCATCAGTCCTTTAGTCACCAAAATCGGCTGGATCGGAACTCTATTGTTTCCTCTGTAATCGCTTGTGTCTTGCTCCGGCCGCCCCTACCTTGCTCGGGCAGCCAAGCTCCGGACGCCATGAGCCTTGCTCCGCTGCCTCCTTGTACCTCCAGTGAGACACAAATAAGATTAAATGGTGGGCGGAGCAACACACAGGAGACAGCAACAGTGAGGATAAAATGGAAGAAATCGATTTCGTTTGCCTCTGCAAAAAGTGGTCATCGTTTAACTTTGGAAAATGAAAACCCTTAGTCGAGCTTCCAAAAAACGAGTGTCCCAGATTAATGGTTCGTTTTTTGGAAACACAATTCAACACATTTTTCAACGCTCGCTTTTCACAAGTTCGAATCACTGCAAAACCCAAAATGAATTCAAAAACTACCTTATTTTGCACAATATCCCCGCACTCTTTATATATCGACAGACTACAGTTTACACAAGCTGATGAAACTTATCGTAAGCATAATCGAGAATGTTTATATCGCCGGCGAAAGATTCGTGGAGTTGAATGCTGGGAAAGATATCTTCGCCGTCGACGTAAGGAATGTCTTCTAGCTCTAGCAAAGCCGACCACGGCAGTGGCGCCTGTATATTCTCCTCCTCTGCCCTGAAGCTCGGCGTAAGGTTTCCGATGCTTTGCTTGATAAATAATGGCGATGAAACCCTAATTGGCTTCGGTTTATAAACTATTATCTTGATAGAATCATCGTTATTCTTCTCTTCGCCTTTCTCCGCCATAATAATCTTATTTTTATCCGCTGCTTGTTTTCCGGTGGGTTTCTTCGATTTAACTGAGTCTTTGTTGAGCTTCTTGAGAATATACGTGTTCCAATAGTTCTTGATCTCATTGTCAGTTCGAGAAGGTAATCTCCCGGCGATTAATGACCATCGATTTCCAAGAAGAGCATGAAGCCGCACGATTAAATCCTCTTCATCTTTACTGATATTCCCTCTCTTAATTCCTGGCCGTAGATAGTTCCGCCACCTCAGTCTGCAACTCTTGCCGCATCTCAAAAGCCCTATTTGAAATATACCCATAAATCCAGTGACGAGAAGATTAAAAGTAAGTGGAATTTTACCGGCTTTTTTAGGAAGAGACCTCCAGTGACCTTCACCGTGTATTTGAACGTAATTTGTGAGCAAAGCGTCCTCTTTAGACGACCACAACCCTCTCATGAGACCTACTTTTGAGCAGCATG